>CM060940.1:624943668-625543668 GCA_030765085.1 Allium cepa | reverse complement strand
TATGCTCTCTTAAATATGGGTGAGGTCAATCAGATACGTCCGCTAAACCGAGGTTCAATATTGGCAGCATCTGAATTCTCCTTTAGAATAGAGATAATGCTCCCGTCTTTTACATTTATGGTGCCTTTGGATTGTATGGAGGATCAGATAGAGTGATGGAGGCAGCTGGCAGCCCAGTAAGGCCTATGATAGGATCTTGAGGTGTAGTCTCGAAACCTTTGCCTTGGTTTTTATGGATCACGGTACAAGCTCCAGATGCAAAATAAGCTCAATAGCTCTAAGAATTTGGATCTCATTTGGTCGTGCTCCAGCTCCACCAAATTTACCTCACCTCCCACTAAAGCTTGTTATTCTTCTCACACAATCTTCTTCCACGCTAAAGCTAGAGCTTTCGGATAATCTTTTTTGAGCCACTATAAGTCTCTCAACTTGATTACATTAGCATTATAGTTGATGATGATTGGCTTAAATCTATTCTTGATCTGCTTCTCTATGGCTACGACCGATTCATCCATATTTCTGCATTGGGCCAATGCATCGTCCCTCTCCTTACGAACATCTAGCAACTCCTCACAAAGTTGTGAGCTTATTTGAGAGCATCATCTTTCTCCTTATTCTCATTTGCTAGTTGCTCTTTCATGCTCTCATGTTGCATTTCAACTCTATTACTTCCTTTGCTTGACGCTCTTTTTCTTTTGACAGAAGATGATTTCTATAGTGAACGGATTTGATCTGGCTTAGATGGTATTTCCTATCTCATTCGACCATTTTAGTCAAGTCATTGACTTTTTACTCAACCTCTACCCGTGCCTTCCTTAACTCAGCAACTTATGTGTCAAGATAAGTAATAGTCTCTTTGTGTTGGTTAGCCGTAAGCTGTAACCCCTGAGCCTCGACTTTCACACTCTTAGCATATTCAGAAATTTGCTCAGCTAACCTCTTCCATATGAACTGATCGTAAGCATCGCCAACATTAGCCACAGTGGTCCTCGACCTCTAGTGGGAACCCTTTAGATTGGGAACGAACTTGACACAGTCAAAACAAATTTTTGAAAAGCGACGCTTTAGCTCAGCCATTTGGGGGTTGGATGTGACTCGTTGCTTATTGTAATTGCGGGAAGCTTGTAGGTCTTTTCTTGGGCTTCTGATGAGAGATTTCAAGGGCGATTAGTTTTAATGATTGACTAGAGTGCCAGTGGGTACAAGAAGGTATTACATGCTTGGAGGAAAGGGAAGCTGACGAAGGCCGTGAAAGATATCACTAGGAAGGACGTCAACAGGTTAGTTGGAAAGGCTATTCAAACTCCTGGGTAAAGGTGACCTAGATCTGGACCTATGCCTCAATAATGAACCATCTGATTGATAGCCTCTATCTCGGCCCTCTCTGTCTTAACTCGAGTGTCCGTTGGAAGTAGGATCGTGGTTGGTTCCGTGGGAGCATGTTCGCGAATTGCATCCCTTCTGATGAACCATCCGATCCTCAAAGGAATTGAACATGCTGTGGTGGTCCATTTTACCCGCAAGTGAAACATAGGCATATTAGCCTTGACAAGACAAATAACACAACCCCGACTAACCAATATGCAGTGTATGTATGTGTGTGTCTTAGTGTCCCCCCAATTGACCATGAGCTTAGACTTTTCTAACAGGAGTAATCTCTCCTAATTAGGTAGATGACACTTCATCTTGAAAGCAGATAGGGGACATGCCATCCTCGATTCTCATATTGTCAATACCATAAGAACCGATATCATCTTGAGATGGCCCAAAATTTGTATAAGGGTCCTCCGAAGGCTGGACGGATGTTGAGATACAAAGAAAACTCATCTTTGAAGTAACTTAGCTTATTCAAGGTACCAGTCGCTATTCTACACACCTTGGATGGTTCCAAAAAAGTAAGTAAAGGATTCCCCTTGTGGTGTTTGAAGCTATACAGTTACCACATTTCTTCATTATTTGGAACACGATTTAAATGGCGGGCAAAGATAATGAATACAAAGCATGCAGAAAAGTGCAACTATTGGGGTGTAGATGAGCTGGATCCAGCCTTAAGAAATGCAGAATCCGTCGAATGAACTGATTGAATGGTGGGTGCACTCTGCTAAACACATATATTGGTAGCACATGGTATACCCATCTAGAGGGTGATGTGCCCATTGGTGGAATAGGGAACCAACACATCTTCAAATGGGATGCCATGCCATTCACAAGTCCTTCTAAGTGATCCCTCTTTGATTTTTAAAGCAACCAAGCCCATTGGATCTTCCAATATTCCAGCATCATCGAGGGAATCTGGAGTAGCCTAAACTTCAGGACCTTCTACAAGCTCAAGAGGAACCTCTAGGAGAGGCCGTTCAAGTTGTTGATATGTAGGATGGGTACAGATGGCGCTGGAGTATGTCGTGCATAAGGAACTATAGTTGAACTTGACTTGGTAACTGAATGGGAATACCCAGAAGTTAATGGGCCTATAGTCATTATAGAGAGATGTTCAGAATGCCTATGATCCATAGCTATCAAAACTCAACATATAAGTGATATTGGAAAAATTAAAAGCTAAAACGAAAGTCCGGTATGGTTTGATACAAATTACATGTTGTGCAATGTCATGTAGTGTCAATGTTCAATGTTGTTCAACAATTCACTTGGAAGCCAGTTATTATCTGAAATGACAACCATTGCTGACCATCCCAACATGCTTCACGTCATTAACCATGTATGGAGATCACCTTGAAACTCAAGAGATTTTATTTGAGAAAGCTTTGGTTTTAGTTGTTTTGCAATAATCTTTCAAATGTTTTCAAGGAAGAAATTCACCAAAGGTCAGATCGACACTGATCCATACCCTTGAAGTGAATTTCTGCCTTTATCACTTTCTCCCTTTTCTCGAGGTTGGCCGGGAACATGAAGTTCATCCAAGTCTACTACCAGCTTGGTCGCCTCCCTAAAGTAGTGAATCTCAACAGAGGCAACATATTCAAATAATGGATCGGGCTCAAGTACTGGTTTGGGTTCGATCGTGGTAAACGAGCAGCGACTAGAGGCTATTGACGAGACGCAGATGGTGGCGACAATGCATAGGAGCAAGCAGTGATGTCGTAAGCTTCATTTCGATGCAAAAGGTTTTAATGGCGAAAGAAGAGCTCAAATCCTTGATGGCTAAAAAAGTGAGAGGAAGTAAAGGGATAGATTGGGTTATATAGCCTCGAACCTACTTCTTTAGGCTATAAAAAACCTAAATCTTAGTATTGTTTCGGTAACAATCCACAACCATGGATAGATACCGAACCGTTCAATTTTACAAAAGAAAAGTAAAGAAAGGAATGTGCATATACACACACACATATATATATATATATTTGCGTGTGTGCATATGATTTCACAAGAATATGCACGTACATGGAACTGATACATGATAGACAATCTAAGTGTGTGTGCATACTCAATGCCTAATAACTAGAACAGCAAAGCAGCAGACTCAAACCTGTAGAGTCTAGAAAAGGAATTTTCTTAAAGCTATTGAATGTGGATTGACATATTATAAGAGCACAATCCAATTTTATAATACTAAATCTTTGTAAAGTGTCACAATGAACAGCCAATAACACTACACTTCATCGAAATAGTCCAAGAAGGAATGATGAAGTATGGATTGGAATCTAATACAACAATCCCAACCTACTTCGTTTCAAAGCACATCATGTTGGAAACAAGATGTACTTTGGAGGGCAAACCTTATCCCACCTTTTAGCCTGGATAAATTCAAACGAACTTAATGACTTGGACTTGAAGGTTATCGAGATAAGAAGTCCAGAGAAATAGCTAACAAGCCCAGAAACCAAGTATGATCAAGACTACAAGGCAAGTGCAAAGTCATCTCGAAGTTCAATTATGTCAATCCATCAAAGTGTTGGATCGGTATTGATCCATGCCTATGGATGAGCACCAATCTATATAATTTCATCCATACCACCTCAAATTCCATCTACTCTCAAATCAAAGTGATAGCAACCCCTTTTAGACCCCAAAACTTTAGTCACATGTAATTTATCATTGAGCACCTCGAGCACCTAAATTCAGAAACTCCATTCCACCACCGATGCAACTTATTTACCTAGAAACAAGATTCTAGAAGAGCAATCAAGATGGAAAACATGAAGCTAACGACAAGTCGCATCCATGCAACAGAATGGAAGAGATCCATAAGTTAATCTTATGAATCGGTACCAATCCATGATTATGGATCGGTACCGATCCATGATATTTGCTGACATGGGCATAATCTTTTCATGCTCAGCAGTTGCTGAACATGGGGAACATAGCCATAATTATGGTGGAGGAATTCTAGGCGACTTATATCTATAAATAGAAGTGGAAGGGGTCATTCAAAAGGATATTTTTCGAGTTCTTTACTGATTTTTTGTAATTCCCTTGTGATCCCGATGATCCATAAGAACATAAATTGTAAACAATGGTACAATCAATTGAAAAGCAAATGGACTTAGGCATTAGTTGGACGAACCACTATAAACTCTGTGTGTATCATCTTTACTTCGTTTTCTTTTATTATTATTCATTTTTCTTCTCTACTATGGTATCTTGGGTGTTTGTGCCATATTTTGGTATAAACACCGCCCAAAATGCTCTAAGCTTTTACAGTCTCAGGGCTAACATTTTCAATGGGTTTCTATCTTAAAGGTTAAGTAATTGATGACTATAAAATTTCATATGTGAGTGTTATTTTTATCATTCTCAGCCAATTGTATAATCCAGTCTCGTGAGCTTGTAATTTTCTGAGACTGGTCTTAGGTTGGTCATTACTTTGCAAATTTATTTTAAGTATATTTGAACAGATTATACATAAAAGATGTTCTTATATTATTAGAAAGATTAAACGTATTAATTTTTTTTAATAAGCTCCCTTTAGATTTTTACATTTCTCAAAACCGTAAGGAAAACATAGGAATCTCTCAATTTCTCTAATGAATGTTAGGACTCGCTTGTCTTAGGATTATGACCTTGAGTTTGCTCAACGAATTATAGGCCCGCAAGTGATGATAACACCTTATCAATTATAGCATATACAACTCCTAACTTGTGGTCTATCCTGATCTCATATCGACCTTGAGTTTGATCAACAAATCGAAAGGGATTATTCACTCATACATACCATTTTGTGACAACTTAAGTATACTGCGCATAACTTTAATTTGTTCAATATATTGATAGTACTACACATAACATCCTTATCTTGAGTTTGCTCAACAACTAAAGAGTATGCAAGCAAACTATTAATATAGAATGTCATAGGACAACTTTATATGTATTAACGATTCATAACCATCAATATGTACAAATATTAGAGTGATATTGATTTGGGAAATAATTTATTTCTTATGAAATACCCTCGTGATTCAAGTATCGAACATGTTAGAAATCAGGATATATGTACAATACGTATGTGTTTATTCCGTAAACGCAAGATGATTTTCTCATAGTTTCACTTGTGAATATACATTCATATTATATAAGTTTAATTCATTTTCAACTATTTATAATTTAATTAACTTTTATAATATTCGTATGGATATTAATAGTTAAATCATATTTAATTAATTTTAATTTATTAATTTAAGTAACAAATTAATTAAATTATCTTAAAATATTAAAATTTATTTTGTTCATCCTAAGTAATATAAGATGAATATTAACTGTAACATTTATAGTTTTATATACATATACATTATATATATGATTTATTAATTAAGATTTAAATATTATATTTATCAAATAAATATCCATTTATTTAAAACATTTTTAATTAAATATATTTAATAAATTCAAAATTTTGATTTATTGTTTACCTTAAATAATTTAAGATATTTACATTCCTATATCATTATATACATTTATTTTAATTAATTAACCCTTAACTATTTGTTTATTTATTTATTTAATCCAATTAATTAATATAATTTTTGAAGTTATTAAATTTATTATAACTTTTATAAGTTTCGTTTTATATTTTAAACTTAACTTTTGAATTTAAAATATACTTTACATTTTCATACTTAATTATGAAAATTAGCCAAGGCCCAAATCAATTTGGGCTTCACAATTAGGCTAAAATTTTGGACTTACTCCATCCATTGGGCTAGGTAAGTAGCAAAGGAGGGGAAAATACTTGATTATTCAACTGAAAGCCTAAATGCTACTTTTCAAGACACCTATCGGATAGGTAAGTTTACTTATTTGGTCCTAAAATTGCTATTAGGGCACATAGACCATTTGGCCTTTGATAATATTGAAGGAACTAATCCGCTCTGCGGTGGGTGAAATGGATAGATTTTAAAATTTTCCCTATTTCGATCATAATGGGCCTACAAAGTCTAATAGTTTTCACTAGATCCAATCAAGTTATTTTTAATAAAATCATATATTATTAATATTGCCTTAATCTTATTGATTAATTCTATGTCAGTTGAGTGTGAAATTTGAAAGGGTATGAATACATCAAGTATATTAATATTTTAAAAGGTTTGACAAACATATAGTGTGGAAATTGTTTAGTGTTTAAGGATGGAAACAAACATTAAGTTAGAGAGTACAAGTCACTAGTACAAGGGCTTGACAAGTTCTACAGCCTAGAACTTCCAAGAGTAGTTGCCTAGGTGATTATTGCAAGGTAGGTAGGAGATGAAGAAGTGGCAGAGTCAATACCAATAGAAAGTCAGATCCCTCTTTAGTTGTAGTAGGGTTAGATAGAGAAACAAAGGTATAAGGTCATAAGCTTGCTTGCACGGAAGTCCAAAAGATAGGTCAATGTTGTGCAAGTGAGCATGAAGTTCCACAAACCGAGAAAACAACTAGGTATGGACCTGCATGGATCATCATCGATCTATTTTCCTTAGTGAAAAGTGAACTCATTTACTTGTTTTTATCTTTCATATTCTATTTGATGTGTTCCAAACTCTTTTCCATCGACTTTTAGTTGATTCTAGCGATCTTCCTAATAACACTTGAATTTTCCTATTTTCTTCACTATCTTCTCATCAATCCTTGAAAGTGCTCATCCGGACTCTGGGAAAACCACTTGTCCATGAGTCCATGGAGTAGTATATGAGATATATGGAGTTTGGGAGGAGGAACAAGATAAGAAAACAACTTGTCACCGGGCTAAGTGACTCGGTACTGAGTCATTTACTTAGTCCCAACTCCTTTGATATTTCTCCCAGTTGTTTCACTATTTATTTTAATTGTTCTTCCAAGTTTTTGAGTCATTTTGTCTTCATATTGACATTCTAACTTCCATTAGATTTAGCTTGGTCAATAACACGGTTAACACTTGCCCCTCAGAGTATGCTTTTGTTGAAAACAAAGCACGCTCTAGATCAAGACAAGCTCTAGTTTGCCCTCTCTTGATTCTGGGTAGTCGTTTAGGTGTCGTGTCGAAATTTTGCCTTCGATTAGATAATATTACTTCAACCACTCTGCATGATTAGAATCCCATTCTTCATTCTTGATGCTAAAGACTATACCTATGCTCTAGAGATTGTATATTTGCTTCGAAGATCATTCCATGCCTTAGATGAGCACGCTCTCTCTTTGCTGTGTATTGTTTTTATTTTTGCTTTTATGTTTCCCCCAAGAGCTTTTGGCCCTACCATCGAGTGATATTCATCTAAGGTTGAAGGAATGGCGATGGCGATGATGGTGGTGGTGCACTGATTGCTTATTAGGGGAGATAGTCGAGTTTGAGTAGTGAATTACCTATGGCGAATCCCAAGCCTTTCCTAGTTCGTGTTCATGCCGCTTTGGAGACTCGACCCTCTGTCTTCGATTAACTTCTATCAACACATGGCTGTTCTTATATTGCCACTTGAAACTCACTAAGACGGTTCGCTGTAGGAGTAGTCATGTTGGATGATTCCATCTCTATGCTTTTCCTATTTCTACACACCTTGTATTCATGAAACAATAAATGCTTTCTGCATCGCTCCGAATAGCACCTTCATCATTGATTACTCATTGATAATGGGTAAGTTCTGATATATAATATCAATGTACGATAGAACTTGTTTTTATAGCATAAGCGATCTATCTACACAAGATGGCCTATTCGTTGCATAAGGGTCATACTACATAGACTGACACTTCTCACTTACCTTAATCAATGCTCAGAATCTAATTGGTTAACATACATCGACATCCTTTGGACTCTGAGCATTGGTCACATGAGTTTTAATTTTCAAAATAAACATACTTGATCATGTTGAAACATCAAGTTTTATTGTTTAGAATGACTCATCGATCGCCTTGATTCAATCCCCACGATGGTACATCTACACCGCCCGAAGTTGGGTCCTTCACAACTTAGGCTTCTCCTTCTGTTCCTGTTATGGATGGATGATTGATCACAACTGGATTACAAGGCACAGTTGCTCTTACAGAGCTGTTTCTAAATCCTCCTCCTCCTCTAAATGAGTACATAGCCTTATGGGTGTTGAACAAAGAGGTAAGAGTAAGTAGGGATCCCTCGAAGCTTGCTGGCCTGTCAGTCTTCTTTTAGTTGTGTTTATGCGAGAGTGACCTATGCTATCTTGCGACTTTTGGCATATGAACAAAATCCTGGCAATTACTTTGGTTATGTTTCCTTACTGGCCCTGCACATAATTGCCAAAGTGCTCTGCCTGGATTAACAGAGCCGTCATTTAACCAACTCTATAGCCATTTCTGCTTGTGTTTGGTTGTGTTCCTTTCCACTAATTATTAGCCATGGATAACTCAATTTTTGAATTGCTCCTAATCGTTACAAAGAGAAGTTGGGATGTTCATTTCCTTGTTGTATGCTATTTTCCATGAACTAAATCTTGTTTATGGAATCTGGGCATCCATGGTAGCTGAATGTTATGGGAAAATTATTCAATTGCCCCTTTTCTAAGTGTGTTTACCCTATCCTGGTCCTAGACTAGGAAAGTCCAAAAATACATGCCTTAGATTCTCCACTATTATCCTTGCTTATTCTCGACCAAGCAGGTCCCACTTAGCCCCTAGCATTGTCATGGGATTTCAATCGTGCACTTGTTTCGATCTTTGGAAACTAGCAGCGAATGTTCAATTCCGGACACCATTGTTGATGTTACCTAACTTTGGGAAATGGCTTATTCTTGCAAGCCGAAGTTCAATTATCTGGTCGACCCTCGTGTAGTTATTCCTCCCTGACATTGTCTATCTCCAAGCAATGGTAGGTTCTAGATGATTTAGGTTGAGTTTCCCTTGGCGGACTTTTGTTATGAGTAGTCCAAGTTTCGCATTGCTTCTTAATGCTGGAACATTATCTATAATATTTACTCCTTATTTATATGTTTCTATCGCGAGGAGTTGTCTACCATGAGTCTAGGCACTAGTGTGAATTAAATACGTGAGGCAAATTATCTAATTTCCCCTAGTTTGATTGTGCTTTTGCAATCCCGATCTTACATTAGGAAAGTTGAATAGTACTCGCTTTTGGTTCGCCATGATTATCCTCGCTTATCCTCGATCGAGTGTCCTGCTCAATTGCCAGCACTATTTTTGATGTCCAGTCAGGCACAAACTTAAATCTTAGGAAACTAGAGCATGAATTACCAATTCTGATTATCCTTCCCTAAAGATATCTATTTTCGAGCAGGAGAGAATTTCCCAGTGGCTATGGTCGACACTCCAGCCTTGTTCTAGTTTCTATCTACGAAAACTTACACATTAATGACTCAGTTCTAATCTTTTCGGTACAAAGAGGTCCCTCTCAGTATCGAGGCCTTTTTGTTCACTACTTCCACGGGTCAATTTGCCTCCTTTTTTGACGTCATTGTGGCAAGAGGTTCTGCTTTACCATCGATAGTCGATTGCAATGATAACATACTTAGCTTCTCCCTTCACCTCTAGTTGAATATTGATAATGTTGATTCCTTAAATTACAAATAGTCTTGAGCTGAGCATTTGCGTAAATTCTATTGTTGAGGCTCTCGGGATCTTTTCAAATTTTTAGCACCAGTTGTGCCGTTTGATGTAGTTAGTGGCTTTTCGACTTATCGTCAGCTAGAAATATCCATAGCACCGTCTTTTCTAATGTCAGCCCCTATGGTAGTCTCCATAGTTACCTTCATGAACTTCCATGAGGATCTTGGTTACACTCTAGAGCAGGGGATGGAGAATCCTCACTTATATAATGCTTCATTTTGTATCATGAACCATACTGCTTTCTAGAGAAGTTTCTTCTGCTCATCCCTGTCACTTAGGAGAATCCCTTTGAGAAAATATTCCTCTATGGGAATCATTAATGATTCCACTCCAATTGCCATCTCTAGAATCTAGTCTGCATACTAGTCCCTGACTACGGAAACCAGTGGTTTAATTCTCGGTTTTGAATGTTCATTTCTTGACGCTACCTATCTTAAGGCAACAATTGAATTCTTGAAGGTTTGGGGTTGGAAATCAGGTCACACACCAGTTTCTATTTCGAAACTAGCACACTAATGATTCAATTATGAAGATCCATCCTTAATGTTGCCTATCTTTGGGAAATAGCAGATATCTACAGGTTAGAGTCGAATGATTTGATCAGCTCGAAAGTGAATGCTTCTTTTTGATGTTGTGAGTCTCCGGGCAATATCAGATTCTTTTAGATTTTATGATTACACCATCACGACGTTGCCTATCTTCATGTGATATTAGGCCTATGAATGATATAAGAAGGTACCTTCCTAATGTTGCCAACCATTAGGCAGTGTTAGATTCTAAAATGATGGGATGAAGATTCAATTGAGATCCCACTTCTACCTTGAAAGTCAGCATATCGATAGTCCCATTTTAGATTTCCCTTTAGCATTGCCATTATTTAGGCGATCGCACGTTCCTAGAAGTTAGGACCAAATGATCTGGTTGGTCTGTAAGTAGGTTAACAATCCCTTTAGCCATCACTAGACTTCGGGCAACGACAAATTCCTTAAGGCCAAAGCCAAATTATTCAATCGGTTCCTAATTTGATTTTGAGTACCTTTTGCTTTCACCAATCTTTGGGCAGCAAAGAATTCTAGAAGGTAGATTTTATTATCAAGTCTCCTCATTATGGTCTATCTCCAAGAAGCGATCTATTCTAGAGGAGTAGGTGCTTCTTCCCTTTGTTATCGCCTATCTTCGGGCAATAGTGTGCTCCTGCCAGTCTCTAGGCAGCAACAACCTTCTGGAAGTTCGCTTCTTTTTTTGACGTTGTATGGGAAATGTTAGTTCTTAAAAGGTAGGATGATTTATGTGACTACCAATCCATCGATTTAGCCCTTCCTGACATTGTCGGAGCAATATCGATTCTCAGAAGGCATGGGTCAATTTGAACATCGACCCATCGACTTTGGGCCTTCTCGATGTTGTCGGGGCAACGTCGGTTTTGAAAAGGAAAAAGGGTCGATGTGACTGTCGACGCGGCAATTTTGATCTTCCCAACGTTGCCAGTCTTGGTGCCATGTCCGTTTTCAAAAGGTTGGGATTGATTTTCCCCATTAGTTCAATGGCTTAATTCGATTTCCCTCATCGATTCGGCGGTTATGACCTTACCAACATTGCCACTCTTAGGACAACGCCGGTTCTTAGAAAGTTGGGGATCGATACGATCCATCGATCTAGCGGTTTTGATCTTTTCGAATTGCCGAGTAACGCCAATTCTTAGAAGGTGAAGGGCCGATGTGACCGTCATCTTGGAGGTTAAGACCTTCTTGATGTTACCAGCCTTTGGGTAACATCAATTTCTGAAAGGTGAAGGGTTGATGTGATTACTGATTTGATGGTTAAGACCTTCTTGATTTTTCTAGTCTTTAGGCAACGCCGATCTTCGAAAGGTGAGGGGTCGATGTGGGCATCGACCCAGCGATTAAGACCATCTCGATGTTGCTAGTCTTTGGGCGATGCCAGTTCTTAGAAGTTGTTAAATTGATACGACCCATTAATCCGACGGTTTAAACCTCCCAATGTTGCTAGTGTTGGGACATTGTCGGTTCTTAGAAGGTTAGGGATCGGTATGACTTGTCGATCCAACGGTTTAAACCTTTCCGATGTTGCCAATCTAAAGTTAACGCCAGTTCTTAAAAGGTTAGGGATCGACATGATTCGTTGATCCGACAGTTAGTGAGTTTATGCTCCCTATCCATCATTCTAGGGTAGATAAGCATTTTCTCAGCTGTGCTATTGGTTGTGTGATAAAGGAATTATTCTTGCAAGAACATGGTTCCATTGGTTCAAGAAGCAGTTTTTAACGAGTAGAAGAAATGAAAAGTCCGCCTATTTACCATGCCCCTAGTGCCATTGAGAGGCTTATTTGCGAAATGAAATTAGGTAACGATGAATGAAATAGTACTGTTTTAGGTTGTTGCTTCATTCTTGGATGACCACTAGCTTGAAGGTTATTCGATGACTAGTTTTTCATCAGCTTTCCTGGGCCTTTCTCCGTAAGGTCCAGCCAGTATTCTTTAAGTAGGTAGACCCAGGGGTCTTGCAGTTTCTACGATTCCTTAACATAACACCGAAACTTGTTTTTCCTTATCAGCTGCTCGATAAAAAATTTCATATTGCGGCATTATTAGTGTTGGCCAATGGGTTTTGTGGAAGCGACAGTACTTCCTATAATGTTTATCTTGTTCTATCACTTCCCTCCTTGGCGGCTTCTTATATTACTTAGTTCCTTGGGTGGCAAGATATATATTCTTCGTTGTGTCGTTCAAGGGGGTGTAACCTTCCAATCTGAAGTTCTTTGGAAGTTTTGCATTCACATTGCACCTGTTATCAGGTTTTTGACTTCTTTTCTTCTGGTCGCCATAGTGGAGAGCTTTGGATTACTTCGTTCGATTGTTCATAACCAACCTTTCTTTCAGCTAGCCCTGTGTTTTCCCGCAGTAGGAATTGATTCGCCTTTTAGTGAAGTTCTTCCATGGTAGCGGGTTGCTTCATCTTTAACCATCTACCGAAATCCGTATCTAGGTGAATGCCTCGGACCAAGGCCATAAATACAAGATCCTCCTTTGGATTGCTAACTTCAATAACAATGATGTTGAATCGGTTCAAGAAAGATTTTAGAGACTCCTTGAGTCCTTGAGACAAGCTAGATAGGGACATGATGTCCTTTAATCGGCCAGCATGGAGCCTTAACTGCTCCACGAACTTCTTAGTTGATTCATCAAAAGTAAAAATAGACTTTGGTGCAAGCGTAGTAAACCACACGGAAGCGAATCCTTCCAAGAAGATAGGGAAACATCTACAACGAACACCATTTGTAGCTATTGCTCGATCCATATGCCATTCGTACTTGAATAGGCACTGTCTAGGATCCTTGGTTCCATCGTAAGATGGCATGTTGGCATAGTGAACTTCCTTGGGTATTCTTCTCTTAGAATATTTTCCATGAATGGATTTTCGCCTGGCGCAGAACCCCAATCCTCATTCTACCTGCCTCTACTTTCTTCAACCAACTACTTAACCATTTCAGCTATATGTTCCTTGCTAGCAACATAGGGCGACCACTAGGGCCTGCACCGAGTGTTTTTCTACAACTAGGCTCGGTTTGCTGACCAACGCCTAGGTTCTCCAGTCTCTCAGAGAACTATTCCTGCATTATTTCATTATCGTAGGGTTAGTTCAGTTGTGTTTGTTTGAACTCTGGCAACATTTTCTCCAACATCTGGTTCAAAATCATCATAATCTTCTAACAGCATCTCGTCATTAGAGTCAGAAACAAGCATTGCATCACCCTACTAAGGAGTGTTTAACCCAAGATTCGTGTCGATACCGAGAGGAAACCTCACGGTATTGGTTGGTTTCTTTATAGGGGGAACACTCCTACTTCCTCCTGTAACATTTTCTGCAACTTTGGCAGTTTCTTGCTTCTGTGTTTACTTTCCACCCCTTCTATTTTAGCTAGAAACTGAAGTGTTCCCTTGTTATATTACAGGAAATGTTTCCTTTCTAATTCTCCTTGTCCTTGATGGATGCAAGGTTAGCAGAGCATCCATCTTATCCATTAGAGCTTTCTATCTATCCACCATCTTCTGGTTAAGCTCTTGCATCATCTTATCAAACTCTCCTTTGGTGACTACTTCACGTTGAGAAGAAGAGCCCGGTGTTGTATTTTCATTATTGACATCCATTGGGTGATTGTTTCCTTTATCACTACTGGCAACCGCTTCTATGGATCTACCGGATGCAGATCTTCCTCTTTTAGGTGTTGTTAATTATTTGCAACCAAATTAGCCACAAACAACCAAGAATAAGTTTATGTAGAAAAGTAAATGAATAAAACTAAATTGAAACAGAGGAATATAGAAAAACAATAAGCAAATCAAAATAGAAATTAAGAAAAAATAGGATTTATAATGGTTCGGCGTCGATTGCCTACGTCCACTTTAAATATTCTCTTTACCGATTCACTATATTCTTGATTACAGTAGAAAATAGCAAGAAGTAAGAGAATAATGAAGAAAGTCGATTACAATAGAAGAGCTATGTAACCAGCAGCATAAAGATCCTCAGAATGACCGTCTAGGCTAGTATTTATAGGTGAAGATGACTACCAACCTCTCTAAAATTTTGGCTATAGGACCTTCTTATCCATATGGCCCACCATAAGGGGCGTTAGGCCGAAATCTTAATGGAGAGAGATCGTGACTGATCCCTCTATTTTTTGATTTTAAGGCAACTATCTCTATGGTGGCTTCTTCATGCTTAGACTTGACGACTCTCCAAGTATCATGTTGATTGGATATGTGGAGCTTGTGTTTTTGCTTGATCTTTGGTTCAGATTCATTTTAGAATTGCTCTTGTCAATCCATTCATATTAGATCATGCTGATCCCTCTTACATGCCATTCATTCATATTCTATGACCCCCATTATATAATGCCGACCCTTGCTTATTCGCATATATCCCTTGGACTTCTTTATAAAATGCCGATCCTTCCTATGACTCAACACTATGACGATCCCTCTTGCCCTAGAATGCCATGCCGACCCCTTGAGTACTAACAAATCATGTCGAACCAGGCATCATTACCTATGCTGATTCCTCTAATACTCCATCCATGTTGACTATCCATCCAAATGACTATGCCGATCCCTTGCCTATCCAAGCTAATTTCCATATTTCTAACATCCTGCATCATCTATCTACCAACTCTGTTCAATTCTGACTTCGAATAACTATCTGAACTCTACTTCTTGGTCCTATAGCCATTTCTCCATGGTCATCCTTCTTGATAACACCTTAATCTACCTTGCGCAGTCAGTCCAATATAGCCGGGTTAGGATATCGGGTAACACTTGCCTACCAAAGTATGTCTTGTGAGTAACATTATGTGCTTTGAATCAAACAGGTCTAAATTTCCAGAAATAAGTCTATCTAGCTTCTTGACTGATGGCTAGTCCTGTATTGAATCATTTTCTAAGGCATTGAATCTTCCATTGATTTCTATGACGTTTTCTCGACTTTCAGTAATATAAGTCCGATGTTGTATTCCGTCAATGTATACAAACTCGGTCATGTGGGATTTACTGGCCTTTCATTATCTGGTCTAGCCTCGAACTTGAAGGTTTCAGGTTTGATTCGGTTCCTATTGATTTCAAAAGGATAAACTTTTAAACCATTCCCGTGCATATTCATATACACGTTCCTGTTACTGGCTCCCGGACGTGTTTAAACGCTCACAGGTCACTGCCAAATTTATATTGTATTGTATGTTCGCGTTTGCAATCAAGCCTTCATGATAACGACCGTCATTTACTTTTAACACGTCCAATATTTCTTTTTATTTTTTTGTTGTTGAGGGATCAGCATGTGATATGCCGATCCCTTGTTAGGGCCGCGTGAATGGCAGATCCCAATGCCGATCCCTCTTCATATTTGACTTGTTCATCCCTTGTGATCGGTTCTCTCGCCATATCCTCATATATATATATATGTATGAACTTTCCTTCTTTCTTTCCATTACTTTTTTACTTCCCCATTTTTTCTTCACTTTCCTTTCCATAATCATCTCTACAGAACCTAGGATATTGCCGAACACAAGTTCTTCAATCCCAGATTCTAAATCCAAGCACGAATTCAACCAGTCCCCCAAAGTCTCTCTCTCTTCATCTCCAATTCAACAAGCCTTGAACGCTCACCCCTGATTTCTTCGTTTTAACATAGGCACGAACTTGCAAAATTTCTTGAATTACTCAATTTGCCAGTATGTTTATGAGGTAGCGAACGATTATAGGGTGGTTGGGTTGAAGGTTCTAAGGGTCGAATTACGTGTTGGAAGAAGAGATGAGGGTTGAGAAATATAGGGTTCGGTAGTGGTGAAGGTTTTGATGAGGAGTTATGAACTGAGAGAGGTAGGGTTCGGTATTATGATGAAATGGCAATGGTATGGGACAAGGATCGTAGAGGTGACGTTCTTTAGTTGATGGGATGAAAAAAAAATTTAGAGAGGGATCGGTGGGGCGAATTTAAAGAAAGGGATCGGTGTAGCTTAGTTACGACGAGGGTCGGTGTTGAGTAGGTTTGGGAAAGGGATCGTGAACCCCCTAGATTTTTGATAACATTATTTAGGAGATTTAGTTTGATAAACTAAATAAAATAATGGTTTGATAAGGGGATTGAGATTTGATTTAATTAAGTTAGCCATGCCTTTTTTAACTAATAAATCAAAAGAAGGGTTTAAAATGAATTAGAGGAGGAGTATTATGGGGAAGAGGCCATTCCTATATTATCTTCCTTAGGTCGTTTATCTTAAGACACGTTCATTCTCATTTTTAAAATTTAATAGCAAGGCCAACCACCATTAACAACGAAAGAAGAAGAGGAAACAAAAGAAAAGCTTAAGGAAAGCAAATTTAAATCAAACCCATTCAAATCTCAAGGAAACATTTTAAAGGTTTCAAAGTAGTTAATTTTGAATGGTTTTGAAGGGTTTCCACTTGTTTTAAGTTGAACCCAATGTCTTCGAAAGGTTTGAGTTTCATTACTTTCGAAAGGTTTATAAATAGTTTTATAGAGAGGTTACCCCAGGCTTTCGACAAAGTCGAAAAGAAACCTTCCGACAAGGTCGAAAGATATGGTTTTTCAATGTTTTTAGAAGGCTAAGGTTTAAAGGATTTAGAAGGCGGATGTCATACGTTTTTAAGCTTTTAGAGAAAAGGCTTTTATTAAAGGTTTTGAAGGAGTTACCTTCAATGATTTCGAAAGGTTTTATTAAATGATATGAAGGAGTTACCTTCAATGCTTTCGAAGGGTTTTATTAATGGTTTTGAAGGAGTTACCTTCAATATTTTCGAAAGGTTGTTTAAAGGTTTTAAACAAAGGTTTCAAATATAATGAGTAGGCAGATAGCCTAAGAATTTTAAGTTATAAAGGACTTTAACTTATTTTAAAAGGATAGAAAATCCTTAATGAACATCATCAACATTATTTGAGTTAAGTATATACAACATGGTAAAAATAGCTTAGAGTAAATCTAAAGATATATTTTCCTTGTATATATATGATTTGACGGACTAAATCATTTTGAAAGGTTTTCAAGGAAAATTTGAAGGGCAGTTAGCCCAGATTTTTTAAAGGGTAGTTAACCCAAAAGAAAATTTGGGCAGTTAGCTCATTTAAATTCAGACAATCGGTCCATTTTGAGGGCAGTCAACCCAAAGTATAGTTAGTCCAGATAAGCGACAATTAGCCTAGATATGAACAGTTAGTTAATTTATTAGCGTAACGGACCATGCTACTTTTAAGGATAGTCAGTCCATCCTTTTTACCTATTTTGGGTAGATTGCATATTATCTATCATAAAAGATATTGCTATTTTGGTATAACCAGTTTTAGGATAGAAGTCCAGAAGAGAGCAGTTAGCTCAGAATTTAGGACGGATAGTCCTGTATAGAGTAGATAGCTCATATTTTAGACAGATAGTCTATTTTATTTCTTGTTTTAGTATAATGGATATTGCTATATTATTATAATTAGTTGATTAACCAGTTTGGTTGTTGGAAAGGATTTGCAAAATTAATGTTTTGAATAGAGATATTAAGGGGAAACTCGTTCCGCTAAGCGACGTGGTCTTACTATATATCGATAAATATAGATGTAATAGAAATTATTCATACCAAGCTTTATGTCTGACTTGAAGTTTTTGTTTCTTCTTAAACTCTCAGGTGCTCAAAATTTGATTTGAGTAGGCTGAGGATTTAGATTTTTAAGTTTTCCAAGATTTTGGCGAATAAAGCATCCAAAGACAAGCAGGTGGCTGACGGATAGCTAAATCGGGATTCTGTTTTAAAATTATTTCCGCTGTGTATTAAGAAAATTATGTCTATATTGCTTTGATCATCCAAGGGGGTTACATCATATATCGCTCTTGATGTATTGTTGTAAATTATACCTGATCAATGCCTGGGATACGTTTAGGTATTTTTGTAACTTGGATATGATATTATTTGAAATGTAATCATCGAAAATTATTGTTTTTGGAAATCTATGATTTTGTTCATATTCAAGTGCTTTTGATATTATGGTTAACATTACCATTACCGTCTTTCGTCACCAGAAGTTAATACTGTGGATGAGTGCAGCATCCATAGCACTTAGATTTTGGCCTCTAAATACGGGATGTTACAACTTGGTATCAGAGCATAGGTTAATGAAAAATTTAGCTAAAAATTGGTTTTGAAAACAAAAATCCAAAGAAATTAGAGTAAGATTTGGGGTTGGGTTAACTCTACCGTAACATGCTTGTGTTTGCTGTATATAAATATGCGCTTTATTTCCATTCATCTATCTTTGATTAGGTTATCTTTATGTATCTCATGCGGTTTGAATACAGATATGGATGGTGGGAGAAGTAGAGTATTCCAAGGAGGGGGAAGCATTGAAAGGAATGTCGGACCTAATGCAAGGAGAGGCCAAGGTCAGGTAGAGATTGTTTGTGCTGAAGTCCCGTAGGTCGGAATGGAAGCCGTGTATCAATTTTTCAGGAATATGATGTAGGTAGGAGTTGCAATCGGGGTGTTAGGAGGAAATGCTGCTGGAGCAGGGGTTCTAGAGTTTCTGGTAGTTAATCATTTCGCTAAGATGAGTGGTGATTATGTGAAGCTAGGAGGGAAGCTGTTTGTGGGAACAGAGGATGCCATTGGAGTTGAGAACTGATTGTTGCACTGCAAAAGGATTTTTGTAGAACTAGGGCTCAATGATGAGCAGAAAAGGAGGTTGGCATCCATGTAGCTTCAAAGAGCCACATTATTCTGGTGAAATAGTGTAACAACGACATTTGATGAGGAGACAATAACCTAGGAGAATTTTAAGAGGAGATTCCAAGAGTGATTTATGTCTGTAATGGCGCAATCAACTTTGGTTAGTTAGTTTGCTGAGCTGATGCAAGGTAAGATGTTTATTGTTGAGTATGCTAGAAAGTTCAAAGTGTTGGTTCATTATGGGTATGCTTCTGTTGATAGTATGTTGAAGCCAGTTCTTGGGGTACGCTTCAGATTCATCGTATGTCTATTAGCATTTTATTTGATACCGGTCAGTCACATTCTTTTATATCTAGATGTTTGATGGATGAGCTTACCTTGAACCCACATAATTAATTTCTTCCTTATGGGCTGCGAATCCAATAGGAGGGTATACAACTCCATGGTTGAGGTGGGACCAGTTTAAGTTTGACCTATTAGGTTATACCTTTGTGTACAGTTTGTATGTGTTTGATTTTGTGGGGTTCGAGATCATCCTTGGTATGGATTGGTTAAGCGAGTATGATGCTACGATATTTTTCCATGGTAGGAAGATATCTCTTAGACACCTAAATTGTAGCGATCAAATTGTTTTCATCGTAGGAGGTTCTAGTGGTGCGGTGTTTGCTTTGTTGGGTACCTTGGATTCAGGCGATGAGTTGAGCCGAGTTTTCGTGGTTAGAGAATTCAAAGATGTCTTTGAGCTTGTAGTTGGATTGCCATCGAAACGAGCTATCGAGTTTTAGATAGATTTGGTTTCGAAAGCTGAACCAGTGAGTAGACCACTAAGCAGGGCGACCCCTTCAGAGATGAGGGAGTTGAAGGTGCAGTTAGTGGATTTAGAGGGCAAGAGTTTTATCAAGCCGAGCAGTTCGCTGTGGGGTGTAGCGGCAGTGTTTTCTAAGAAGCAGATGGATCATTGAGGCTATCTATCGATTATCGTAAGTTGAATGAGAGGACGATAACGAATTGATATTCATCGCCCAGAATTGACGATTTGTTCGACCAGCAAAGTGGAGCAAAGGTATTTTCTCAGTTGGATTTGACAATGGGCTTCCATCAGCTCAGAGCAGCAGAGTATAATATACCTTTGACAGCATTCGGCACCAGATATGGATCGTACAAATGGTTAGTTATGCCGTTCAGACTGACGAATGCTCCATCTTTCTTTGTGGATTTGATGAACCAGATTTTCTAATAGCACTTGGATAGGTTCGTTCAGGTTTTCATAGATGATATATTGATTTACTCTAAGGATAAAAGAGAGCATGAGGTTTATCGTAAAGTGGTGCTTGAGATGTTGAGGCAGCATCAGCTGAAAGCAAAGTTTTCGAAGTGTCACTTCTAGAAGGAGGAGGTGAAGTTTCTTGGTCATGTAGTCTCAGAGGAAGGGTTGTCAGTGGATCCGACTAAGATCGAGGTAGTGAATAGTTGGAAGAGATTTGAGACAATAACCGAGATTAAGAGTTTCCTTGGGTTAGTTGGTTATTATCAGAGATTCATCAAGGAATTCTCATGGATAGCAACACCGATGACAAGGCTGAGGAGGAAGGATGTGATGTTTATGTGGGAAAATAAGTGTGAGGAAGTGTTCCAAAATTTGAAACACTTATTGACCCAAGCACCTGTTTTGGTTGTTCCAGAGGGGAATCAGGATTTGGTAGTTTATACCAGTGTGTGTGGACAGATTAGGAACTGTATTAATGCAGAAAGGTAAATTGATTGCCTATGCTTCTAGACAACTTAGACTGCATGAGGTTAGATATCCAACGTATGATTTGGAATTAGCTGTACTGATTTTTGCTTTGAAGGTAGGGAGACATTATCTTTTGGGAGAAAGGTTTGAGTTGTATAAAGATCATAAGTCATCGACGTATTTTTTCTCTCAGAAGGAGCTGAACATGAGACAGCAGAGGTGGTTAGAGTTCATAGCCGCTTATGATTTTGGGATTGAGTAAGGCAATAAGGTTGCACTTGCACTTAGCAGGATACATTAGAATTCAGTATTGGCTACGACGGCTGAGTGGAAAGTTAGAAGCATTAGCAGATTGTAAAGTGCAGTGGAGATCCAAGGCTGGGTCTAGTGGAAATACAGTCATATTGTCTTGTTTGGAAGTTCGACCAGTGTTGATCGAACGAATTGCTTCTAGGCAGATAGAGGATTCTGTGTTAGCTAAACGGATCAGGAAGCTAAAGAAAGGAACCAAGAGCAATGACTTGAAAGATTTCAATGTTGACCAAAATGGATAGTTGAGAAAGAAAGGAAGATTATGTGTTCCAAGTGTAGGAAACATAAAGAAGGAAGTCTTAGAGAATGCCATCGTTCGAAGTTCACTATACATCCCAAAGGTATCAAGATGTATCAGGATATGAAGAGGAGTTTCTTCTGGGAAGTAATGAAGCGGGATGTTGGTTTGTGTGTAAGGCAGTGCTTGAATTGCCATCAAGCAAAGGCCGAACACCAAAAACACAATGGTTTGCTTCCGCCGTTAGATATTCCTATATGGAAGTGGGACTCTATTTCTATGGACTTCATTAACGGGTTGCCAAGGTCGAACAGGGGAAATGAAAGTATATGGGTCATAGTACACAGATTGACCAAGAGTGCCCATTTCATTCTAGTTAGATCAACCAGAACGACATCTGTTTTAGTGAGATTGTTCACGAAGAATGTGGTTAGACTGCATGAAATTCCGAGCAGTATAGTTAGTGACAGAGATTCCTTGTTCACTAGCGAGTTTTAAAAGAGTCTACAGGAAGTTTTGGGAACCAAGCTTATGATGAGTACCACTTACCATCCATAGATAGATGGGAAAATGGAAAGAGTTAACAAGGTTTTTGAAGATTGTTAAGAGCTTGTGTTCATGATTTCGAGGGATAATGGGAGGACCATCTGCATCCCGTCGAGTTTTCGTATAACAACAATTATCAGACTAGTATTGGAATGACATCGTTTGAAGTTTTGCATGGAAGGCCATGCAAATCATTTATATGTTAGTTGGATAACGAGGATAGGTTGATTCTTGGTCCATATCTGGCTAGAGAGGCTGCAGAAAAGATTAAGGTCATTCGGGCTAGGATAAAGGAGGCTCAGTCTAAGCAGAAGAGTTATGCAGATAAGAGACGGAAAGATTTGGAGTTCTCAGTTGAGGCCAGGTTTTCATCAAAGCATCACCGATGAAGGATGTGCTTAGATTTGGAAAGTTAGGGAAGTTATCTCATAGGTTCATTGGACCTTTTCCTATTCTTGAGAGGATCGAGGAGCTCATGTATAGGCTTGAGTTACCAAACAGTTTGACAGATGTCCATGTTGTTTTTCATATTTCTTATCTCAGAAAGTGCGTTAAAGACTCAGAGACTGCTTTGCACCGACGGTGCTTGATGATTTAGTGGTAGACCCGGACTTGACCACGGTAAGGAAGCCAGTTCGCATTGTTACGAGAGATAAGAAGAGGCTTAGAACCAAGATGGTCAGATTAGTCAAAGTCTAGTAGAGTGACAATGACAGAGACAGAAACAGTACTTGGGGGGTCCAGAGCAGGATTAGAGATTCTTATCCTGAATTGTTTGACAGTATGTCTTACCTTCTTGTTTGTTCTGAGCCTTATTGAAATTTCGAGGACGAAACTCTTTAAGGATGCAAGTCTGTAACACCCTAGATTTTTGATAATATTATATAGGAGATTTAGTTAGATAAATACATAAAATTGTGTGTTGATAAAGGGATTGAGATTTGATTTAATTAAGGTAGCCTTGCATTTTTAACTAATAAATTAAAAAAGGGTTTAAAATGAGTTAGAGGAGGGGTATTATGGGAAAGAGACCATTCCTATGTTATCTTCCTTAGGCCATGTATCTTAATACACGTTCATTCTCATTTCTAAAATTTAAAAGCAAGGCCGGCCACCACTAAGAAGGAAAGAAGAAGAGGAAACAAAAGAAAAGCTTAAGAAAAGAAAATTCAAATCAAACTCATTCAAATCTCAAGCTCCTTAATATCTACATCAAAGGTGAATAATGTTTACATCCCTAAATTTATATTGGTTTTGGTTTTAAGATTAAACCCGAATGTTTTGTAAAGGTTTGCAATGTTTTTGAATGTTAAGACGATTATATATAAATGTTGATGATTTATTAATGTTCGTATAGATTTTATGACATGTTTTAAGATGAAAACCCTATTAAATGACATCCGTTAGCCTTGTGAATTTTTATGATGATTAAAATGTTATTTTAGAGATGGGTTTCAATTTTCAGATTTTTCTGAATTTTTGTGGAATTGTTATGAATTTTCTAAGGAAGAAAATGATATTTTGGATTATTAAATTATTTACGGGAAAAATAATTATTGTTTGGATCTGAAAATTTTATATGTCAAAGAGAACATATTAATTGTTTTTTTGGATTTTTTTTCGAATTTTCCAAAGTGTTTTAATAATTATATAAAATTATTTAAGGAATGAGAGTTAAATGTTTTATATAATTGTAAAGGAAAAATGGGTTTTTTTCAAAATTAATTAAATTTTAAAATAAGGAAAGTCTGTAGCATTTTTGAATATAAAATTCTGGCAACCAATCAGATTTAGACAAACAAGGCAGGTGGAGTACAAGAGAACTATTTTAAAGTTCAAATAAGTAGTTTTTCTACTATTTCAACTCTTTCGACAAGAGAGTCCGCCTCCACTCCAAACCTTCCGAAAAGGTCAAAAGATATCAAACCTTTCAACTAGGTAAAACAACCAATGCACATGGTATCAAGCAACTGGTACATAATGAATTGGAAGGAGTAGAAAGGTTTAGGGATGAAAGGTCAGAGCTTTCGAAGGAGATGAAGTTTTGTTTCGGGTTAAAAGAAAATATGCTTGCTAGCTTTTGGAAAAGAGCTTTCGACACTGTCAAATGGTTTAAAAGAAAAAGATTTCGATTGGTTTGCTTTCTTGTTTTAATTGAAACCTTTCGACAAGTCGAAAGGTATAGCTTTTGACAAGGTTGACAGCATAGTTGCCACTTCCAAACCTTTTGACACAGATGGAGTCAAAGGTTATCTTTTGTTTTATAAAACTTGCCGCCTCTCTCCATTGATTTCGAAGGGTTGGTTCCAACATCAATAATTCATTGTTTTTGAATGGTTTCGAAAGGTTTTACAAAGGTTTCGAAGCAGTTGATTTTGAATCCAATGTTTTTTCGATCCTTTTGCTCTATTTAAAGGCATAATCCAAGTGCATTAACTCGAAACGTTTTAAAGGTTTCAAAGTAGTTAACTTTGAATATTTTCTTAAGGTTTCCACTTGTTTTTAATTGAATCCAATGTGTTTGATAGGTTTTGAGTTTCATTGCTTTCGAAAGGTTTATAAATAGTTTATAGGGAAGGTTTATAAGTGGTTTTATAGGGAAGGTACCCTAGGCTTTCGAAAAAATTAAAAAGAAACTTTCCAACAAGGTCGAAACGTATGGTTTTTAATGTTTTCGGAAGGCTAAGTTTAAAGGATTTAAAAGGCAAATGTCATATGTTTTAAAGCTTTTAGAGAAAAGGCATTTATTAAAGGTTTTGAAGGAGTTACCTTTAATGATTTTGAAAGGTTTTATTAAAGGATATGAATGAGTTACCTTCAATGCTTTTGAAGGTTTTTATTAGTGGTTTTGAAGGAGTCGCCTTAAATATTTTCAAAAGGTTATTTAAAGGTTTTAAACAAAGATTTCGAATATAATGACTAGGCAAATAGCCTAAGAATTTTAAGTTATAAAGGACTTTAATTTATTTTAAAGAATAGAAAATCCTTAATGAACATCATCAACATTATTTTAAGTAAAGTATTATAACATGGAAAAATAGCTTAGAGTAAAGCTAAAGATATATTTTCCTTGCATATATGATTTAACGGACTAAATCATTTTGAAAAGGTTTTCAAGGAAAATTTGAAGGGCGGTTAGCCCAGATAATTTGAAGGGTAGTTAACCCAAAAGAAAATTCGAAAAGTTAGCTCATTTAAATTCGGACAGTCGGTCCATTTTGAGGGCAGTCAGCCCAGGGGGCAGTTAGTTCAGATAAGCAGTAGTTAGCCCATATATGAATAGTTAGTTCATTTATTAGCATAACAGATCATGCTACTTTTTAAGGACAGTTAGTCCACCCTTTTTACCTGTTTTGGGTAGATAGCCCATTATCTAGCATAAAAGATATTGCTATTTTGGTATAATCAGTTTTAGGACAGATAGTCCAAAAGAGAGCAGTTAGCTCAGAATTTAGGACAGATAGTCCAGTATAGAGTAGATAACTCATATTTTAGACAGACAGTCTATTTTATTTCCTGTTTTAGCATAATGGATATTGTTATATTATTATTATAATCAGTTGATTAACCAGTTTGGTTGCAGGAAGGGATTTGCAAAACATATGTTTTGAAAAGAAATATTAGCAAAGGGAAACCCGTTCCGCTAAGCGGCGTGGTCTCACTATATATTAGTAAACAGAGATGTAACAAAAATTATTCATATCAGGCTTTATATCTGACTCAAAGTTTTTGTTTTCCCTTAAACTCTCAGGTGCTCAAAATTTGACTTGAGTGGGCAGGGGGTTTAGGTTTTTAGGTTTTCACAGATTTTGGTGAATAAAGCATCCAAAGACGAATAGGTGGCTAATGGATAGCTAAATTAGGAATTCTATTTTAAAATTGTTTCCGCTGTGTATTGAGACAATTATGTCTATATTGCTTTAGTCATCCAAGAGGGCATCTTTATATGTCGCTCTTGGCTATTGTTGTAAATTATATTTAATCAATGCTTGGGATACGTTTGGGAATTATTATAACTTGGATATGATATTATTTGAAATGTAATCACTGAAAATTATTGTTTTTGAAGCCTGTGATGTTGTTCATATTCAAGTGCTTTTGATATTATGGATACCATTAACATTACCGTATTTCGTCACCAAACGTTAATACTGTGGATTACTGCTGCATTCATAGCGCTTTTCTTTTGGCCTTCAAATACAGGATGTTACAGATCGGTTGGTTTACTCTTGTATTGGGATCGATAGGAAGTGATTTAGGAAAGGGATCGGTAGGAAATGGCTGGTGAAACGGATCGATAATAAAGTGAAGGGATCGATATTCACACCGAAGACTAATCCAATCTAACTCATTCGAACACTTAACTTTATTTTTCCTTGCTGAATTCGAATATAAGATGATAATGAGCAATATGACTTACATACTTGGAATGCTGAACTTAAGATTAAACGACCAAACTTCCAGACTTCTCAATATGGACTAAGTAATAAACTTGCTAATGAACTTAGATAACAGTCTTCATAATTCAATATGCCGATAGTCGATCCCAAAGATTTTGTTGCCGATCAACTCTCTTATCAATTGAGATGGTCGACGATGACGGTCTCTCCGGATAAAACTCCAAGTCGCGTCGTTTTATTTTCTACCTTTTTGATTTCAAGCTGTTTATTTCTGTTTCATACCGCACTGCATGACACTAGTTCACATTTAACATGGGGGAACAAGTAATTATTCCTAATCTTGATTATCTACTGAGTATAACTGATATAAATACCAGATGCACAAAGCGTTCAATTATCACGTTTTTCGATTTAGCAACGAGACACATCAGTACTGAAGAGAGGTGAAATTCTGCAACTATATCCGGAAGGCCTTCTCCAAGCCATCATGTAGAACAAATAGAAGCTTCTAACCCACAAGTCGATCTCTTTTCTGACATTCCAGTTCTTCCAAGAGAAATCATCAGCCCTTCTCCTGATGTTGTTGAGGGCGCCATTCTTCTTGATAATTCAATGGATTCACAAGCTTCTCAAATCAGTGAACCGCACTTCGTCGGTTATGCTCAATCCATGAAATTCCGTTTGAGGATGTCTTAGTTCCTACGAGGAAAGATAGACCTCACTTTCCCCTAGCCGAATATACATCATGCAATAAGTTCATATGCTGGACTGGATGCGTCTTGCCATTTAATTCTTTTGTCTGGGAGATGTTGAGATATCTTGGGATCGCTCCTACGCAACTGCATCCCAACAGTTACACTTTCATCCACGGGAGTTTCATGCTATTCATGAATGCTTTGTTCCGTCCGTCCACTCCCAAAGACATCCGATTTATTTATTCAAAAGACGATCGGGAAGCCCTTCTTACATCTTCCTCAAACCTTACTGAATTGTCAAGTCTTGACGGGCGCCAAGAACAAGCTTTCACTGTTCAAACACGAATGGTTCTACATGCGATGCCCTCCTGGATTCGCAAGAGGATGGTTAGAAGGACGTAAGTGTTACTTCCACTTCTCTCTCAAGTTTACTGACTGAAGTTATAATTTTTCCTATGAATCCGCTAACATCCGAAGTTCTTTCAGGTGTTCGTCCACGTCTCGAAGGCGCTGAGTTCTCTAGAACTGTTTTCGCCATCCGCACTTCCCACATTATGGACCGGGATATCAAACTCCTCATAACCGATGAGCTTCTAATCTTTATTTGGGCTATTGGATGATGGCCGTAGAATCAGACTTCCCGGAAGCAAGGTAGTTCCAAAGATTGTTTCTGAACAAAGGTAGGAAAAATTAACCCCGTTGTTCCCCCACTTAGGGGTCGGGGAAGATACGGAGGTAGCTGAAATCAAAGATTCTCAAGTTAATAAATTAGAAAGTGATGATGCAGGCCTTGGAAAAGTGCCAACGGTTGGTCCATCGTAAGCCGTGCAATCTCAAAAACCTCCAAAGAGAAAAAAGAAGTTGGTGTACCGGCTACGCAAAAGAAAGACTACATCAAACCCGAAGTACGTTATTACTCCTCTCGAAGAGGAATCATCTTCCCTGCATTCAGAAACTCTTTAAAAGGTCTCTCTAATCTTCAAATTTCGAACGACATTATGTCCTACTACTTTCTAAATATTAATATCGAAGGGCTTAATTCTCTTACAAGAAGCGGCGAAGGCATCCAACCTTCTAATAAAGGGGAGAACATTTTGATGAGCAAAGCTACCGTTACCGGTCCGTTGGGGGAACACTTGGACACTCACAATCACTTGCACTCCACTATACACTTGTTATTGATCTCTCATATGACAACTTCTAATACACTCTTATTTGTTTTTTATAGGTAGCATGTCTCAATCACGAGCCTTCAATCGTCTATAAAGCTCTTCTGCCTGTCATCGCCCAAGCCGAAATTACGAGTACACTCATCATAGAGAAAAGGACAAGAGATGAGATAAATATTATCACTAAAGGGAGTCTTCTTCCATTCTAAGTCTTAATCTCACACGTCTCGTTAGGGCAAACATCCTAACCTTACAGTTCAGAGTGGAGAAAAATCTTCTTATCGCGGCCCTCCGTCGTTGCATCTCAAGAGCAACACTCTGGCTCTTCAAGTTCATGATAGTCTCGTGAGCACCGATCTAGCAAGCACCCACTCGTCACTTTTGATTCAACCCTACTGGCTACTGCTTCTAACTCTTCTACGATAGAAAAGTTGGCCGAACTTAAAGCCACTTTCTCGAAAATTTGCTTCGACGGTCTCAAATTCCTTCATTCTATTCGTGTTATCCTTGGGCATGCCAATGAAAGCTCGTTAGCATGTGTGAATAATGTGTTCGTTCAACAGGAATCATTCATTCATTTGGCAGAGAAAGTTTCTAAAGTTTCCATAGATTGTCAACAGGAAACTCGTCATGGAGGCTATTCACGACAAAGATATAATCAAGCACCAGGATGCCTAATTGCTTGAATTCAAGATCCAACATGCCGAGGCTGAAAAGAACGCCAAGGAGATGGCAGAGGCGGTGAGCCATTTGGAAACTTCAAATAAAAAAGAACTCGACACGGCACTTCAATGCAGCGGAACACTTGCCTTAGAAAAGGACTCCTTGCAAAAGGAGAATGACACTTTAGTGCGCTGCATTGAGGAGCTTGAAGAATTGTTGAAAAAGGAAAAGAAGGAAAAGATCGAAGCTCAGGAGGAGTCACAGGAATACTGCGAAGAAGTCGTAGACGCAAGGAGCTTATAAACGAAACTTGATGAACAGTTTGCAAAAGTTGAAGCTTCGAAAGAAGAAGCTCGAGAAGAGAGCAGAAAAGAGATGCTTGCATAAGCCAACTCCCTGTTGGAATCCGCCATGGAGTCCGGTAGAAATCAAGGACTTATTCGATACGCTGATTATTAAATATAATGCGATGGTCCTACTCCACTATGACTTAAGCCTTCTCGTTGAAGGTTACCTTGAATCAGTGGCTAAAGCCTAGGGGCATATTGTTAAGATAAAGAAAGAAGATCTAGATGAAGCCAAATTCAATGAGGAAGAACTTATGATAGAAGTGCTTCGAGGAAACGAGCCTTTGGATCTGACTGCTTTTAAAATTTTATTTTTTAAGGCTCCCACACCTACAAAATATGGAGATGATATTTTTAAGTCTTCCAGAACCGATCCTAAGGGTTCCTCTCCAACCCAAGTAGCCAGATCGTTAACTTCTCATGACACGGAGCAAATTCTCGGCTATGATCCGTATAAGCCTAGCTCTAGGCCATAAATGCTATCTCCCATCCTTGAAGGAGGCACTCCAGCGACTATAGAAAGTTAACTGGATGATGGTATCATACTAAACTTCTTCGTATTTGAAAAGTTCTTGTTCTTTACGTGCAATGGCTTTTAGCTGAAATCCGTGTTTTATAAACTTTGCTGGTCTTCCGGGCCCCGATCCGACTCCCAAAAGTGGTGTTTCTACGGAATAGCATAAAAAAGCGACTGAGGACCCGATTGTTGTTGAAGTTCCGAGGCCCGATGCCCAAGTCATCGATGCTCTTGATGAAGAAAAAACTAAAGATCCACTCTCGGCCGATGACCCTGATAATGCAATAATTACTAAGGCTTTGGACATACCGATAAAACCGGCATGAAGTAGAGGATAGAGGAGGAGGAAAAGTTGAAGCGAAAAGTTAAAGGTGAGCCCATCGAGGTGGAAGTCGATGATCTTGATCTTGTACCATTGCAAGTTATTCCACTACTGAAAACCCTCCTTCCACATGGACTCTGACCAAGGGCGGTAAAGGATCTTGGTAGAGAAATTTGAGCGACTCCACCCTGAAAAATCCAAAAGGGAAAGAAAGTCGAAGAATTAATCGTTACTTCATATCATTGTATATAATTTGCATAATTATTTCTTTCCCTAGTCGTAGGTGTATAGGGATGGATCACTATTTTTGACATAACTTGTATTGGAATTTTGACACTTACGAATAAAAGTTTTTTTCGATTAAACATCATGTGAATTGCTATTTTGATAGTTGAATGATTACTTTCCTTTTAGTGTATTTGTAATTCTTTGATTGCAAATTCTATTAACAATTCATTAGTTTCATCTCATGGCCTCCTCACGGTTGTTGCCTTAAGTCGTAAAGAACATTAAGTCGGAGCTGTAGTGAGCTATCGTATTCAGCTTTTAGTGGTTTGTATTCCACCTATCGATTTTAGCTTTTAGTTTTTGGAATAGAGAATAGTTGATATCCACTTTCTATTCATTTGTGTTTATATTCCAGTCCATACACTGAGGACTTAGAGTTATTTTGCGAGCGGTCGGTTCACGCTCGACTTATGTTCATGCTCCGATCCATACTTTGGGGACTTAGAGTTATTTCATGGGCGGTCGGTTCACGCTTGATTTATGCTTATACTCCACTCCGTGCTCTGGGGATTTAGAGTTATCTTGGGGGCAGTCGATTCACACTCGAATTATATTTATACTCCAGTCCGTGCTTCGGGGACTTAGAGTTATCTCGCGGGCGGGCGGTGCGAACTTGATTTATGTTTGCACCCCAGTCCATGCTCACAGGGCTTAGATTTATCTTTCAGATGATCGGTTCACACTCGATTTATGTTTATACTCTTGTCCGCACTCTGGGAATTTAGAGTTATTTGGCGAGCGGTCGATTTATGCTCGATTTATATTTATACTCTAGTCCACACTTTGGGAACTTAAAGTTATTTAGCAAGCAGTCGGTTCATGCTCGATTTATATTTATACTCTAGTCCATACTATAGGGACTTAGAGTTATTTCGTGGGCGGTCGATTTTTGCTTGAATTACATTTATGCTCCTTTTGTTTGCCTCGATTTTGTTTTAGTCTCACAGTCTGGGCAGGAATTTTTCAATCTCTAGATTGTCGACCATATTCGGTCCTTATTGTGTGTCCCATCCTTTCGATCATTTGTGGGAACTGTTAGTCAAGCAAATTAATGGAGCTCATCTTGTTTGATCTCGTCGAAGATCAGTATGATTGATCGATTTCAAACTCCAAGAGCCTATTCACAAATATCGATATCAATCAGTTTTGTTATGTACATAACATACAATATAATAATGATCAAATGAACAAAGGGAGATTGAAACTTTATTCATTAAACGGAAAGGAACAAACTAATTTGTCTTGTTACATATTCGAAAAATCAAACGCTAAAGAAAAATTCGAAAAGTAAATAGAACCGAAATGTAAAGGAAATAGTCAAAGTGAAATAGAGTCGTAAAAGCACACTGTTCCACGCTTTAGGAAGTGTAATGCCATCGAAAGTCGCTAGTTTGAACGTTCCTCCCCCAAGCCTCTGTTCAATGGCCTATGGTCATTGCCAAGTTGGATTCATATTAGATGGGCTAGGAAAAACCCGTTTTAGGACGAGATCGCCAACTTTGAATGTTCTTGATTGCACTTTTGTGTTGTAATATCGAATGATGTGATGTTGATGTGTAGTTGATCTCAAATTGGTCTCCACATGCTTCTCGTCTATAAAGTCCAAAGATTCCAAGAGAAGATCTTCGTTCGTTTTGGGATCGTAGTAAGTCACTCGATGAGAAGGTACTTCAAGTTCTACTGGAATAATGGCTTTGGATCCTTAAGCAAGAGTGAATTAGTATGACCAATCATGGCTTGTGAGTGCTTATGTAGGCACAAAGAGTCATAGGAAGTTCATCCACCCACTTGCCTCTAGCCTTCCCCAGATGCTTTTTTAGAATAGACTTGATAATTTTATGTATAGCTTCAACTGTCTGTTCGCTTAAGGATAAGCGACCGCTGCGAACCTCTTTTCAATACGATACCTTCGACAAAAGTCTTCAGCACAATCAAATTGAGTCCCATTATCTGTTATAATAGTTCGTGGAACATCGAAGCGAAATATGATATATCGAACAACAAAATTGATTACTTCCTTGGTTGTAATCTGTAATGACCTCAAATTTTAATTAACATTATTCAGGATATTTAATTGGATAAATTAAATAGAATAATGTGAATAGTAGGGAGATGAGATTAATAAATCCAATGGCTATGTCTAAAAGAATGAACTAAAATAAAAAACTTAAAAAAAAATTAAGAAGGAGGAATTTTTTTCTAAAGGGTAAACTTGGAAATGGAGCTACATTTCTTTGTATATATCTCTTCCTCCACCTGAATAAACTTCCACTTTCTCATTCTTAACTACCACATATTTTGGTCGGCCATTAAATAGCTCCGAAGAGTTTAAATTGAAGAATAAGCTAAGGAATTAAGGCTAGGAATTTATCTCATTCTCCAATCATATAATCAAGGTGAATAACAATGTTTATCATCTCGTTTTTCTATGTTTGGATCGGTTATGGGCTACACCCGATTCATGTTTGTTATTTTGGTTAGGATGTAACCATTTAAACCTTTATTTGGATAAGACTTAGGCTTTTAAAATGTTAATAGGCTAATTAACATGTTTTCATTCGGTTTTGGGTAAATTCCGAGTTGTTTTGATCTTCATATGCTTTGAAATTTTAATATGTTGAAGTATATGATTTATCTGATTTTTGACAATTTTTAACATTTTTCATTAGTGATTTACTAAGGTAATTAAATAATTTAAGCCTAAGGGCTAAACTGATAAATGTCTTCCGCGTTTATTTAAAGCCGGAGGGAAATTGTTTTTGAGAGTTGTTTGGGGAAGAAGTACAGTGTTTTGAGAAAAAGGTTGACTTTTGTATACGTTTTACTATTTGAAAGTATAGGAGAAGGTTCTCAGCCGTTCAAAATTAGACAAAGAAGATAGAAACATCACTTCAGTGGGCCTAGTTCTGCCTTCGACTCTAACAAGCCCTTTTTTTTACCCTTTCGATGAAGTCAAAAGGTGCCTTTCATCTAAAACGAAAGGTAAACAGTTACCTTCTGCCCAATGTCAAAAGGTAGGCATGGGGCCGAAGGGAAGAAAAGAGCAAAGAGATGGGGAGGCTACTTCTTTTGCTTTCGGATAGAAAAAAAATTGTTTTCGAATAAGTTGGAGGGGGATCCTTCGGCTCTCTCATTTTATAAAAGACTAAAATTTTATATTCAAGAAGGGTTTCGAAGGGGATCTTCGAAAGCTTAAACCTTCAAGAGTATTATTTTAAAATGCTTTCAGAAATGGTGTTTTCTACTCTTTCGGCAAGCCAAAGGGTTAACTTTCCGACATGGTCAGAAGTATGCTTTCGAAGGGTTGGTTCCAACACCAACACTTCATTGTTTTTGAATGGTTTCGAAAGGTTTATTTCAAAGGGTTTTGAAGGGGCTATCTTTAATTATTTCTAAAGGTTTAATTTCGAAAAGTTTTGATTTCAAAAGGTTTTGAGTTCAAAAGGTTTATTTTAAAGGGGTTTAAAGGGGCTATCTTCAATGATTTCTAAAGGTTTAAGTTTCGAAAGGTTTAATTTCGAAAGGTTTTGATTTCAAAAGTTTTTGAGTTTAAAATTTATATTTGGTAGGGTTTTGAAGGGGATATCTTCAATGATTTTTTAAGGTTTAATTTTGAAAGATTTTAATTTCGAAAGTTTTAATTTAAAAAGGATTTGAGTTCGAAAGGTTTTGATTTCGAAAGGTTTAATTTCGAAAGGTTTCCGAAGGGGTTAACTTTGGATGTTTATTTGCTTTTGAACGAGACTTCATTCGAATTGTTTAAAAGGGCTTTTTAGCCATTATTCTTAAGTTGGTATCAAATCATGGTTTATGTACTTAAAAAGGAATTTAAACTTTAAAATATTTCTAAAGCATAATCTAAAGAATCTAAAATATGGTTGGGCTTGGGTAAGCGTTATAGTAACGTATGTTTACTTTGCTATGAATACCTAAGTATGTATTCTCCACTCTCTTAGACCGTTCTTCTGTATCTTACCAAGATTGGATTTTAGGTAGTAGGGAAGTAAGGTATGGAGGTAGGAAACGGAAGGGTGAATCAAGGTGGAAGGTGCACTGAAACACGTGGAAATGTTCGACCTAATACTAGGAGTAACCAGGGTCGACATGCAAATGCAAACCCAGATGCAAATGCTAATGTTGGTGCTGAGATTCTGTCGGTTGACATGTAGATGATGTATCAGTTCTTTGTGAGTATGATGCAAGCTGGAGTAGCTGCGAGAGTGGCTGTAGGGAATGATGGTGGAGCTAATTCGGTGGCCCCATTTGGCAATAATTATGCCAAGCTGAGTAGGGATTACGCTAGTCTTGGGAGGAAGCCTTTTCTAGGAACCGAGGATGCAGTAGGAGTGGAGAACTGGCTATTGCATTGTGAGAGGATATTTGTAGATCTTGGCTTGACAGATATGCTACTATGGATACTATCATTCAGAGGAATGAAAAGTTTATCCAGGGGTTGAAGCCTGAGATCGCCAGAGCAACCATGCCAAACCTCGAGGATCCATGTCATATTGTTGTGGAGATAGCTATTCGGAATGAAGAGATGCTTTCTACTTTTGGAAAGGGAAAACTAGCCAAGGTTTAGAATTTTCATGGTAAGAAGTAGAATTTCTTCAAGAAGAAAGGTGCCCAGTTGGGGGTAGCAACTAAGAAGAGCAGGGCCGATATTATTTGTTACAAGTGTGACAAGAAGGGGCACTATGCTAATGAGTGTCGCTCGAGTGATGGAAGAGCAATTGTAGTGAGGCCGAATGTGAAGTGCTACAACTGTGTTTAGATGAGGCATTACAAGGACAAGTGTCCCGAGGATGCTAAAGCTAGAAAGGGAAAGGTCTTTGCGTCGGGACCATCATCCTCTAGACCAACGACTACCGAGAAAAGAAAAGCTATGATGGAATGTATGCTTATGATTTATAGTACTTCGATTAGGATACTATTTGACACCGGTGCATCACACTCATTTATATCTCAATATTTGGTATATTGCTTATGTCTGGAACCTTTATACCTTATTATTCCTTTAAGGGTGCGAATCCTATAGGAGGGTATGCAACTCTAGGAATGAGATATGACCAGTTAGAACTTGATTTGGTTGGTCATACGTTTGCATGCAGTTTATATATTTTTGATTTTGTGTGTTTCAGGATCATATTAGTTATGGATTGGTTAGATTGATATGATGCTTGGATATTTTTCCAGGAGGGTGAAATATCATTGAGACACCCTAATAGCCATAACCAAATTATTTACTCAGCAAGGGGTTCGAACGGAAATGCTCATGCGTTATTGGGTGCTATGGGGAAATAAGTAGAGTTAAAGCAGGTTTATGTAGCAATAGAGTTTGTGGATGTGTTTGAATCAGTTTCGGGCTTGCTGTCGAAAGAAGCAATCGAGTTTCGAATAGACCTTATACCAGAAGCTGAACCCATAAGTAGACCACCTATCAGGATGTCACCAACCGAGATGAAGGAATTGAAGGTGAAGCTAGTGGAATTGAAAGGAAAGAATTTCATCCGGGCAAGCAGTTTGCCTTGGGGAACGACCGTGGTATTCGTGAAGAAGCCAGGTGGGTCGCTAGGGATGTGTATAGACTATCGTATGTTGAACAAGAGGACGATCAAGAATAGGTATCCTTTGCCAAGGATCGATGATTTATTTGATCAGTTGAGTAGAGCTAGAGTGTTTTCGCAGTTGGATTTGGCAATAAGTTTCCATCAGCTAAGGGTGGTAGAGGACAGTATTCCTTTGATAGCATTTAGGACTAGATGGGTCTTATGAATGGTTGGTTATGCCATTTAGGCTTACTAATGCGCCAGCTTTCTTTGTGGATTTGATGAACCAGGTTTTTCGGAAGCACTTAGATAGGTTCATTTTGGTTTTTATTGATGACATTTTGGTATATTCTAAATGAGAAGGATCATGCAGATCATCTTAGAATAGGGTTGGAGACACTAAGGCAACATCGGCTGAAAGTGAAGTTCTTAAAGTGTCATTTCTGGAAAAAGAAAGTGAAGTTCCTTGGTTATGTAGTTTTTGAGGAAGGTTTAGCAGTTGATCCGGATAAGATCAAAGCTATTAACAATTGGAAAAGACCAGAGACGGTATGTAAGATTAGAAGCTTTCTTGGACTTGAAGGTTACTACCGATGGTTCATTATGGATTTCTCGCGGATAGCGACATCCTTGACTATGCTAACCAGGAAGTACGTGAAGTTTGTTTGGTCTGAAAAATGCGAGGAGGCATTTGTTAATTTGAAATATTTGTTAACCAATGCGCCCATGTTAGTGATTCCTAGAAATCAGGGTTGGTAGTTTACACCGATGCATGTTGTACTGGGTTAGGTGCTATGCTAATGCAGAATGGAAAAGTTATTGCTTATGCTTCTAGACAGCTTAGACCGCATGAAGTGAGATACCCTACTCATGATTTGGAGTTGGCAGAGGTAATCTTCGCGTTGATGGTGTGGAGGCATTATCTTTTGGGAGAAAAGTTTGAACTATTCATGGATCATAAGTCTCTATGATATTTATTCTCTCAGAAGGAGCTAAACATGGGACATCATAGATGGTTGGAGTTTGTCGCATCTTATGATTTTAGCATCGAGTATACATAGGGAAAAGGAAATAAGGTGGCAGACGCGCTTAGCAAAAAACATCAGAATGTAGTGTTAGCTATGTTGGCGGAATGGAAAGGCTTGGAAGCACTAGCTGCTTGCAGTGTGCAATTGAGTTCAACTGCTGGATCTAGTCGAAATATCACCATGATGTCTTATTGGAAGTTCGACCAGTTTTTATCGAACGGATTGCTTCTAGGCAGAAAGAGGATCCAGTGTTAGTCAAGAGGATTAGAAGGTTTGAAGATGGAACCGAGATTGATGATTTAAAGGATTTTATTCTTGACCGCAGGGGTTGGTTTATAAAGAAGAAATGGTTATGTGTTCCAGATGTTGGAAACCTTAGGAATGAAGTTCTTAAGAAATGTCATTGATCGAAGTTTATGATTCATCCTGGGGGAACCAAGATGTATGAGGATATGAAGTGAAGTTTCTTCTGGGAAGGAATAAAGAGGGATGTTGGCTTATGGGTAAAACAGTGTTTGGACCGTCAAAATGTAAAAGCCAAACATCAGAAGCCAAGTGGGTTGCTTCAGCCTTTGGATGTTCCAATTTGGAAGTGGGACTCGATATCCAAGGATTTTATTGACGAGCTTGATGTGCACGTAAATGTGCACAGATTTACATCCATATTTTATCTTATTCTATTTAAATAAACATCATATTTGGGCATTTTAGCATGTTTAAAACCAAAATTCAATTATTTTCAAACCATCATATTTTCATCTTCATTTAGGGGCAAAATGGTCATTTTTGTGCATGAGTCAATTTAAGAATTTTTACTTGGACATTTTTTGATAATTTTTGTAGGAATTTGGATGCATATGGAAGAGGCTTATATGAAGATACATGCATGCAAAAATGAAATACAAAGGAATGAAGAGGAAATAATTCAAGTTCAAGATTATGGAGGATCCCGCCCACTTACCTAAATGTACAATTATGAGCTAAAGGACAACTAAGTGAAGAATAAAGCTTCATGCACAACAAATGATGGATTAATTAGTGGCTACTTGGTGGCCACACTTCCTAAAGGGCATTTTAGGAAGCCCCCTAAAAATAGAATTAGGGTTTTATGCATGTATATATAGCCCTCTTATGTATATGAAACCATCTTCTACTCTTTAATTTTTACTTAGGAAATTAAGAGATCAAAGTGTAAGCTCAATGTTCTATGAAATAAAAATGGCTTCCAAGCCTCTTTCTTCTCTCTTTTCTACATGCTTTTCTTTATTTTATTGTTGATTTTTATTTCTATGCTCTCTTTCTCCTTATGTTCATAGCTTAGATTTACATTTATGCAAGTAGTTGTAGCTAATCTCTTTTGCTTTCTTTGCTTATTTTCTATTTTCTTTTCTTTTTAATGTTGAAACTTACTTGTGTTGCTTCAATGCCACAAATAAGTAGCTAAACCCCTTCAATTTAGGGGTGATGAAGCTCTCTAACTTTATGTAATTTCAACATTTTTTATGATTTATGATCTCTTTGTTTATGCTTCATGAATGTGAATTTTGATGCAAGTTTATACAAGTGGTTTTGATAGCTTATATTACTTATGCAAATAAGCTATTCTTATTCAACATAAACACAATTTGCATCATCATTTGCTAATCCAATTTTGATTGTGAAATTTAAGTAAAAATGAAATTTGATGATCTATATTACTAGTTACGATAGTAAATAGATCATACTTAAAATAGCTTTTGCTTTGGCTCATTTTCATGAGAATTATAAGTGGTTTATTTGTTGTATTATAGTTTGATGGTTTGAGTTATGTTAATTAATAACATAACAAACCATACTTATGGTAAATACAACAATATTTCACTTAATATCAAAACGAGAGATCTTAAATTGTTTGTTTGTTGATTTACAAAATTATGAGAGTGAATTTGCCTCTAAATTGTTCTTTCGTTTCATAGTTTTTAATCTCATTTTAATTCTATTTTTGACTCATTTTATTTCTAGTTAACAATTCCTCCTCCATTTGGCCTAATTTGATTGAATAGAATTTTAAACTCTAACAATTCCTTGCGGATCGACCCGTATTCGCCACGTACTACGATAGTACGCGGTGCGCTTGCAGTTATTTTTAATTTAAAGTCGTTCGACAGTTTTCTAAACCGATAGAATTTCCGTCGACGAACGACGAGCTGCCAAGGTCAAACTGGGGTAATGAAAGTATATGGGTCATAGTAGACAGATTGACCAAAAGTTCCCATTTCATTTCGGTAAGATCAACCAGGACGACACCTGTTTTGGCTAAGTTATTTATGAAGAACATCGTTAGACTACATGGAATTCCTAATAGTATCGTCAGTGATAGAGATGATTTGTTTACTAGCGAGTTCTGGAAGAGCCTACAGAGTGTGTTAGGCACTAAGCTCAAGGTGAGTACCGCATATCATCCTTAGACGGATGGGCAGATAGAGAGAATCAACAAGGTACTGAAAAATCTATTGAGGGCTTGTGTGCTGGATTTTAGTAGTTCTTGGGAAGATCACTTGCACTTAGTGGAGTTTTCCTATAATAATAGTTATTGGAATACTATAGGAATGGTGCCTTTTGAAGCTTTGTACGGAAGGCCATGCAAATCACCAACATGTTGGTTAGAGACCGAAGACAGGTTGTTCCTTGGTCTGGTTTGGTGAGAGAGGTGACGGAAAAGATCGAGTTGATACGTGAAAGAACGAAGAAAGCTCAGTCTAGGCAGAAGAATCACGTAGACAAAAGGCGTAAGGACCTAGAGTTCTCAGTTGGAGATAGAGTTTTCATCAAGGTATCGTCAAAAGGTATGATTCGGTTCGGGAAGACCGAGAAGCTAGCACCGAGATATGTTGGACCGTTTCCTATATCAGAGAGGATTGGGAAACTCGCATACCGAGTAGATTTACCGAACAGTTTGGTCGGGGTCCGTGTTTCATGTTTCTCATCGTAAGAAGTATGTTCATGATCCAGAAACTACTATCACTCCGACGACGCTGGAGGACTTGGTGGTGGAGCCGCATATGATTTTTGTGACGCAGCTAGTTCGTGCTGTGGCAAAAGATGAGAAAAGGCTAAGGAACAAGACAGTCAAGTGGGTGAAAGTTCAATGGAACGACAACATGAAGGACTGTACTGGGGAGACATAAGACATGCTTTGGGCTACTTTTCCTATGTTGTTCTAGATGGTATGTTCAATATAGGGTTTATATAGAATTTGGCCGGTAGGTTATACTAGCTCTGCTGGCATGGGCTATATGGTTGTTGTTTTGTCCTTACTGAATATTGGGGATGAAATTCTTTAAGGAGGGAGTCTATAATTACCCCGAATTTTAATTAACATTATTCGAGATATTTAATTCGATAAATTAAATAGAATAATGTGAATAGTAGGGAGATGAGATTAATAAATCCAATGGCCATGTCTAAAAGAATAAACTAGACTAAAAAGACTTAAATAAATTAAGGAGGAATTTTTTCTTTAGGGGTAAACTTGGAAATGGGGCTACATTTCGTTGTATATATCTCTTCCTACACCTGAATATATCTCTTCCTACACCTGAATATATCTCTTCCTACACCTGAAAAGCTCCGAAGAGTTTAAATAAAGAATAAGCTAAGGAATTAAAGTCAAGAATTATCTCATTCTCCAATCAACTAATTAAGGTGAATAATCATGTTTATCATCTCGTTTTTCTAATTTTTGAATCGGTTATGGGCTATACCCGGTTCGTGTTTGTGATTTTGGTTAGGATATAACCATTTAAACCTTCGTTTCAATATAGCTTTGGTGTTTTAAAATGTTAATGGGCTAATTAACACGTTTTCAATCGGTTTTGGTTAAATTCCGTGTTGTTTTGATCTTCATATGCTTTGAAATTTTAATATGTTGAAGTATAAGATTTATTCGATTTTTGGTGATTTTGGGAATTTTTCCTTAGTGATTTACTAAGGTAATTAAATTACTTATGCCTAAAGGCTAAATTGGAAAATGCCTACCGCGTTTATTTAAGCCGGAGGGAAATTGTTTTTGAGAATTGTTTGGGGAAGAAGTACAGTGTTTTGAGAAAAATGTTGACTTTTGTATACTTTTACTATTTAAAAGTACATGAGAAGGTTTTCTAGCCAATCAAAATTAGACAAAGAAGATGAAAACTTCACTTCAGTGGGTCCATTTCAGTGGGTCAAGAGTATTGTTTTAAAATGTTTCCTGAAAAGGTGTTTTAAAAACTTTCGGCAAGCCGAAGGGTTAACCTTTTGACATGGTCGGAAGTATGCTTTTGAAGGGTTGGTTACAACACTAACACTTTATTGTTTTTGAATGATTTCGAATGATTTATTTGGAAGGGTTTTGAAGGGGTATCTTCGATGATTTCGAAAGGTTTAATTTCAAAAGGTTTTGATTTCGAAAAGTTTTGAGTTTGAAAGGTTTATTTCGAACGATTTTGATGGGGCTGTCTCTAATGATTTCAAAAGGTTAAATTTCAAAAGGTTTTAATTTCAAAAGGTTTTAATTTCGAAAGGTTTTGATTTTGGAAGGTTTTGATTTCGAAAGGTTTGATTTTGATAGGTTTCCGAATGGGCTAATTTTGGTTGTTTATTTGCTTCCGAATGAGACTTCATTTGAAGGGTTTTAAAGGGCTGTTTTAGCCATTATTCTTAAGTAAAACTTTGCTAAGATGAAGGGCTTACTTAGAAGGGTTATAGCTTGAAATACTTATCTTTGTTTGAATATGTAAGGGGGATCCTTATATAAAATGAATGTTATAAAACTTTGGAGACACCGAGGTGGGTATGACATTTTCGTTACATAGTTTGGGGTTACAAATAAAAGTATGCTTTCAAAAATATGCATTGGGACTATCAATGTGTTTTTATTTAATCTAACCTAATTGGGGCTACCAATGGGAATAGGTTAAACATGTGGTATACCTAGGGAAAATAATTAATTATGGAGATCATGAAATTTTATAAATAATCATGGAGATCATGATATTTTTGGCTATGTGATGGTTTCTTGGTTAACCTAGGAAACCATGTAATGTGCAGCGGATAGCCCACATCAAATTTCTAAAGTAAATGATGTTTTGGCATAGGTGGTGAGCCTCGGGATTTGACACCCAAGGGCTCATAGTCATCCAAGGAAAACTACAGAGTGCGCGGTGGATAGCCCACACCATCTTTTATAAAAAAATGTACGATGGATAATCTGCATTTATTTTGAATGGATTTGGGATGGATAGTCCTATTAAATTATGATGGATAGACATTTTAAAGATTTTAGAGGGGATCTCTAATAAATTGATTTTAGATTGGAAATCTAGTAAATTGCTTTTAGATGGGATATCTAACAAATGGGTTGATGGGATATCCAATAAATATGATTTATGGCTTTATTTCATATTATGTTATGACTAACCATTTTAGGTGCAAGGACATAGTCAATGATTTGCATGTTTATTTGGGATACTAGTGAGGGGAAAACCCATTCTGCTAAGCGAAATGGTCTCACTAGATATCAATTTGTGATAAGAGACGATAGGGGATTATTCATACCAGACTTATTGTATGACTCGAAGTTTGTGTTTCTTCGCAAATACTCGGATACTCAAAATTAATTTGAGTAGTCCAAGAGTAGGAGACTTTCAGGTTTTGGACGAATAAGCATTGACAGACGTGTAGGAGGCAGTATAAGCTATATTGGAGCTATTTTGTGTATTCCTCTGTGATCTACTAAGAACTGTAAAGTTCATATTTATTAGTTCTCTGATCATCATAAGGGGACATCTTCGTACGTCGCTCTTATGATAAGAAATGAGAAATTTTGTTTTGTTGAAGTTTAATTTTTTTCATATTCTTGTGTTTATGTGTTTCCAATGGTTTCAAGATTCCGATTTCGGTCACTCAGAAATAACACCTATGGATGACTGCAACATCCAACAACCGTAGTAGTTAGTTTTGAGCATCCGGTAACAGGATGTTACATGATCTTAGTTAACGGTTCCGCCTTGGCTTATTTGGTGAAGTAATCAAGCGTAACAATAGCGTATTTCACACCACCTTTAGAGATCGGTAAAGAGCCGATGATGTCAATACCCCACATAGCAAATGCATATGGACTGACCGTTTGTGTAATTTCTACCGGTAGAGCTCTTGCGAATTTTGTGTGTATCTGGAATTTGTCACGTTGTCTTACATAGTCGGTAGCGTCCTAGTTTACAGTTGGCCAGTAATATCCATAACGGAGTATCTACTTCGACAGAGTTTTCCCTTCAGTGTGGTCATCGCATTCTCCCTCATATACTTCTTTTAGAACACGCTTTATCTCGTCATGAGTGATACACCGGAGTAATGGAACCGAGAAACCTTACTATTTTCATAATATACGGTGAAGCTTTGCGAAGAATTTGTCGCTTTTAATTTCTTCTTTTAGGCAAGATTCCACGTAGTAAACTCTTTAAATGGTATCATCCATGATTCCCTTTCGAATTCCGCTTCCAATACTTGATCGACTTCCATTATATTTATATTAGGGTCTCTAATACCTCAACCGGAACCAAGCCCATCTATTGTGCATCACCGGTACTAGCAAACTTGGCCAGCAAATCAGCTTCTCCATTTTGGATGTGTGCGATATGTGAAATGTCATAATACTCAAATTCTGCCAACAATTCCAAGACTTGGGTAAGATATGGAGCAAGTCATTATCCCATAGCCTGATAGTCTCCTCTAACTTGATACACCACCAACTGCGAGTCGTAAAAGATTTCAAGAGATTTAACTCCAAGTTCTCTAGCGAGTTTAATTCCAGCAAACAACGCTTCGCACTTAGCCTCATTGTTTGTAGGAGGAATATCATACTTCTAAGCATAACAAATCGACCGGCATTTAGGGATGACAAGCACAATCCAAGCTCCGGAGCAATGATCATTAGATGCTCCATCAGTGTGCAATCTACCATCACATGGTAAGGATTTCACTACCTTCTGGAGGATTGTAAATTCTGCTATAAAGTCCACCAACGTTTGACCTTGGATAGCCCTTTGAGGAAGATATGTAATGTCAAATTGGTTGAGCTCAATGTTCCATTTAAATAACCTTCCAGACGTCTCAGGTAGCTGTAGGACCTGCCGTAATGGCTGATCGGTATAAACATTAATCTGATGTGCTTAGACGTATGGACGAAGCTTCCGTGTTTCAATTAGCAAGCAGTACGCCAATTTCTCTATCTTCAAATAGTTCATTTCTACCCTTGTTAATTGTTTACCGATGTAGTACACCGGCCTCTATATCCGGTTCTCCTCAAGAAACAATGCGGCACTTATAGCACATGCTGATATAACCAAATAAATGCAAATCTCCTCGTGGTCTACCGATTTTGACAGGACAGGGGTTCTCTCCAAATGATTCACTAGAGCTCGAAATGCATCTTCGCAATCTTGTGTCCATTCAAAATTTCTCTTCCCTTTCCTAATCAAATCAAAGAAAGGAATGCATCTGTCAGTTGATCTGGAGATAAATCGACTTAAGGCAGCAACCTTTTCATTGAGACTTTAAACTTGTTTAATGGTTCTTAGCGCTTGAATATCTCGAATAGGCTGAATCTTCTCGGGATTGGCTTCTATTCCACGAGCATTGACAATAAAGCCCAAGAAATTTCCATACGCGACACTAAATGAACAGTTCAAAGGATTTATTTTCATGTTGTAACATCGGAGGATGTCGAACATCTCTGCCAAGTCTTGAATATAGTCGTTTGATTGTCGTGACTTCACAAGCGTATCATCCACGTACTTCCCAATATAATCTTTAAACATCCTATTAACTAAGCATTAATAGGTCACTCCGGTGTTCTTCAATCCAAACGACATCACCATGTAACAATACAGTCCAATATCTGTAACAAAACTGTGTGTTCCTGATCGGGGACTTGCATTGGAATTTGGTTATACCCAGAGTACTCATCCATAAAAGACAATAATTCATGTCCTGTAGTCGAATCAACTAATTGACCTATCCTTGGAAGGGGAAAATTGTCCTTATTACACGCCTTGTTCAAGTCTAATTAGTTGATACACATTCTCTATTTCCCATTTGCCATTTTCACCAGTACGGGATTGAATATTCATTCAGAATAAATGGAATCGCAAATAAACCCATTGACTTTCAGTTTATCCACCTCCTATTTAAGAGTGATGGATCTCTCCGGATCCTCGCCTCATCTCTTTTGTTTCATCGGAACGTATTTTAGGTCAATGTTTAATGCATGGCTCGCAATAACAGGCGAACCTACACATGTCAGAGTGAGTCCAAGCGAACACGTCTAGATTCGCTCGGATAAAACTAGCAAGTTCTTTCATCATTAAAGGGATGAGCTGCGATCCGATCTTCAAGACATGTGATGGGTCATTATGGCCAACCATGATGTCAATCCTCAGCTCAACTAGGGCAGCCTTGGTCTCCTTAGGCTCCTCTTTGTCATCTCTTGGGTCGATATCTCTATAGAACCGACTGTGGCGCCCAAGCCAAGGCTCAGACGACAATTGTCAATCTTCAGTAACTTGGATGCGGGCAAATTTTTCCACACCCTTGCCCTTCTCCTTACGTTGAGCTTCCCTTAACTCTGCCACATTACAGGTACGTACAGTCACCTGATCACCATGAACTATTCCTACACCATTATTAGTCGAAAACTTTAAAGTTAAACATTATGGGGCAAAGAGCTTCCCGAAATTCAGCTACGGTTGATCGGCCTAGAAAAACATTATTCGGTGAGCCAACATCCAAAACAATGAATGATAGGGTCCGCACTCCTACGTTCACCTTCCCCCAATTCAACAAGTAACTCCACATAACCAACAACCTCAGTAGCCATACCATTGAAAACATGTATGCGAGCTTTAGATGGTTTCAAATCTTTAGCCTCCATTCTCATTTGATCATATGTCTTCTTGAAAATAATATTCACTGAGCTTCCACAATCAATTAAAATCCTTTTCACCAAAGCAGGACTAATCATGGAAGAAATGACCATCTGGTCAATTGTAGGAGCCTCTACTTTATCTATATCCCTGCTTTTGAACACTATGTCATCAGTCATCGTGTGTTGCTGCTTTGCCAGAGCCCCATCCTCCGTATTTGAACAATACTCAAAGTCTACATGCCTTATTGCGCTAGCAAAGCGCTCCATTTCTTGCCAACTCCTATTCCCAGGGTGCGGTCCTCCAACTATCGTGTTTATCACTAATCTTCCACCGGTCCACGCGGGCCCCTTAGCCTTACGCGAAACTTATCCTCCGTTGGGGTCAGATGTCCCCTGTCCGCCATTCTTTGGAGTTCTCATAAACTGCTATAATTTCTTTTCCCAAATCAATTTTTCGATAGCGTCCTGGAGATTCCTGCACTCATTCGTATTGTGCCCATAACACTCGTGAAACCGACAATACTTTCCAGTCTGTTTTCATGTCTCTGTCAACTCTTTGGATGCAGCTTTTTATACTGAATAGTACTACAAGTGGATAGATAAATATTCTCTAGGGATGCGTTTAGATGTGTGTAGTTGCCATACATCGGAATGCTAGGCCTTGGTCTACCAGGTTCCCTCTTCTGGTCTTGATTCCTGTCTCCTTTCTCTTTTGTTGATTCGGCTTGTTATGAACATTAACCTGAACTTTCCCAGAACTCTCATCAGACTGCTTTATTGTGATGTTGCTTTGTACTTCTCCTCCACTCGATCCCATGTCACTTTTTTTCTAGAGGATCTGGCTTCCTCCTTCCTCAAAAATTGAGCTTCCTTTGAATAAAAGTGCTCCAATGTGGTCGACAGTTTTCCAGCTAGCCAATCACCAAACTCAGATTCCAGATCAATCCCTCTCGTCATGGCCATAAGTATAACATGATCATTTGGATTTCTAACTTCTATAGTGGCGATATGAAATCTTTCTAGATAGTCCTTCAATAATTCCCCCGGAGTCTGGATTACACTGGAAAGTGACATCACATCTTTAGGACAAGTAGCATGGATCTAGAACTGCTCCCAAACTTAATTGCCGGTTCATCACACCTTGAAATCGATTGTGGGGGAAGTCTTGTAAACCTCATCGTCGCTATTTCAGAAAGGGTTATAAGAAAGCATCTGCATTTGGTCACATCATTGGCTCTTGCTGAATCCATAAACCATTCGTACCTCATAATGTGCTGCCTGGGGTCGGTCTTTCCCTCATAGGTAGGCATTGAAGGCATGTTGAACCTTCTTGGATATTACACATGAAAAACATTGTCAATAAACGGGGCATGACTACTCGAAATTCCCCAGTCATCATTCGTCGAACCCTCGTTCTCTCTCACCAACTGTTTGATCATCACTGACAATTCTGGTGTCTGGATGGGTGGTGCCAAGCGGTGAGCGCGCTCCACCTCACTCGAATGGTCTGGTCGATGTCTATGTGCCGTTTCATGCCTTCTTGGTCCACCATCCTCTTGATGTGCACCTTGGGCATTCATCTCGGCGTCATTCTGGTGGGGTACTTGTTCAACATTTAAACAAATTCCTGCATCCAAGCTTTCGAAAATAGCTCCAGCTCGATTCCCCAAGTGTAGCGGGGGAATCCCTCACCTGGAGGAGGGATCAGTACCGATCCCTAAGGAAAGATCGACAACGATCCGTCTTGGTAGACCATGTTGGTCTACCAAGCGATGCTTCAATGTTTCAGCTTGATTTCCTTTGACCCTGCGATGCCTATGCCTATGGTATTCATCTGATAAGGTTGAACTCTCTGACGCCGAGTAAGAAGTGGGATCCAATCTGGCGTTTCCACACTGTTGTTAAGCAATCTGGTTCGTTAGGTTAGCGTTAGTCCAAATTTTTACATGCAGCCGTCTACGACTTTCCATCAAACCCCTCATCAAGTTATTAAACTCTGCTCTGGTTATAGAATCAGTCGGGTTCTGGACGTCCTCGGTTCAACATTCAGATTTGCATGTTGGTTGCCCGGAGCTCCTTGTTGAGTTTGGCAGTTTCATTCCCATTCACATTCTGAGAAGTTGATCTGGTATATCTCACCATTATTGATTTTCTTACTTAGATTCTAGTAAATCTGAATAGTATCTGCAAGCTTTTGAAGATGATTATGGATCTCCTTCGGGGGATTTGTTCAATCCAGTGGCAATAAAGGGGATCCTAACATGCTGAGAATCAGGTTGTCAATGAAAGTACCGAAATGTTTGCAACCAAATTGGCCTCAACACCTAAGAATAATTTTATGTAGAGAAGTAAACGAAGAAAAATAAATTGAAATAGAGGAATATAGAAAAACAATAGGCAAATCAAAACAGAAATCAAGAACAACAGGATTTGTAGTGGCTCGGCGTCAATTGCCTACGTCCACTTTGAATATTCTCTTTATTGATTCACTATATTATTGATTACAGTAGCAAACAGTAAGAAGTAAGAGAATTATGAAGAAAGTTGATTACAATAAAAGAGCTATGTAACCAACAGCGTAAATATCCTCGGAGTGACCCCCTAGGCCAGTATTAATAGGTGAAGGCGACCACCAATCTCTTTGAAACTTCAGCTATAGGACCTCCTTATCTATATAGGCCTACCATAGGGGGCGCTAGGCCTAAATCTCAATAGAGAGGAATTAGTACAGATCCTTCTATTTTTTTTATTTTGGGGCAGCGGTCCCTATGGTAGCTTCTTCATGCTTAGACATGATGGCTCTCCAAGTATCATGGATACGTGGAGCCCGAACTTTTGCTTAATCTTTGGTTCAGATTCATTTTAGAGTTGTCCTTGACGATCCCTTCATATTAAATCATGTTGATCCCTCTTACATGCCATTCATTCATGTCCTCTGACCCCTATTACATAACGCCGATCCCTGCTTATTCGTGTATATCCCTTGGACTTCATTATAACATGCCGATCCTTCCTCTAACTCAATAGTATGCCGATCCCTCTTACTCTAGAATGTTATGTCGATCCCTTGGGTACTAACAAATCATGTTGAACTAGGCATCATTACCTACGTCGATCCCTCTAATACTCCATCCATGTCGACTTTCTCCAAATGACTATGCCGATCCTTAGAATACAACCCAGCTATGTTGATCCCTTGTCTATCCAAGCTAATTTCCACGTTTCTAACATCCTGCGTCATCTATCAACTAACTTCATTTAATTCCGACTTCATATAACGTCTGAACTCTACTTCCTGGTCCTATAGCCATTGCTCTATGGTCATCCTTCTTAATAGCTGAATCTGCCTTGCGTAGTCAGTCTAGTATAGCCAGGTCAGGATACCGGGTAACACTAATTTTCAGTAGCAAATCTTCAGATTTTTCAAGAAAGTTCACTGGATCTAACTTTTGGATCCTTCCAATCTAAAGTAGAGAGCTAGATGTAAGCCTAGATTTAGTTTTCTCAATGAAAGCACTAAAATGTTAATGCCCAAAATGGAGCAACACCCAAGAATAAGTGGTAGGAATCCGTAGACCTAGATCTAACATGTAGTATTGAAAATAAAAAAATAGAACAGGGAGACATAAGATTTTTATTATGGTTTGGCAATCTCTTCCCTACATCGACTTTATAGTTTTAATAATTATTGTTTGCGGAGAATTAGGGAGCATAAGTCGGTAGTACAAGGGCTTGACAAATTCTACAGCCTAGAATTGTCAATAGTAGCTGCCTCGGTGGCTATTGTGAGAGAGGTAGGAGAAGAAGAAATGGCGGAGACTATGTCGACTGAAAATCAGATCCCTCTTTAGTTGTAGTAGGGTTGGTATTTATAGAGAAACAGAGGTATAGGGTCAAAAGTCTGCTTGCACTAAAATCCAAAAAATAGCCCATTATTGTACCATTAAGCAAGGGGGGCATGATATGAGAAAACAAATTAGTACTGACTTAAATGGATCGGTGCCAATCTGTTTTCCTTGGTGAAAAGTGAACTTTCTCACTTATTTTGCTCTTTCATCTTCTACTCAGTGTGTTCTAGGATATTTTCCATTGACTTTTAGTTGATTCTAGCGATCTTCCTGATAACACTTGAATTTTCCTTTTTTCTTTACTTTCTTCGTATCAATCCTTGGAATTGTTCATCCAATCTCTTGGAAAACCACTTGTCCACGAGTTGTTGGAGTAGTATATGAGATATATGGAGTTTGAAAGGAGAATGAGGTGAGAAAACAACTCTTCACCGAGTAAGATTAGTCGATACCAAGTCATTTACTTAATCCTAACTCCTTTGGAATTTCTCCCAGTTGTTTCTCTATTTCTTTTAAGTTTGCTTCCAAGTTTTTGAGTCGTTTCATCTTCGTCTTGATGTTTTAGCTTCCATTAAATTATACTTAGTAAGTAACCTAGTTAACATATACTATTGCCGCAATTTTAATTTGTGAAATGAAAACTAAATTTATACACACACATCTATGACTATAACGGATCTAAAAGAAGCCTTAACAATTAAAACACACACGCACATACATGCAGAAACACACACTAACATAAATACATACATACATATAATGATTGAGCTAAAATGATTTCCAATTGATTTAAAACAAACATCCATATAACATTAAATCCTTTGAAAGCATTTGCAAATATATATATATATATATATAAAAATGAATGAATACATATATATATTGTGTGTGTGTGTGTGTGTGTGTGTGTGTTTGTGTGTGTGAGTATATGTGTGTGTGTGTGTGTATGTGAGATTTTTCATCTCCAACACTGATTTTATTATGAAGCAATTACAGTGTTGGATGCTTCTGTAATTGGGAATCAACAAACTTAATTGATATTAAGTTTACCTCAAAATGTGATAATCATGTTGCTTAACGCTTACTAAATTAGATAGATGCATTTTTACTGTTTGTTAAAATATCAGTTTATATTTAACACTTAAATCAAGTAAAATTTAAACAAATTCAAGTACTGAAAACGAGGAAATAAACTGCAGGAAATTAAAGGACATAAGGATTTATGCGGTTTGGATGTCAAGGAATCCTACGTACATGAGTCAATGCATTTTCTTCTATTCTTCTTAGTACACGTTTTTAATGGCAGAATGTGTACTAGTATATTTAGTAAGAAATTTGGAGAAACTATCAAAAATCGTTTTCTCTGCTACCGTGTCCTTCTATTTATAGTACCATGACATCACACGGACTACTGATGTCATAGCTCTACATTTCTTCTCTACTGTCTGGTCATTCAACTTTCCATCCATCATGTAGTATGCCAATTTGTACACGGATTGTTTACATGGTCACAAGTATGTGCAATTACTTTGGGTGGGAAAATTCGACCGTAGGCGGGAATTTTGAATTTTATATTAGGTAGAAAAATTGAATTTTATATTAGGTAGGAAATCTGAATTTTGATATATGGAGTTCTAGAGTTAAACTTGTGAGTTGTGCCCGACTTGTAGATTATTTAACATTTGCTTATTTGATTGCTTCTACATAGTTCATTTGTGAATTATAGTTAATGTTAGATGCTATCATACAGACGATGCTTAGCCAATTATTACAGGGCGGTTTGTCCTACATAGGTAGGTGCAGCTTGGCCAACTATATCGAGGAAGTTTGTTTCCAATGGGTAGGCATAGCTTGGACAATATCGGTGGAGCAATTTATTTTAAGTGGGACAACGTAGTCTTCTTTTGAGGTGATGATGCAATTTGCTCTTGGGGTGACGACATAGTCTATTTTTGGAGTGACTGCATATTATGCTTTTGGGGTGACGACGTAGTTTGCATTTGGGGTGATGCTGCGGTTTTCTTTTAAGTTGATAACGGGGTTTGCTTTCACATAGGAATCATAGGAATTGCGGTTTGTGTTAATTGTCGGATATATCAAGACATTTGATGGACTATGCAGTTCAATCTTAAAGTTGTCCCTTATATGTCTAGGTTGCACCAATATGTTATTGGTGCAATTTATTTTGTTGGGGCGTGCTGACCTTTGCTTAACTCTTTCCTGCTGAATTTATTTGAGTTTGTAGCCTGTGATCTCATGCAGATTTTTCCTTAGGCATTGAATTGCTTGATCTTAGAACTTACGTATTTTCATTTTAATGTGAGAATGGCCTACTTGGCTTGTCTTTGTTTCTAGGCCGCCTGTTAACTTTTCCTACATGGTTCTGCACTAAGAAAAAAATAATAAAAGCAAAAAATGGATGTAACACTTTCCCCCTAAGTCTACACTGAAGCATACCAGGTTAGACCTGCAATTTCATATACATTTTTTCTAAATTGTCTTGTCATCTGTTTTTCACATTTAATGCCGCTTACATATGGCAGGACGGGATCAGGCACTTTTCTATTGTTGTAATGAATGACTTACAAAATCCCCTTCATTTTTGTGTACATACATTTGTTTGTAATTATCAATATGTAGTGTCTTAGAATTTATTATATCTTTTAAATTTAGTGGTTATGATTATTTCTAATAAACTATATTTTTCAGCCTTTCTTTTCATCTCTCTTTTACCATATCTTGAATTTCTTTTCCGTACCGTATATCATTTCTATCAAGGTTATTTATTGCTTTTCCCATACTGCTAATTCTATCTTTTCTCGAAGATCTTACTATTTCTTGTATGCGATTTCTCTATTTTCCTTTTTTTATTTGTGTGTTTGTGTATGTTGTTTACCATCCCATTTTATGATTTTATACGTGCATACACACACTCTTAAGTCATTTGGTCAAAACTTTGCAGTAATTTTTTCTTATTTTATTACCCTTTTGATTTAATGAGCTTTCATTGCATTTGTTCTTTTTTGGGTTTTATTTAGTTGAGGCACATTTACATTCCTTTTGTTTTGGTTGATTATGACATTAACGATCTTTGTCGCTCCTCTAATCAAGAATCTTCTTTTTCTTGTGAATCCATATTAGCTTTTTGTAGCGATATTGAAACTAAATTCATCATGGTCTGGTATAGGATTACTAATCATGACTTTAGGAAACCGAACACTTTAGGGTGCATACATCTCCCCCCTAAAAGGATATATTCCTCTAACTTCGAAGCATTTTAATTTGATTTGTACTTGCCCCTTCATCCCTTTATCAAGGAATGGTTGGACATCATTGGTGTTTCTCATATTCAACTCTCCCCGTTTTCTTAATTTCTTTTTTTTTAATAACAAAGCTAGCTGGCTTTACCACAAGCCATCCACATATATAAATGAATAAGAAATAGGTATTTGGCACATGCATTAGAGTAGCTCAAGAAAAAATAAAGCATAGTAGATTAGCAAGAATACCATCCTACTAAAACCTAGACAAACCTAAACTAGTCCTATTCCGTAGAGGAAGATCAACTCCCATCATCTAATGATTATGGCCGGATAACATGATAAAATCCCAAAAATAGAGTTGCTAAGAAAGGGACAATGTCCATCGGATCTGAGCAGTAAAAATATTTCCTATCCCATGAATCATCCGCCAATACAATTCGGCATATATCACCAAATTAACCAAGAACAGAGAGTGCAAGCCTTTTGTCCTCTACATTATAAAATAGATCGACATACTTATAAAAAACTCTTCCCTTAGGATAATATCTCGTTTCAGGAAGTTCATGAATCCATGCCTGCTCAATTGAACCCCAAAAAAATCAATAGAGGGAGGAAAAAACACATCTAATTTTTCCCTAGGAATAACTTCAATAACTTTAATAGGGGAATCAAAGGAAATTAGAGCCACTATCTCAAAAGGAGAAATAACAATAGTTAGGTGATGCTTTGAAACCCACTTCACGACTAAAGGTCAAGGAATTAGTGTCCTATCAGTGAATATAATAAGGGAATCATCAATCCGACATTTTCAAGCTTTTATAAGATGACCGTAAGAGTGATATCAGGTTTACAACTATAATGGAAGTTGACAACAGATACATTCCTTTTCGTAATACGAACAATATCTAAAAAGGCAAAGGCTTTTTAGGAGTTATTTCAATAAGGGCCTTGGCATACATTAGCTTGTTGCGAGCTACAGTATTAGCATCAAAACATTTTACATTTCCAACAACCCAATTAAGCCAATCATGGATTGCAACATAGATAGGAAATGAGAAAAATATGCCCTGAGAGGAATAGATAGATTTTGTTTTTTAGCTTTATCCAACATCGGACTCCACTGCATAATAATGATGGCACGACCTACAATAATGGATGGATCTTCTTTAAGAACATGAAGCCTTTCTTCTTTTCTAAAGAACTTGAAAAAGAACATAGAATTATCTATGTGAACTTGAAGACAAATCTTTATCATCCAAAGTTGTTAATAATGATCTTTTACAACTTGATACAGAGGATTAGAATCAAGGAAAATCCCGCTAAATACTCCGACCAAAATTTAGCCCCTCTTCCAATACTTCAACAAGAGAAATCATAGAACCATCCATATCCATAATATCAAAAGAGCAGGGAACATATTCACCGACATTTTTAGGCAAAGCAGTAAACAGGGAAGACCATTTGTTTGTATATTTTAAGGAAGCGGCATGATGAAGTAAAACTCTACTTGCATAATAGCAGGATGAGTAGGTTTACCTACCCCTATTTAAGTATTGGCATTTACGCAGACACTCTATGTGCCTTCCATGCCTCCCACAAAAACAAGCCCTTCCTCTTCATACTTACCTTCCATCACAACCACTTTACTTGAATTAACATTAACATTAACATTGCAAATCTTAGAATACTGCCATTGATCTCCCAGGGAACAAGCAACCAAAAAGGAGAAAGAGGAGTTTCCATATCTTTATAGATATCAAAAGCAAACATATCCGATAATGGAAGGTAAATGGGATTGATGTTATGTAGGGATAAATCAAAATCACTGAACGTGTCCACAATAGTCATCGGATAAACTAGAGGAGATGCAGCATCGGAGAAAATGAACGAGGGAAATCTTTACCAGATACTATGAAAGTAGGAGAAGGCGAAACAAGATTAGTCGTAATCAATATGGCATGAAAGCACAACTATACCCCGTAAGAGATTGCTCATTAGGAGGTCGAGATGAAGAAGATAAGCTAGGTATAAGGGAGAGAAAGTGAAAGAAGGGGGATCGAAGGAAATTAGTCAAAGGGAAGGAGTGGAAATGAGAAGTGATGAGTGGAGGAAAAGATTATGGCCATGAATGCATATTGTAATCAACACATATATACTTTATGATGAATATCTTAATTCTACTTCATCCTGTAGTGAATTGGTTTTCTTTTTTTTTCATTCGTAAGAATACTACTCTATATGATGATGGGTTCCATTTTGTCCTAGCTACAAAATCTATCTTTTCTATTTCACCTCGCAAGACTCGAAGGTGGGCCAACCATTTTTTCTATATTTCCAATTTGGACGATCTTATTCCTACTTTTGAAGAATCCAATACTACCGTTATTATTCCTTCTTTTCATTCATTTAATTTAGTTCATTACTTTTTTATAGGTGAAATATTCTTTTTTGCCTTACATTTTCCTTCTCCTTTAGCTAATCGTCCCATTGATTAAAAAACTGATAGGGAGTTATTCATTGCTCGAAAGGAAACTTCCCTAACGCTTGGCAAAAATGTTCCAAAGGGGTCCAATCTATTCAATGAACCTTTTCTATTTAGATACGTATTTCTATGCTATCACCATCACTTTTCTTTGTTCCATCTTTGTTTATGTTTTAGATCCTACCACACCCAGGGGTATATTTTAAGTAGTTAAGTTTATTTATTTTAACTAACTATTGAACTTTTAAATTATCATTTCAATTTTTGTATATGTAATCGATTTCATCATTTTTTGCTTCACAGGCACGATATTGGATCTGCTTAAAGCTTTTTGTTGTAACACTAGTACAAAAAATGCATATTGCTTCGCCTCATTTGCATCGGTTGAAGTAAAAACTGATGCAAATAGAACTATTTGCATCAGTTTTGTCTTAATAACTGGTGCAATTGGTACGTGGAAAACAATAAGTAATAAAAAATCAAATTTGCATCAGTTGTCACCAACAACCAAAGAAAATATATAGATGCAAATAGTTTTAGTCGCATCGGTTTGAAAGTCAACCGATGCAACATCCCTTTCGTTACGCACTTTTGTTAATTCCCGCTATCCCACTTTTTCTGCGCCGCTTATTCTCCTATCGTTTCCCCTAAAAATTATTTTGCCTGCTTTAAAACAAAAAAAACCCTAGAAATTGATTTGGATTTAATGCCAGCTTTGCATTAAATCTGACATTATTGGAAAAAAAATGGATCACGCGATTCCATTTCGGTCGGTGTCTCGACTTCAACGTAGGGCGAATCTCGGTGTCTCGCACTTCAGGCATCGGCCTCGACTTTAAGCATCGGCCTTGACTTCGATTTTGTTGACGGGGATGATTGCTCTTTGTTTTGGTTTCAACTGATTTACCTGATATACATATATCTTTATGATTTCAGGGTTGAATTCTTCACTCGTTTTAGTCAATCTTCTCTGCATATTCATAGATCTACCCTCAACAACTAATTTTGGCAAGCATTCATCTTCATCTCATTAGAGTAGTACAAGCAACAATTTTAAGTGGTTATCTTAGTGCGACAAGCTAGTACAACTGCATCGACAACTCCATTCAACCTAGGTAAGTATCGAATGTTTTCTTATTTGACCTTAAATTATAATTTCTATGATGGTAATCTTTTGGAAATAAATTAGGGGATTTGGCTAAGATAGAACACTAATTGAGTGGAATCAATAAATTTGAGCACTTACTATTATCAACCTTTAGTTATGGTTTTATGATTCGTTATGTGCTATTTGATTTTTATTACATAACCTGACACAAATTCCACTAGATCATTGTTGCACCCCACAACTGTTATGATTTTACATCAAAAGTAGGTGGTCTTGTGAGTCTCAACCCATAAAGTTAACTCATTCGTCTATAATGTTTAGATTTTTGAATTATTGCTCGTTACCCAAACATATTCAAAAATCATTACTCAATTCATTCTTATACAATAGACAGTATTTTTGTGTTGTTGCATATATAAATCATTACTCAATTCATTCTTATAGAATGAGTGTTATATTTACATAAAGTTCAGTATTTTTTGTATTATAAAATATTCAATTTTATAGCCAATATATATTCAGAAAGTGCGTGAGGCTATCTTGATGTATGGTTTGCACATGGTGCATTACAAATTGTCATGTGATATCTTCTTTCAACAAAAGCTTAATCTACTACTTATATAGTGATGTTCATGTTAAAATGAAGATTTTTCATGATACACTTAGTATCACTAGTATTATTTTATGGTTCTTGTGATATAATATATTATTAACATTCTTACTTACCAATATTGATTCATTATATTGATAAACTATTTGTGTTTAATACACAAATATAGTCTAAACTTTTGTTTTGTTCGAACTGTATCATATTGCAATATTATCTAAATGATAACGCTTAGTTATTTATTTAGTGAATGAAATAAATAAAGTTGTTATTGTCATGTGGGAGCAATGTTAACAAAATGTACAGTTTTATATTTGGTTAGACAACATTATTTTTATCAAACTGAGTGGAAATATGCAGTTGCATATTTAGTGGAATGTAATTATCTAGGTTAAAATGTTGCTGCTTTTGGGTTTTATTTGTCAGTCAAATTTAAGGATATGCTTCTGTGTCAAAGTGTAGAAAAATCGGCCTTATCTTTATTTAACAATGCATATTAATTTTGTTTAAGATTATTATTTGCTTTTCATTTTTATTTAGTATATTATTTCTCCGTAGGCATACTTATTTCTTAACAGGAACGATGGATGCTAGTGCTAAAAATCATCTATATCAAATTTAGTTATGGAAAATAATAGTAAGGAAATTACGTGAATTTCCCATAACTAAATTATATGCTTGATTTATTATGTTTTATATAAAATTCAAACCTTTCATATTCGGTAATGGCATGGCCTGTAATTTTAAGGTGTTGTTTTGCAATTTAAGGCATGGCTTCAGATGATAGGCTTCTGCATCATCTTTATTATTCAAGGTTCATTTACTTTAGTTTTTTTACTTTTACTAATAATTCTTACTAAGGAATACGCTATGTTCTCTTTCTGATTAATCAATACACATAAGGTGTAGAGGTAAACAACCACTATAAACTTAGCTACATGCTACTTATTATTCTGTTACACTAACAACACTAAAGGAAAACACACACAAATGATTATCTAGAGATTAAAGCACATAAAGTAAAACTTAGCTCACCTTCAGCAAGGACTCGACCTCATTATGTTGTTCACAATTTAGACAGGAATGTTTATGCATTGAACTCAAGGCCCATAGCTACAAATGAAAGAAAATTGATGTTCATAGCTACCAGCTCTCTTTGTGCTTGGTGCTTTAGAAGTTACATAGAGTATAATGGAAGATTTTCTTTATTACTTCAACTTGATCATGCCACTTTCATACTTGAGACTAACTTTTAAATTTGATCTCATACCTACAACCCCGAATTGCAATGGTAGAAACAATTAGAAGACGAGCAAAACAAAATCATAAAGACTAAGACCGAAAGGGAGAAAAGGATACTTTCCTAGATTGCTCTTTAACTAACCAACCTGTCAAAATCTATATAAGCAAAAATAATTCTTGGTTGGAGGAAAATACAATGTGAGAAGAAGAAAAGATTTAATTTTACCATTGTGTTTCTATTCTTTTTTTATCTTGATTAAATTTTGACTTTCATTATGAGTTATTTTTTCAATGATGAATGGTGCTTTCTCTTTGTAGTGCAAAATAGAAATCCAAAACTTGGTTGCTTTGTTGATAGATGACCTAGTGGAAAACTTTGGAATGGTCTCTCATGCTCATTGAATTTCTACTTACATGTTTTTCTCTGTAGTCGATTGGTAGAAACAATTTGCAGTTTTTTAATGAAAAAACTACAATGGAATTGGTTCTTTTAACAAACCAGAGACCTAAACTTATACTAATACTTGCCCAAATTTTTCATTGGTGATTCTTATATTCATCTCTTATCCTTCTTTACCAAAAGCATCTTAAATTGTGTATTCATGTTATAGTGCTACCTATATTGTTGTTATTACTGCTACTCAGATGGAAACTAAGGAAAATGCCACATGAGGTATACGTTATACCTAAAGCACCTATTTTCTGGAATTTCAAAACATCTTTTTAATTATTTACTTTCCTACATGAGTTGAACTCTTTCTAAATTTTCACCGTACGAACTATTATATTGGATTGTTTTTCTAACAAGCAAAATCCATGTATATCTTCAAAAAATTTACATCAACAAACAATTTAACAAATACATAATTGCTTGATTGTACATGGTAGTCTATATGATGCAAGGTTGCAAGTGGTAAAAGGTAGACCAAAAGTAAGATAGACATTTTCATAAAAATTCATGTGTATAATGTTATATTTCTCATAATGAAAGAAATTATTGCATCTAGCATTTTTAAAATTTCGGATATAAAAGCAAATGAGTCTATATCATAGTATATTTTTCTTTTTTTAACCAGCAAATTATCTATTAAAAATGTTTAAGCGGAGCCTGTTTTGCACTTATTGAAGTACTTAACACTGATTGGAATTGTGTAACAGTTGTCGTAGTAGGAATTTTCTAATGATTTACAACTACTAAGCATTAAACACTTTCTTATAACAATGGTGTTCTGAAGTTTTATCGGTTATCAAGTATTAAATTCTTGATAGTAAACAAAATCGGTTGAAATAGATTGGCCTTTTGTAAATCTTAGTTCTTATTGTAAAACAATACAAACTTAGTCAAGCTATTCACCATAAACTTATCATTTTTTAACTCGGTATTTTTCCCCTTGATGTAGACGGGATTATAAATTGTGTACTTAAAGTATGTGGGAACAGAATTAGAACTTAATGGTAAACAATGAACCGATTCTAGTACTAATCATATTTTTATATATTATTGATGTAAGCTCTTTCCTATCTATAGTGTAGTAAATACGAGTTAGAGGAGAGATGTTGAGTTCATTGGCCATGCATTGGCACTTCAGAGTAGTTACAAGAATAACGATTGCTACAACATCAATGAATAAATCACGTGATAGGAAAATTGGTACACTAGTCAGGACCACCGAATGCTAATTCGTGGACAGACCGTTATAGGAAAAAATACTAATTTTTGTAAAATAAAATAAGTGTATTAGATTCAAAATATTTGCTAATGACTGGATAGTATTGTTTCACTGAACGATGACGTAATTAGCAACGAAGTGTATATTATATATAAGAAGTAAGAAAAGAACCAAATTTGTTTTTATAAATACAATGACATTCACATAAATCCATAGCTTAAAAATATGGATATATATTAAATAAAACATATTTTATTATCAAATTAATCATGTACTAAAAAAAATCTGACATATAAAATTAATTAACTCACTGAAAGGATAAAAAATATAACAAGTTTGGTATGACATTTTGGGCATGATAACTGCATCTTTGATCAAAAACTGGATATTTCAGGAGAATATATAAGTAGGCTATTAAGGGACGAGTGCTAGTGGAGAATGACAAGAATAGATTGCATTCAGGCCAAATTCATTATGCATTGTCCAATTACCAAATAAAAAAGCTTCAAACAAATAATAAATCGCTAAAACATAAAAATTACCTGAATCATTCCCCGACCAGACTTGTTTATTAGCTTTCTCAGAGAAAATTTTGCTTGTTTGTTAGATAGTCACTAATAAATTACAACTATTTTTGTTTGGTGATATGTAAATAAAGTAAAACCTAATGATGACGCAACGAATAAAAAATAAGAAAAATCGCCACGACGATTAACTTTGTATTTCATTGTAAGTTTTAAATGGATAGTCAAAGTGTGAATCAAACCTGGGAACAAATTTTGGTGGCAAAACGCGAACTCTGACCAAAATTTGACTCTCTCATTCCTAGACTTTTGTTTTGTGTTAAAACCTGGAACAGATTCTGTGGCAAATTCAGACACACAATCTTATACAAATCAAATAAATATATTTATAAATGTGACCTATGTGGAAATATTTTAATAAATATTCGGCTACGTACAAAGCTTAAAATTACTTTATAGTTTGTACACGATAGAGTGGACAGGTGTCTGATAACTTTCATGCACTCATTCATGTGGCTTCTGCTATTTGTACGAGCGCTTAAGTTATAGTTTCCTTCATTAATCTTTTCTAAGTATATTAATAGGTAAACTCTTATAATAAACACTTCACCTTGATTCTCTAAAACATCAAGTAAAAGAAGAAGAAGAAGAAATGGGTAACTGGTCTACTATGAATGCGATGAGGGCCTATTTACACACTCTTGAATTGGTATGTGTTTATTGTATTCATTTCCTTTAAACATTTTATTTTAAGGAGTGCAATGAACCTAGAAGAAGCTTAGGTGAAAGATGATATGCTGCTAATTTTTCTTTCTTGTGTTCAATTTCATGCAAGGATTTCAAGAGCAAGCGGTTTTCAGAAAAAAGAAGCAATTAACTTGTGGAACCAGAATGCATAGAGTACATATCAGCGTTAGCAGCAGGCAACCAGGCTAAGTTAATGGTGAACATCACATCAGAGGAAGGGTCATCTCCTTCAACATTAGCATTAGCAATCGCTGCATAATATACTGGTGGCCGTCTGATTTGCATTTGAAATGACGAAAATTCCCCTAACCAAATGATTTCGGTTCTAAGAATGAGGTCAGTTCTAAGAATCCAGCTTTCCTAAATCTGTATGGAAAATGCTTGAAGCGAATATGGTATGCGAGCCAGAAATATTTCGGTTGCTTCTTGGTGATTTTCGAGCAAGAGGAGAATTCCATGTCTGTTTTCATTGTTAAGTTTGTTTGCATTTAGTATTAATTCGGATTCAAGACTTTCTGGTGTATGGTGATTTACCTTAGTGTTATAGCAAGCAGTGCTGCAGTAACATGACATCATGTCCAAATTCTGAAGCGATATCTGTTGATGAAGCTTGATACCATGCATTCAAACTGATCTTTAAATGATGCATGTACTTCTAGCTGCTTTTACAAGCTGAATCAAACGATTGAAAGTGCATGATCAGCAGCTCTACACTTCTCTGCCACGTGTTACTGCCTATTGAACGAGCAGCAACTCCGTACCCGATCTTCTTTGAACCATTATTTTGTATAGATTATTAACACTATACTTGATATATGTTTATTTTGGTATTATGTTATTCAGTTTGTATTTGCCATCAAATTTACTCTTGAATGATTGTAATATTGCATGCAATAATTGTTTGTTATAATCAATAATATATATATATATATATATATATATATATATATTCCCTATTTGAGTACTGTATAATGATTTCTGAGAATGGTTTTTTTTTGCATCAGGTATAAATAGCTGATGCAATAAGGGATTAGTTTGCACCGGTTGTTATAAAAAACCGATGCAACAAAGAAGCCTTTTAAACCCAAAAACTCTTATGTTGCATCAGTTTTCAACAAACAACCTATGCAACAAGTTCCTTTGTTGCATCGGTTTTCATTACAACCGATGCAACATGAGGGCTGTGTCCAAGCAACCAACCATATTTTGCATCAGTTGTTAGTAATAACCGATGCAAAAAGGACTTTTTGCATCGATTTTAGAACTGATGCAAAATTGTTAAGCCTGTTGCATCGATTGCATATGCATCGGATGTTGAACTGATGCAAAAGGGGGGTAAACAACCGATGCAAATGGCCTGTTTTGTAGTAATTGGAAACCTACTAGCAAGAAGCTCCTAAGAAAAAGAGGCTCGAGGATGATTTGACTTCCCCTAGAAGACATTTCCATGAAGAAAAGGCATAACGATCCTTCTTGTCATGTTACTACCACTCCTACTGCGCTTGTCCTGGTGCAACTTTTCTCATTTTCCCTTCCTTCCAGCTACATGTTCTATCCTGAAGATAGTGTTGTTATTGAGCTACCCGAGCAAATGGGGAATCTACTTATAGATAACATTTTTGCCTAAACTCCTATTTCTCTTTCTTCCTTTAATTTTTCTACTGAGTTGGTCTTTATAAGCTTGCATTGATTTAGTTGCCAGGTTATCATTCTTTTATGCCATTATTTATTTATTTATTATTATTATATATATGTATGATGCTTATGCCTTATATGTCTTTTCTTTCTTAGGAGCTTGCTATTACTTCGGAACTGCAATAAAAGTGATGGAGGGCAAGGTTTTTGATATGAAAGTTAAGCTTGGAAAAGCTTTACTTGATCTCGAATCATGCCTGAAAAGGGAAACTAAGTACAAGAAGGAGGCAGATAAGGCTACACCATACAAAAAGAAAGTAGAGGAGGTCATAGAGAAGCTAACAAGGTGGAGGAGGAGATTGAGAAAAATATTTCTGAACTAGAGGATATCTGGCACTATGAAGTTAGCTGAAGAGATTACTTACAACATCCTCTATTCAGTTTATATGCAAGTGAAGAAGCAATTTTTTGCAGACCGCATGGATGATGTGGTTGCGGAAGTGAGTTTTGATTTCTTTGACGATGTCGAATTTATTAAGAAATACCAAGACTATTGTCTAACCTAATGGGTTTGAGGTCAACTAGTAGGACTTTTCATTCCATCAATTTCCATGCTAGATTCTTCACATGAGGCTGCCTAAGGATAGGACATCACTTTTGCGCTTTATGCTAGTTTGGTACCTAACCCCAACATTCCTGCAGATGACTCGACTCTTGATGAAATAAACATTCGACTTCTTTTCTTCTTTCTATTTAAGGTTATTGCAAAGTTTTGTATAAATCCTAAATTATCTTAGGATGTTTATTTGTTATTTTTGGATAGAAATTTCTACGAAGTTTGTAACTTCATCCCACTTATGTATCAAGCTGTTCTATATATTTTATTGTTACATTCTACCTATTTTTTCTTTCTATCAACCATGTTTTGTAATGCTTACATACATGCTTTTAGGACATATATTATTATTCTCTTCTTATTTTAGGCAAAAAAATGTTACCCTTAACAAGCGCCACACTTCGCCATCGCACAAGGAAAATATTTTTATTGAATACTTGAAGAAAACCGTTAATCACTAGGAAGCTTACACCATAGAGAGACTTAACATAATTACCACTCTGATTTGCAAACTGGAAAAAGAGTTGGATGAAATATTTGTGTAGTTAAAGGAGAAGAATCAGAGTCTTCTAGCCAAGATTGAGCAGGTGGCTAAAGAAAAAGAGGCATGAAGTGACTTTGTGCTGCCTCGATGGGTACCGATCTTAAGCATGAACCAATCTCTTCAGACCATCCTCACTTATAGCGGTTCAAGGATAGACTTAGTCATGGGTATTGTAGTAGCATGTAGGATATGTTTTGTATAACATTGTATAATTTGATAAAATTGTCTTTGTTCACCTATAATTCTTTTTTTCTATTGCCATTTCCACTACTTTCTCTTTATTTAATTATATAATCTCTTACGTTATATGCAACTAGGGTTTCTGCCATTGAATGACCTAACCCTAGTTAACATTCTTGAGGTGCGTGTAAACATTGGTAAAGAGATAGAGCTTACGAACGATGAACCTACCAAGTTTGTTCTCAAAAGAGAAAGAATGCAAACTAATATCAAAAATTTAACGCACGAACTTTAAGAGTCGAAAAAAGCCGTACTTTGTCAATAAAATTTCATAATTAAGTAGCAAACTGACTTGGTCGATCGCTATAAACGAAAGGAAACATGGCCTTGAGAATGAATTGAAATCCTTCCAAGAAAAGGTGGATGATTTAAAGAAACCGCTGAAGGTGCCCGAAGGGGTGTATGTTGCTTCTAATGAAGCCGAGATCAAGAAACTTGAGAATACTATTGATGAATTGTCTCAATAAGTTGCCAAGTAATCAAACAAGGAAGAAAATCCCCCTTTCATTTAGGCCTCTCAGAAGGTATCTACATCTAGTGAAGTTCTTGCTCCTCCTCTCGGTTTGGACAACAAAGCGCCTTCTAAGTGGAAAAGGGAGGTGGCAGCTTACTATAAAACTAAGGTTAACGAGTAAAAGGCTGTTTATGAAAAGAGGTAGGAAAACATCAAGAAAGAAAAGAAGGTGGAAGGGCGCTCAACTGCCAATAAATTATTTATTGCATTTTCAAAGAAGACAAGAAAAACTAAAGTGGAAGTGTTGGATGATCTGGATCGTGTGCGGTGCCTCACTATTGAATGCATAAATGAGCTTGAAGACTAAGTATTTGGTTCATCTCCCTTACCCAGTCCCTAGATCTAGCTACTTTGCGTACACTTTCCTCTTTGCATATGTGTCCTGGTTTCGAGCAGTTTGCTTTAGTTGAAGAGATTTTTCGAGAAAAGTTTATATGCTTTATGGCTAACATAGTTGTGCTGCACACGACTAATGTCTGTAATCATTTCCTGCCAAAACTTGACTTGAGTATTTTATATAACCATGTTGATTTAATTTTAGAAAGGCAAGATATAAGGTATCCTTAGGCTAGTGCTAACTATGACCCGAGGCTTCCAATTCTAAATGCACATTGGCATTCCTGAGTTGTCTTAACCGAAATATCACTACCCTCTACCATCCAATTTCCCCGTAGATGTAGGAGGCTCCTATCGATGGAGGACTCAGAGTTTGATTTGGGCATACCTTTATAATTCATAAGTCTTAAGTAGAAAACATGTATATTGCTTGTTGTTATATGTCTAATATTCCATGATGATTGGTAGGGAAACTTAGTAAAAACCGAAGTGTAATGTGTTTACTTTTGAGCTTTGTGTAGAATCTTGAGCTTTCCCTTTACTTGAACTGCATGGAACACATCTTCTTCATTTATTGTAGTTTTTAATTTTGAATGTATACCGACTTCATAATTTATGAACTTAGTGTTAATATTCTATGTTTCGTCATACGCTTGGCATGATCAGCCTCATTTAGGGTGCAGATTATTATGTTTTGACTAAGAAGTAAGTCATATATATATAACCTTCTATTCGTGCGTATGATTTTTATACTGGTTCGGACAGTCCAATATCGCTACGTCCAGTGGAATATTAGCTGAAAAGTTGGGTTATGTAACTCTAACTCACATTTGGTTTATAAGCAAGTAATATTGACAAACATATTTTTGTACTAGTTCGGGCCATCTAATAACCCTTGATCCAATTTATTATTGTATTGATCATTTATTATTACAACTTTGCATATTACACTTTGTTACCAAAAGAGATATCAAATAAAGTATGGTTGTTGGTGTTCCAAATTCCATGTCCTTGGGACAGGATTCCCATTATGCCCGGAGAGGCGATATGCACCATTCGAAAGTGACACCCCTTTAGTTAGGTTCTTTGTGTTAGCCAATACTTTTCTTAGAACAAGATCTCCTTTGTGAAACTTCCTTTCTTTGATTTTTGAATAATAGCTATTTGCCATTCATTATCTGTAAATATAGACCTAACCACTACTTCATATCTCTTTTGTTGTATGAGATCTAAGGATGTCTCTATAAGGTTTAAATTCTACCCAGTTAAATATGATAAACACCGGTGTGATAGGATATCTACGTCAACTAGGAGCATAGCTTCATTTTCATATTAAGGAGAATAAGGCATTTCTTGTTGGTGACATTGTTGATGTTCTATATACCCATAAGACTAGGGGCAAATCTTCTACCCATTTTCCTTTAGCTTTCATCGGCCTCTTTTTTAGTAGCTTTTTTATCATTTTTTTGCCGCTTTGACCTGCCTATTGGCCTATGGGTGAGTTATTGAAGAGAAACTTTTGATTATGTCACTTTTCTAATAAAGGTAAGAAAATTCTTCACTTTCAAACTACATACAGTTGCCAGAAATCATTTATGTGGGATTCCAAATCTGGTGATGATATATCTAACCACAAAAGCAACTATCTTTTTTGATGTCATAGTTGTTTGCAGTTTACCTTCTATCAATTTAGTAAAATAATCTACCGCTACAACTGCATACCTTGCTCCTCCCATAGACATTAGTGTGGGCCTATCAGATCAATCCCCTTGATGTCAACTGGCTATTGCGTGGTCATATGAGTAAGCTAATGTGATGGTAATCTTAGTATACTAGCAAACCTTTGACACTTATCGCATCTACAAATGAACATTCGCATATTACTTAATGTAGTTGACCAAAAGTAACCATGTCATATTATTTTCTTGGCTAACTTCATCCGTTTCGAGTGGTCCCTATAGTACTCCTCATGAACTTCTTTCATGATTCTAGTCCTTCCACTTTGGTGAAACGTCTTAGGCAGGGGGTTGAGTATCATCTTTTATAGTATTCCACTAAAAAATTTAAATAAAGGAGCTTGGATTATAACCTTACTCGTTACATTTTGTCCGCTGGCAAGATTCCTTCTAATAAAAGATGCTAGATTAAGGGTATCCAAGATTCTAAATCTTCTTGTTGTATTGCCAAAGGGGCTTTATTATCGTGATCTCATCTGTCCCATCACAATTTGCCACATTTTGACCCCTTTCTTGCTGAGCTCATGTTAGCACTATGGCCTAATTTATTTTGGAAAATGCTATGTTTGAGTAATTGCGCACAAGAACTATCTTCATTTCTTGTGCAACCTTTGTACATGCTTGCTACTGTCAAATGGGTTTTAACCCAATAGAATTCAAAAGGAACTAGAACATCTACAACAAGTCAAAATATCTCAAGCATCGACCAAGAAGACCAGAAGGAAAAGAAGAGAAAGACCAAAGAAGAAAAATGCCAAAACAAGCTAATGCGGTGGATCGCTTGCGATCCATAAAACTTGCTCGTGGATCCACCAGTCCTCTTGCATCATGATCTAGCTAATATATTCCCTAAGGACACTTGCCAAGTTTCATAGCATGCTAAACAATCTAGCTCTAGAAGTGAAGACCACAGGATTCAAGCTGTTTGACCAAAAGCAGCTAACTTAAAATGGACCTATAGAACTCATACGAAGTCAGATTGACTTGATATTCTAGGAGAACATTTATAAGATATAGAAGAAGGCTTACAAAAAAGGATATGATGGATCGCTAGCGATCCATCTTGAGTGGGCCCAACCACCTTAAATTTTTATGTTGAGTCCCTGACATCTTTTAGAGTGTTCCTGCAAAGTTTCGTTCGATTTTGTTATTTGAACGAGTTATGGATGATTCTTCTAGACAAGATGATCCATGAAGATTGATGATCAAACTAACTCCAAATGACTTGATATCTGGACAAGGCACATAAATAGAAGATAGGAAAACAAATAAACAAAGATCACTAAAAAACATGCTAAGTGGATGAATACCTAGCGATCCATCCCCTATGAATAGTTAGCGATCCATTAAAATAGGTCGAATCACCCTCAAACTTTCTGAGCTCCTTCGTAGCACTAAGTAGGCTTCTAGTAGAAAATTTTGCTAAGTTAATGGATAGCTAATGATACATCCCCTATGGATAGCTAGGGATCCATTGCTTATGGATAGCTAACGATCTATAGAAATGGCTCAGATTGATTTTAGATTTTTGGCGATGACTTGGCATAACAACTGGACCCTTATGCACTTGGACTTCTAATCCAACACTCACTAATTGCCCTATAAATACTCACCTATCTACAACTAGAGATGGATCTTTTTCGAAGAGAGAGATGCCATTACTCTAATAGAATTCCTTCACTTCTTCAACTTTCTTCTCCTTCACAACAGTCATCAAGGGGGATACTGTGATTTTCTAGTCAACCTTGTACTTGTGACTTATTCTAACTCATTGTAACTTAGAGCTAAGAACTAACTAGTTGATATCCAAAGAGATTCAACTAGTATAATATTATAAAGATCAATTAATTGGACGTTGGCTAGAGTCAGTTGAACCACTATAAAAATCCTGTGTCTCTTTTCTTACTTCTGTTATTTTTTTGTTGTCTATCTAAGATTGGTGCTGCTGATTATCTACACTGTACTTTCACACTTGATCTAGGGTGTTAATCCATTTTTTAGGTTAATATTTTGGTGCTTTCACAGAGTACCTTGAACATGATCTGGAGAGATGAAGTTTAAATCTAAGATTTAAAGAAGATGAGTGGGCCTAATATTAGATCTAGAGCTGTAGCAAGTCAACCGAAGGCAGCCAAGAGGTGTCCTCAATTTCTTATTGACCCATCCATGTGATTAGAAAAGAAATGAAAGGACAATGAAGGAGATGCAAGATGGGATCTTGTCTAAGCAACAAGAGATGATGGATAGCTTCTTCCAAAGGATGAACCAACAAAGGATAGCTAGATCTACAGGGAATAGGAATCAAACTCCAAGGAACAACAAAGGAGCTGCAAGAGCTTGATTGGAATAAGGTGGAGTCCTTCCTCCACACCTTGGATAACCGATATTTGGGGGCAATGCTGGTATCAACCATAGGACCCAATGCAAAAACATCTAAAGTTAGAGCAAAACAAACTGAAACAATACCCACACGACTTAGGGGCACGATGAATTTGGATATAGGATTAGCTTTACTACCTAGAATGAGTGACATTGGAGCTAAAGTAGCAAATCAGAGTACGAATACATCACCACATAAGTCGAAACCATGATCCCACAGTTCGAATAGCGGGAAGGTTCGTCCCTTACTCTCTACCTTCTGCTTTTTCTGCCTTTAATAATCTCAGGACGCTTACATGTGTACGGTATCTCGAACGATCCTAGGTACGCTCTGAGTCGGATGCTTGAGATGACTATTTTAGATAATAATAATCTCAGACCACTTAGACATGTGCTAAACCTAGATTGGCTCCTAATCGTGCTTTGAGTCAGATGTCTGGGATAACTGCTTAGGATGATAACCTAAGACGGCTTGGACGTGCACAAAACCTAAATTGGTCCCTTGCCACGCTCTAAGTTAGATGTTTGGGATAAACATTCAAGATTTCTGCTTATTTAATTTTTTCTCATTTGCTTTGATTTGAAATTTGAAATTTGTAAGATCCATATTTAATGTGATGACTAATTTTAAACGCCATAGAGCCCTGACCAAAGAGACAGGATCAGAGCGCAAGGTGCAAGTCCCCTTGTAGGTGATCAAGTGGATGGACTTGTACAATATAAAACGCCATAGAGTCTCGATCGGAGAGACAAGACCGGAGTGCAAGAAATAGTCCACTCACCGGAGAGTGAGCGGATAAGCTTGCTTAATCCGCCATAATTTAATAATTAAGTAAATGTTCCGGAGAGATCATCCCCCGTAACTTAACAAACAAAAGATCCGGAGAGATCATCCCTTAACTTAAAACATTAAATGATCCATAGAGATTATACATTAAACAAAACATTAAATGATCCGGAGATATCATGCACTAAACTAAACATTGCATGATGCAGAGAGATCACATATTAAACTTAAACGATCAGGAGAGATAGAGCCATGAAACAGATTTTTTTTAATAAAAGGATTTGAGTGCTTTATAAACATAATAAAATTGATAAATCCCAGATGAACATAGGATGATTTTGATATATGATGTGGTTCCGATATATGATGTGATTTTGATATATTGTAACACCCCATATTTTTAGTAACATTATTAGGATATTTAATTAGTTAAATGAAATAAAATAATGTGTTGATTAATGGATTGAGATTTGTGATTAAATTAAGGGGGGTAGTCGTGCCATACTAATGAATAGATAAATGAAGTAAAATGGACTTAAGTGTTAGGAAATAAGGAAGGGCAAAATAGGAAGAGGGATTTCATAATAGCCTAAACCCTTAATGAAAATGAACACAACTTCATTTCATTTTATCATAAATGAAAACATCAAAACCAACGCTGGCCACATTAGCTAAGGAGAAGAATAGAAAGCTAAAGTTCAAGAGGAAAATCAAATCAACTTAACCAAGAACAAATCTCATATCTTTGACCACAAAGCCAAGGTGAATTATTTCTACATCTTAAGTTTTCTAAATGATTTTGGTTTTAAGACGAAACCCAATTTTATCTTACATATTTAGCCATGATATTGAAGAGCAAAATGTTTAGATATACATGTTGATGATTATGCTCGTTCATATAGATTTTATGATACGTTTTGATGTGAAAACCCTATTTAATGACATCCAAATGCCTTGTGATTTTAGATGTAGACCAAAAATGATATTTTAGAGATGGGTTTCAATTATTATAATTTTCGGAGTTAGTGTGGATTTTATATTAATTTTCTAGCGAAGAAAATGATTTATTAGGTAATAAATAATTTACTTTTAAATTATAATTAATTTGGGTCTGAAATTTTTATATGTTAGAAAACATATTAAAAGGGATTTTTTGTAAAAAATTTCCAAGAGTTTTATGAATATATAAAATTATTTAAGGTATGAGACTTAAATGTTTTATATATTTAATTAAGGAGAATGGGTATTTTGCAAATGATTTAAATTAATTAATTCTAAAATTATGGTAGTACTTTTAGAAATCAAAAATAAGCAACCAGTAAGAGTTTGACAAACAAGGTAGGTTAGTGTTAGCGCCAAAATTGGTCACTAACACTCAAAGGCATATGAAAGCACCAAATCACAGTCATATCCACAGATACAATGTATGTAGAGGATATTAATATGAAGAATAACAATAATTAAAATAAAAGCAGTAAAGAATAACCGATTTTATAGTGGTTCAGCTTACTTCGGCCTATGTCCACTCCAGAAACTTCCTTTTTATTGCTGCAATAATCGATTACAGTTATAATCCAGAGTTGTAGCATGGCAGAATAACCTTAGCCTTCGAGAAGAGAAGGTCAGAGAGCGGAGAGAAGCCTCCTTTTTTGGAACCCCCAAGGTGTATTTATGGGCAAATCCAGGTAGGTTGGCCTCCTGAGTAATCCGGGCCCATCAATGCCATTGCCGATCTAGGCTCAGCACTACGACTGAACCAGGTAGGCCGAGCCACACCCACCGATCCCCATTCCTTAATAAACCGAACCAAGGTAGCCAGGGCACTGTCCCAAAGCAAGCCTATACAAAACTCGAAGCAAACTAGTCCACGACTCAGAGCGAAATGAAGCCGATCCTATCCCTAAATATGCCGACCCACAATTTCATTGCAGACCTATTAAGCCCAAACCACATATGCCACCCACCAATGTCGAACCATACCTGGCCGACCCACCTTAACTTTGCTGCCATGACCGAACGATGCATGCCGACCGAGCCATGACTCCCAGGCCGAACGACCAATGCCGACCGACCCATGCATGATCTCCACTCCTCGATCGAGCCATCCTTCCACACCGATCCACATTATCCAGTTGCGCCACCTCAACATGCCGAGCCATCTAAATGCCGAATGATCTTCGCCGACCCATATTGATCGAGCCATATCCACACTCCACCACCGAACCACATTTGCCGAACCCTCAGGCCGAGCCACCTACAAGTGTTGAACTACCATTACCGGGCCATCCTGACTAAACCACAACGCTGAGCCACCTACACGTGCCGAACCACCATTGATGCCGAACCACCTATGCCGAGCCACCAATGCCAAGCCACCAATGCTAAGCCGTTATAGCCAAGCCACCTAAAAGACTTGAATAAATCATTAATACGACTCGAAGCTCGACTCCATACTACTCAAGAAAATCCAGGCGGGCTTAGGACTCATCGCAACCCAAGTTTCAAGTATCCAGTAGCCTTTATCCATCGACTATGTTGAATCCCGGCTGCGCAATCATGATTACCATCCATAATTGGTTGCCTATCCATCCAACTAATCAAAACCCACCGTATACCAGCCTCGACGAACGAGCAGTCGATTAAGTTAAATCCGCCTATCCACGGTCTTGCTAAAAGGAGGGTTAACGGTAGATTAGTTAAAAGTTTACTTTAAAAAGGTTTAAAATCAGAAATTCATGCCAAAAGCATGTTTCGTCTATTTTGGTTTCGCCCAGGTTGCTTTCAACTAAGACCCTCCAACTCCTTCCATAAACTAATGCATATAGTATCAACATCTTTGTACACAGTGAATTGGACAATGGAGGAAGATAAAAGTCGAAACCAAGGCGTTTCGAAAGGGTAGAATCACCTTTTTTATAAATGAGAAAAGCGCCGGCTTGCTTTCTACTAAGTAGCCTTCGATTTAGTTGGCTTCTGACTAGGTCAGTTGTTTTATAGAAAGGTTTTAAGTGGTTGCGCCTTTATTCTAAGAAATAGCTTTTGACTAAGTTTGCTTTTTGCTAAGTCAATGGTTCAGAGGTTGGTTTCGAAATAGTTGCACCTTTGTTTTTAAATAATAGCTTCCGACTATGTCAAAGCCTTTACTGTCGCCTTCCACCTTTTGAAACAGAGCTTTCAAAGGGGTTGTTTTGTTTTATAAAAACCCTTTCGTTACTCCTATGCTTTTGGAAGGGGTTGTTTCAACACCATCACTTTCCAACTTAGTTATAGCTTTCGAAAGAGTAAGCTTTCGACCCTGTTGCTTGTGACCCTTAGTGATTTTTAAAGAATAACCTAAAGGTTTCGACTAGTTTAGTGTTGCATGATTTCGAAAGTTGTTTTCCTTATGTTTTAAAATTGAGCCTAAATGCTTTCGAAGGGTTTAAGGTTTCGATGCCTTCAAAAGGTTTTAAAGAAGGTTTTGAAAGGGTGGTTTCCCTACATTTTCAAAAGGTCTAAAGGAAAGGTTTTGAATGGTTTTGAATATGTTTGAAGGAGAGGGTTTTCCTATGGTTTCGAAAGACAATGTTTATTGGTTTTAAATGGGGATGTCCAAGGTTTTTAGATTTCGATAGAAAAGAAATTTCAATAGTTGAGAAAGGAAGATTTGATCTTTCGGCCTAAATGAAAGAAAGGGTTTTACATGGTTTCGAAAGGGGTATATTCAATAGGATCGAAAGGGGTACTTTCAAGTGTTTAAATGTTTTCATCAACTAAGGTTTGAGTAAAGAGTGTGTGTGTATAACATAGTAAGGTGATTTTGGGTAAAGCACAAAGTATATGTAATTTTCTTCATGTAAGTTGATTTAAAGATCTTAAATCATTTTGAAAAAGGTTTTCAAGGAAATTATGGGAAGGGATCCCTAAGTAAAATGACTTAGATATTAGAATACCAGATAAGACTAGTATAGGGTCGCACCCTCTATATTAGCTATAGGACCAAGCTAATTTAGTCCAAAATTCCAATGTGTAGGGCTTTGTCATAGGTAAGACTAAAATTATGATTGCACACATAAAAGAATATATATATTTGTATATAGATAGGTTGTTGGTGAGCTCGCAAAACTGTTAGGATCAGGTGACCTTGGGAGATGTTTTTCCCTATGGAAATACCGTCCAGAGGAGAAGTGCTTAATAGATAGTTAAGTACAGACCGACCAGAAGAGGTGTGTCTAACAGATGTTAGATTATTTTTTATTTTGTCTGGTAGGCCCAAGTCAGCCAAAGGTTAATAGCCAACCAAACAAAACTAAAGTGCTTGAATAGATAGTTCTTTTATTACCTAAAATTTATGTTTACATAATGATGCTTTACAGTATTTAACCAGTTTTGGTTGCAGAAAAAGATTTGCAGAAGATATGTTTTAAAAAGATGTTAGTGAGGGGAAACTTGTTCCACTAAGCAGCTTGATCTCACTTAAAGTTAATAACTGGGATGTATAGTATTGTTCACACTAGGCTTTATGTCTGACCCAAAGTTTATGTTTTCCCCTTAAACTCTCGGGTGCTCAAAATTGGTTTTTGTAGGACGAGGATTGAGATTTTTCAGGTTTTTAGTAGGCCGATGAATAATGCTACCGAAGGCGAGCAGGAGGCTAATAGATAGCTAATAGGAGTTGTAATTCTCTATTCTGTTATTTATTTCCACTGTTTATGTATTAAGTCAATTATGGCTATATGACTCTGATCATCCAAGATGGCATCTTCACATGTCGCTCTTGGCGTATTTTGTAATAAGTATATTTTATCATTGCCTTGGAAACATTTGGGATTATGTAATATGAATATAGAACATGTGTTTTGAAATATGATGGAAAAATATTGTCTTGAAATCTGCGATTTGTTTCATATTCAAGTGCTTTTGATATATAACTACCATTAACATAGCCATATTAAGTCGCCGGAAGGTAATACTATATATGATTACAACATCTATAGTGCTTAGCTTTGGAACTCTAGATAGGGAATGTTACATATATGATGTGATTTTGATATATAATGTGATTTTGATATGTGATGTGATATCTCTGAATGAGAAGCAAAAATTAATAGTGATGTAAATCCCGAATGAACATATGACAATTAGAGATGTGTGATGTAAATGGAGATATGTGATGTAATTGGAAACATGTGATTTGATTAGAGATATATGATGTTATAACTCCGAATGAAATCGAAATGATTGTGATGTATAGATTACACCTAAGTAGAATTTGAGTCCTAGGATATAACAGGTTTTAGAGCGACTCGTAATTGACTAAAAAATCAAAAGGAACTGGTCGGTTTGCCAAGGCTAGAGCCGTTGGAAAACTCAATAATCAAAGACTTGTTACTAGAATTTGTTCTGGAGAAAAGCACACCTTTCATTCAAAATGCGTACTTTGAGGGGCAAGTGTTAACAGAGTTTTTAGCCCAATAGAATTCAAAAGGAACTAGAACATCTACAACAAGTCAAAATATCCCAAGGATCGACCAAGAAGACCAAAAGGAAAAGAAGAGAAAGACAAAAGAAGAAAAATTCCAAAATAAGCTAAGGCGATGATTCGCTAGTGATCCATCGCCTATGGATAACCAACAATCTATAAAAGTTGCTCGTGGATCCTCCAGTCCTCTTGTATCATGATCTAATATGTTCCCTAGGGACACTTGTGAAGTTTTCAAAGCATGCAAAATAATTTGGCTCGAGAAGTGAAGACTCACTGGATTCAAAGTGTTTGACAAAGCAGCTAACTTAAGTGGACATACATAACTCATATTAAGTCAAATTGACTTGAAATTTTGGAAGATCATTTAGAAGATATAGAAGAAGGATCATAAATAAATTGAGAGCATTTGGAGTTGATTTGATGGATCACTAGCGACCCATCTAGATTTGGCCCCACCCCCTCAAATTTTTATTGTTGATCCCTCAATCCCTCTAGAGTGTTCCTGCAAAGTTTCATTCGACTTCGTTAAGATTTGAGCAAGTTATGGATGATTCTTTTGGACCAGATGACCTATGAAGATGGATGATCAAATTAACTCCAAATGACTTGATAATTGGACAAGGCACTTATATAGAAAATAGGAAGACAACTAAACAAAGATCACTCAAAATATGCTAAGTGGATGGATAACTAGCGATCCATCCCCTATGGATAGCTAGCGATCCATTAAGATAGGTCGAATCGCCCTCAAATTTTCCGAGCTCCTTTGTAGCACTAAGTAAAGGCTTGTAGAAGAATAATATGCTAAGTTTATGGATAGCTAGCGATATATCTCCTATGGATAGCTAGTGATCTATAGAAATGACTTAAATTGTTTGAGATTTTCGGTCATGACTTGGCATAACAACTGGACTCTTCTGCACTTTGACTTCTGGCCCAACACTCACTAAATTCCCCTATAAATACTTACCTACCTACAAATAGAGATGGATATTTTCTGAAGAGAAAGCAACCATTACTCTATTAGAACTCCACTTATTCAACTTTCCTCTCCCTCACAATGGTCAGCAAAGGGGTTAATGTGATTCTCCAGTCAACACTTGTACTTGTGAGTTATTCTAATTCATTATAACTTAGATCTAAGAACTAACTAGTTGATATCTAAAGAGATTCAACTAGTATAATGGTAATAAATATTGATTAAAGTGGATGTAGGGCAGAGTCAACCGAACTACTATAAAAATGTTGTGTCTCTTTCTTACATCTGCTATTTATTTGTTATTTATCTAAGATTTGTGCTACTGATTATTTGCACAAGTGCTTTCACACTTGATCTAGAGCGTTGATCCATTTTTTAGGTTAACATCTACTATGGTATTTTCCTCCTTGGGAATCTTCTCTATATCAAACCGTTCAAACTAGGTCAGTGATCTATGGACGGTCCTACATATTTGGCTATAGTTGGTTCTTTGGTTTGATAAATTCATTGCACTTGATATATGATGAGTTGCGAATCACTATGAACTTTAATATTGGTTACTTTCATTACCTATGCCATTTTGAGCCTAATGATAAGTGCTTTGTATTCTACAACATTTTTCATTACCTTGAATTCAAGCTGAATAGCACCGTATAGTTTTTGTCAATCTGATGTGATAAGTACATATCTAATACCCGCCCTTTGTTCATTTAATGCACTATCGACATAGAGTTGCCACAACTACATGGTTATTTCCCTTCTTTAGTTTGTTGTGCCATTGGTGACGTGCATTCTACTATGAAATAGGGTAAATCATGGCATTAGGTGGTAGGAGATGTCATACTAGCTTAGCTCGTTGGCTCACTTTAACTGATGGCCGAATGTTTTTGGCTCCTACAATATTTGTTTTAATAGCTTGTTTGTCAACACCTTGATGGAGGTACACTTGGAAATATAGCTACGGCTTCTTGGATGTAAGTAATAAGTTGAAATCTTGCTTCTTTAATAGGGATTAGTTTAGTTCCGCTCCTGACAAACATTTGCTAATGAAATATACTAGCCTTCACATCCCTATCTCCTATTGTAATTGTTGCGCTTATAGCCTGACTAGTTATGCTAAGTACACAAACAAATCCTCAGCCGGGACTGCTTTGAGCGTATCGAAGGATTGAATAGGTGATCCTTTAATGCTTTGAATGCCACTTTATATTGCTTAATCCATTGGAAGCTTACGCCCTTCTTTATTCGATCAAAGAATGGAATGTATTTATAAGTGGCTTTAGAAATAAATCTGCTCAAGGCCGCTACCTTCTTATTTAGGCTCATGACATCTTTGGGATTTTTTGGGATTTTTTGGGATTTCCATTTTCTTGATGGCGTCGATTTTTTTGGAATTGGCCTTTATTTTTCTTACAGTCATAAAGTATCCCTAGGAACTCTCTTAACTGAATTGCGTTGGTGTATTTTAAAGGGTTTGGCTTTATTCAATAGTGCCTAAATGTTGTGAAAATCTCTTCCTACTCTTTCATATGGTTTGAAGCTACTTTGGAATTTACAAGCGTATCATAAACATAGGCTTCGATATTCTTCCTAATTTGAACCACGTGCATCATATAAACTAGCTCCTGGTATGTTGCCCTTGCATTCTTTAATCCAATTGGCATCACCTTATAGTAGTATAGTCCATTGTCAGTAAAGATTCTTGTAACGACCCAGAATTTTTATTAATTAAAATTTGAATATTTAATTAATTTTAAATATTAATAAGTGAAATTTATAAGTCGAATAAATTTTATTTTGAATAATTGGATTTAATTGAATAATTAAATCGATAATTTAATATGTGAAAATACAGAAATAATTGAAAATTGAGTTAAATATGATTAGAAATGATTCGTAAAATTTTATTATATCATATTGAAGTTAGAACGATATTTTAGAACTTTTAAAATCGAATTAATAGTTTATTTGCGAAAATTGAATATTTTAATATTTAATCGACTAGTGAAATTAGCTATTTTTCGAACAGTCTCAGAATTGGACGAAACTAGTTCCATTAGATCCGTAACAGTTTGTTATTATCAGATTTCAATTTTCGTAGCAATCGGAGTTTTCGTTTGACCGTGGCAGCTCGAAACGCATCGAAATTATTTCAATATTAATTTGGCGAGTTAAAATAGTCATTTTTCAAACAGTCTCGGATTTCAACGAAATCAGTTTCATCGGATCCATAATGTGATATTATTGTATGGTTTCAAATTTCATGTCAATTGGATTTACCGTTTGTCCGGTGCAAACTAAAACGCCTAGAAAATCGTTTAACCGATTTAATTTTAAAATGAACGTTATTGCCATAACTCGCACAGATGACCGAATTAGCTCCCGAAACATGTTCCATTGTGTTCGGAACGCGGGATAAACCATAGAAATGCCAACCGACACGCTTCGTTTGGAGTTCGGAAATTCCGGGATGAATAGTGTTTGCAAAATTTTCTATATAAACCCCTTCACTCTTCATTTTTGCAAATAACCTAAAACCCTAACCCTAACTATTCAGAGCCGCCACTATTGTTCTGAACGGCCAGAAAACATTCTCGTTTCTCCTCGATTATCTCCTCATCCACTCCCCGATAGACTTCGACTTCAACTATAAACTTGTAGATCTCGTCGAGACGAATGTATCCAACGGTGGAGATCGCATTTGGAGCTACGGATCTTCATCAATGTAGCCACGTTCGTGGCCAGCTGCGCATGACTTTCAACGAGCTTCAGGGGGCCGAGCTTGCTAGTATTGCGGCCGAGGGTGGTGTTCGTGGAGGCGCGCGACGTGAAGGTGGTTGATCAACTTATCGATGCTCGTGAAGGTCATATAATCTAACCCTAAATTTGAAGATTGGGTTCGGCCGTGCGTGTGATATTACTGGGTTGGGGAAGAAGGTGGGGTGCGGTCACGATTGCAGGGAGCAAGATCCAAGGGCTGTGATGAAGTGTAGGTTAAAAAAATAAAAAAAAAGAAATTGTAAATTTAGTTTATATAAATTCGTGTAACTTTGAATATTCGTATCTTTTTCATACGAGGTCAAAAACGTGTGAAACCAGTTGCATTGGAATCGTATGGACGAGCACTACGCTATGGAATTGTATTGAAATCGTTTGGAGTTAGTGAGAATTTTGGGTAAAATTAAACGCGCGTTTAATTTTATTCGAAATAAATCGCTAAAACGAAATTGAAATCAAGGTGAGAACTTCTCACTCGATCGAATCGGTTTCAATTTTTATTAGATTTAAAATCCTTGAATGTATGTTTGAATGATGATTGTATCTATTGATTGTTAAAAATAGACATTATGCGCCGTTAGTAAGCGGAGGTTATTTATTAAAAACATATACCGCGAATATTTCACAGTACAGTGAAATTGGTATTATTTATGTACTTGGAGTTGATTTTCCCGCATTATATAGCGGATGAGACCCTATTGCGCCATCTATTAAGCGGATAATATTTTAAATCCCATATACCACGATAATTCCGTACTGGAACGGAATTGGTATTGTGCTAACATCTTTGGATGCAGGAAAACAGGTTGGAGGGATCCAACTGGATTCCTCAACAGTATTTATTTGATTATGGATATTTTGATATTCGTTGATTATCATATCGATATATGATATCGTTGTTGTCGTGATTGACTATTTGGTATGTAGCATCATTGGGCCAAATTTTTGGAATTTTAAAAGGATTTTAAAGTGATTTTTGAAGAGTATACGTTTATAAAATATTTTTTGAATTGATTCCTTTTAAATAAATAAACGTTATAATTTTACTATTATAAAAATTATGATTTTTGAGAAAAATAGTTAAAAGTTGATTTTTGAAAATATGGGGTTAATGATTTTGTAAAATGGTTTAAATCAGGATTTTTGAATTTATTGTGAAAAGTTTAAAAATAGGATTTATAAAATTTAATTTTTTTATAAATCAAAATGATGAAATTATAAAGGACTTTAAAGACGTTTTGAGATAATAATATAAACTGATTTATATAAAAGATTTATAAATTGATAATTTATAAATTAAAATATTTGAATTATAAAACGAGTTTTTATAAGTGTTAGAATGAATTGTGAATGAATTTCATAAATGAATGAAATTTATAGAATTATAAACGGTGAAGTTATAAATGGAATTTTAGGTTTATAAAATTTGTAAAGTTATTAAAGGGATAGATTTGGGTAAATAAATGAATCTTATAAGTTATAAGATTTATAATTTGGGAAGTTAAAGGAACGATTTTGCAAACAAATAAATTGTAAATATTTAACTAAAATTATGGACTTTTGGTTTATAATTGAGTTATAAATTGAATAGGTTAATAAAGGAGATTTATAAAAGGAAGTTGTTATAAAACAAATAGAAATGGAATTTATAAACATTGTTTTATAAATTCGCAAACGACTTATTTTGATAAGTAAATTGTATAACTTATTAATGGAGTTATATTCACGTTTTAGACAGTGAATAATCCTTTAAAATAAAATGAATAGAAATGATGAAGTTGGTTAACGAAGTATATTCACGTTTTGGATAGTGAATATTATGTTAAAGAAAATGTTTTGGAGGTGATGTTTTAAATAGAATTAAACGATCTAACGATGTTTTCAAAATTTGTTGAGATTCGAAACCATAGGTTTCAACATTCATTGTTGAAATAGACGTTTTTGAGAAATAGAAGGAAATGGTGAACTATAACACTGTTGTTATAGTAAATGATTTCCGAAAGGAAATGTTTTGTATAGTATTGGGATTTATATATCTATTTTAATTTCGAATCCCTATACTGGTGATTTTGGGTTGTCGTAACGATGTTTTACGCAACATTCGTTTTGGCCTAAATAAATATGTTTAAGAGAATGATTTCCTTAAAGAATGAAATATATACTTAATTTAGATTTAAGTATATTGAATATTTTCCAAGTGTAGAAAATAAAAAGATTTGTGAATTACTTATTAAATAAGTATGGAAATGTTTTCCAATATAAAGTGAATATTTTGAGAATTTATCTTTTTTGAAGATAAATTGAAAATGAATAATTGAAATCGTATATTCGTAGATATTTTGGAATGTAAATTCACTATGGAAATTATAAAAGAAAGTGGAATTTGTTTAAAAATAAATATTGATTTATTTTTGAGGTATTGAAATTATATATCTTGTAAAGATATTTTTAGGAAATAAATAATTTGGAAAATTATTTGGAATCTGGTGATGTTGTGCATATCCATTGATAGTTCAATAACCGACTATCAATATTTACCTTTGAATGGGTATTTGTTGTGATTTGTTTGAATTTGAATGCCACACTTATTTTTGAATAAGCGCTCACTATTCGGGTTAGCCGGGAAAGGACCTTGGGGTCGTATAACCCATTTCGAATATGTGATTCGACGTTATGGATAGCATTTGAAGACCGGTGTTGAAGACCGGGTATTTACGAGAGCGATAGGATGACCTGTCGATTGACTCTGCACCGAGTTGCTCCGGTATAGAGTTCTCCATATGTGATGGGGAATCCGATCAGGATTGTGGATATCCGGATTGTAAGGACTTCTTTGTAAGTGCCTTCAGTTCTGTTCGAGCCCGGAACAGACTTGTATGGATGGTATGTCTGACATTACAAATTGAGATATAAAGCTGATTTCCTTCAAATATATTTCTGTTGGTGGCGGAGAATTTATTTTCCTAGCTTAACACCCTTCTCTGAGACATACGAGCTCAGAGGTTATGTAGTTGAAGGTTATCAGCGATATATTCCCAATTTGGTAATGTGAGATGCTGAGTGTTGCTGTGAAGTGATCATTGTTTAATCATTTGTGATATGATCATTTGTTTGATCACTTATCTTTGTGATCATTTCTTTGATCATTTGTTGACCCAAAGCACAGCTTTTGTATAAAGCGTGGCTTTGTGGACGAGACTTCGTCGAGCCTCACACCCCGGAATGGTCAAAACAGGAAAGATGCGGCAAGGTTATTGGGGGTAGCGCCCCTTAGGGTATGTGCATTTCCTTCTGGGAAAGGGTGGTATCATGGTATGGAGCCCAGATACTTACTCATGTTGAAACACTTTATTTATTACGGTGTGATGTTGGTTACGAGCGCTCGGATAAAGGTCCCAAAGGACCGGGGGATGGCATACTCGTGTCAGTTGTTACCTAGTTTGAAAGGTAACCCGGCCTTGTGTTGGCAGAGATCCGGTTAGGTTCTCGGGGACGTCCTTCCAGAGGCGTTCTCATGTGGCAATGGGAAGTTCCTTGGCCTGACAATTTGTTGGAAATCCAAAGAAACAATACGATCTTGTACGGTTTTAGCTGTATAACCTGCCATGGAATGTGGCGGTAACCTGCTATTGAACATGGTAGCTATAGTAGGCATAAGTGCGGAATGCCTATGTTGGCTAAGATTTATATCTTTACTTTCGAAATGATTTTTCCTACACTATGCACTAGTAATAATATCAAATGTTCTTTTTAATGCGTATCAAGCATCTTTGACTATCATAAGGAGAAATCTCCTCCGATTCTGCATTTGCATTGTGTGTGTGTGCGGGAGGCCTTATGGTAGTCTCATTTTTAAAAGCATTGCGAATTGACTTTAAAAATATTCCTCTATTTTGATTTTAAAGATAAATAAACTGTTTTGAGTTCTCACACCAGTCACATGACTGACTCGGAGTTTATTGTTTTCCTTCCTAAACTCTGGGTGCCCACCAATTTCCACACGGGCAGTCAAGAGTTAAGGTTTACCAGGATATTCTGGAATTCAGGAGTTGCTGGAGGCAAGCTGGAGGGCATGGCGTATTCACTTGTATATAGTATTTCTTTTCCGCTGTTTGTTGTTGTTGTTGTTGTACACTCTGATGATAGGATGTAATGTAATGAAATGTAATGTAATAACTGATATAGTTCTTTGTTTAAAGATTATTCATTTGTCTATTATATGTTGTTCCGCTGCGATTGTGAGATTCTGATATTGTTATGTTGTTTTCTTTCTGTTCTATTTCTATCACTTTCTCTCTTCTTCTATCTCTTTCTTCTTCTTTAACCATAACGGTACGGTTTTCCGACTTTCGATTGCTCGACAGTTGATACAGTGGACGTATTGATGTCGGCGTTCGTGGACGAAAAATCGTTAACGTCACATTTGGTATCAAAGCATATGGTTAAGCGACAACCATGGCTCTGTTGGGTATTACTCATTAGAGATGGAGTCAGTAGTACTCTAGAATGAGTTTGAGTGTAATAACAGATACGAGTGCATATTTGTTAGTGAATATAAAATTGTTTTATATTGTGATGATTGGTTTGTTGAGTGGCATATGAACCTTCGTCAGAACGGTCTGCACAACTATGCCGAAGGGGTTTATAAACACTTGAATAGAACAATTCGACACGATATTGTTTTAAATTGGGTAAATGAAATAATTTTACCTTGAGTATATTTTATATATTAAGGAATAATTTTTCAGAATTATTAAAGTGTATATAAGTTGATAAGAAAATGTAAGAATACATATATAAGTTATTAAAAGGTTGTTTGAATAAGCTAAATAAAGGGATAATTGTATAAGCAAATGAATTATAAGAATTGAATTATAATTAAAGTGATTTACAATTGTGAAATAAACCTATATATATGAGAAGTGAAACTATATGAATATATTTATGAATATGAGTTGTAAATAAAAATGAATTTAAAGTTAAATGGAAATTTACTTTAGAATTTGGAATCTGAATTGATTTATAAGTAGGAATTTAAGTTAAGTAAAACCAAGTGATGTTATAAAATGAAGTATAACTTAAGTGATGTTGAATGAAGTTGATTTTGGTATCAAAGTAAATTAAATGGATATAAACTTGAGTTATGTAATGAAGTTCAACTTTTGTAATTGAATTGAATTAATGAATTGAATGTAAATCAATTGAATGTAAATTAAGTTGATATGGAATAATGAATGTAAGTGTTAATTCATTAAAATCTAATGTTATTGGAAGTTGAATAATTGAATGAAAATCAATTTAATTAAACCAGTTGATAGTAAAAGTGTTGAACCAAATTGAATGTAAAGTGAATAAATTTGGTTGTATTGAATAAACATTAGTTGTTATTTGATTGTTGATTGATTGTATATAATTCATTAAGTATTAATGAAATTGAATTAGCGAAATTGCAAGCTATGTAATTGAATTCAAATGGATAATATGTAAACTTGAATAGAATTGAATTTGATTTGGAAGTGAACTAATGAAAATGTAAATTAGTAAATGCAAACTAAATGAAATTGGATATGAATAAATGTTACTAAAATCCAATGTTAATGAATCAATTGGAAAACCAATTCATTAAATGTTAATGAGAAATAAATTTATATTGATTTGGTAGTTGCATTTATTGCTATAGAATGCATCGCTATGTTGGCACATGTAGTTATTATGTTGCTATATGATGTATATTGAGATTATTTTCATATATGCATGTTCTCATGTTGTTTGTTGAGTGTTTAGTAGGTGCGGATCGCGTTTTCTTCGCATTTGGAGCTCGCTTTCGCGCTATATTAGCCGTATATGCTCGCTAATAATATATAAGGTACATATCTCGGATTAAATATCGTACTTCTACACTTTTTTCCCTGCGGGATGCCTCATCACTTGATGAGATGTATATTTGTGATATATATACTGTCATTTTTTTTCGGATCGAGCCGCGCAAAGGAGACTCTGGCGAATTTTTTCAAAAATTTAAGGCGTTAGAATATTTTTGAGAAAAATTGGAAAATTTTGAAAACTTTAACTTTGATTTGGAAGTTGAAAGTCAAACAAGATAGTTTGTTTTTGAAAAGATAACTAAGTATGATTTGGAAAACTTAGTAAAGTTATTGTAAGAAATTTAACTATGGATTTTTGGGAAAGTTAATAGATTCTGTAACTTTTCTTACTTGGTAATTTCGAGGACGAAATTCTTTTAAAGGGGGAAGTATGTAACGACCCAGAATTTTTATTAATTAAAATTTGAATATTTAATTAATTTTAAATATTAATAAGTGAAAATTATAAGTCGAATAAATTTTATTTTGAATAATTGGATTTAATTGAATAATTAAATCGGTAATTTAATATGTGAAAATACAAAAATAATTGAAAATTGAGTTAAATATGATTAGAAATGATCGTAAAATTTTATTATATCATATTGAAGTTAGAACGATATTTTAGAACTTTTAAAATCGAATTAAAAGTTTATTTGTGAAAATTGAATATTTTAATATTTAATCGACTAGTGAAATTAGCCATTTTTCGAACAGTCTCAGAATTGAACGAAACTAGTTCCATTGGATCTGTAATAGTTTGTTATTATCGGATTTCAATTTTCATAGCAATCAGAGTTTTCGTTTGACCGTGGCAGCTCGAAACGCATCGAAATTATTTCAATATTAATTTGGCGAGTTAAAATAGTCATTTTCCAAATAGTCTCGGATTTCGACGAAATCAGTTTCATCGGATCCGTAATGTGATATTATTGTATGGTTTCAAATTTCGTGTCAATTGGATTTACCGTTTGTCCGGTGCAAACTAAAACGCCTAGAAAATCGTTTAGCCGATTTAATTTTAAATCGAACGTTATTGCCCTAACTCGCGCAGATGACCGAATTAGCTCCCGAAACACATTCCATTGTGTTTGGAACGTGGGATAAACCTTAGAAACGCCAACCGGCACGCTTCGTTTGGAGTTCGGAAATTTCGGGATGAATAGTGTTTGCAAAATTTTCTATATAAACCCCTTCACTCTTCATTTTTGCAAATAACCTAAAACCCTAACCCTAACTATTCAGAGCCGCCACTATTGTTTTGAACGGCCAGAAAACATTCTCGTTTCTCCTCGATTATCTCCTCATCCACTCCCCGATAGACTTCGACTTCAACTAGAAACTTGTAGATCTCGTCGAGACGAATGTATCCAACGGTGAAGATCGCATTTGGAGCTACGGATCTTCATCAATGTAGCCGCGTTTGTGGCTAGCTACGCATGACTTTCAACGAGCTACAGGGGGCCGAGCTTGCTAGTATTGAGGCCGAGGGTGGTGTTCGTGGAGGCGCGCGACGTGAAGGTGGTTGATCAACTTATCGATGCTCATGAAGGTCGTATAATCTAACCCTAAATTTGAAGATTGGGTTCGGCCGTGCGCGTGATATTACTGGGTTGGGGAAGAAGGTGGGGTGCGGTCACGATTGCAGGGAGCAAGATCCAAGGGCTGTGATGAAGTGTAGGTTAAAAAAATAAAAAAAAGAAATTGTAAATTTAGTTTATATAAATTCGTGTAACTTTGAATATTCGTATCTTTTTCATACGAGGTCGAAAACGCGCGAAACCAGTTGCGTTGGAATCGTATGGACGAGCACTACGCTTTGGAATTGGATTGGGGTCGTTTGGAGTTAGTGAGAATTTTGGGTAAAATTAAACGCGCGTTTAATTTTATTCGAAATAAATCGCTAAAACGAAATTGAAATCAATGTGAGAACTTCTCACTCAATCGAATCGGTTTCGATTTTTATTAAATTTAAAATTCTTGAATGTATGTTTGAATGATGATTGTATCTATTGATTGTTAAAAATAGACATTATGCGCCGTTAGTAAGCGGAGGTTATTTATTAAAAACATATACCGCGAATATTTCACAGTACAGTGAAAATTATTTATGTACTTGGAGTTGATTTTCCCGCATTATATAGCGGATGAGGCCCTATTGCGCCGTCTATTAAACGGATAATATTTTAAATCCCATATACCGCGATAATTCCGTACTGGAACGGAATTGGTATTGTGCTAACATCTTTGGATGCAGGAAAACAGGTTGGAGGGATCCAACTGGATTCCTCAACAGTATTTATTTGATTATGGATATTTTGATATTCGTTGATTATCATATCGATATATGATATCGTTGTTGTCGTGATTGACTATTTGGTATGTAGCATCATTGTGCCAAATTTTAGAATTTTAAAAGGATTTTGAAAGTGATTTTTGAAGAGTATACGTTTATAACATATTTTTTGAATTGATTACTTTTAAATAAATAAACGTTATAATTTTAATGTTATAAAAATTATGATTTTTGAGAAAAATAGTTAAAAGTTGATTTTTGAAAATATGGGGTTAATGATTTTGTAAAATGGTTTAAATCCGGATTTTTGAATTTATTGTGAAAAGTTTAAAAATAAGATTTATAAAATTTAACTTTTTTATAAATCAAAATGATGAAATTATAAAGGACTTTAAAGACGTTTTGAGATAATAATATAAATTGATTTATATAAAAGATTTATAAATTGATAATTTATAAATTAAAATATTTGAATTATAAAACGAGTTTTTATAAGTGTTAGAATGAATTGTGAATGAATTTCATAAATGAATGAAATTTATAGAATTATAAACGGTGAAGTTATAAATGGAGTTTTATAAGCAGTAGGTTATAAAATTTGTAAAGTTATTAAAGGAATAGATTTGGGTAAATAAATGAATCTTATAAGTTATAAGATTTATAATTTGGGAAGTTAAAGGAAGGATTTTGCAAACAAATAAATTGTAAATATGTAACTAAAATTATGGACTTTTGGTTTATAATTGAGTTATAAATTGAATAGGTTAATAAAGGAGATTTATAAAAGGAAGTTGTTATAAAACAAATAGAAATGGAATTTATAAACATTGTTTTATAAATTCGCAAACGACTTATTTTGATAAGTAAATTTTATAACTTATTAATGGAGTTATATTCACGTTTTAGACAGTGAATAATCCTTTAAAATAAAATGAATAGAAATGATGAAGTTGGTTAACGAAGTATATTCACGTTTTGGATAGTGAATATTATGTTAAAGAAAATGTTTTGGAGGTGATGTTTTAAATAGAATTAAACGATCTAACGATGTTTTCAAAATGTGTTGAGATTCGAAACCATAGATTTCAACATTCATTGTTGAAATAGACGTTTTCGAGAAATAGAAGGAAATGGTGGACTATAACACTGTTGTTATAGTAAATGATTTCTGAAAGGAAATGTTTTGTATAGTATTGGGATTTATATATCTATTTTAATTTCGAATCCCTATACTGGTGATTTTGGGTTGTCGTAACGATGTTTTACGCAACATTCGTTTTGGCCCAAATAAATATGTTTAAGAGAATGATTTCCTTAAAGAATGAAATATATACTTAATTTAGATTTAAGTATATTGAATATTTTCCAAGTGTAGAAAATAAAAAGATTTGTGAATTACTTATTAAATAAGTATGGATATGTTTTCCAATATAAAGTGAATATTTTGAGAATTTATCTTTTTTGAAGATAAATTGAAAATGAATAATTGAAATCGTATATTCGTAGATATTTTAGAATGTAAATTCACTATGGAAATTATAAAAGAAAGTGGAATTTGTTTAAAAATAAATATTGATTTATTTTTGAGGTATTGAAATTATATATCTTGTAAAGATATTTTTGGGAAATAAGTAATTTGGAAAATTATTTGGAATCTGGTGATGTTGTGCATATCCATTGATAGTTCAACAACCGACTATCAATATTTACCTTTGAATGGGTATCTGTTGTGATTTGTTTGAATTTGAATGCCACACTTATTTTTGAATAAGCGCTCACTATTCGGGTTAGCCGGGAAAGGACCTTGGGGTCGTATAACCCATTTCGAATATGTGATTCGACGTTATGGATAACATTTGAAGACCGGTGTTGAAGACCGGGTATTTGCGAGAGCGATAGGATGACCTGTCGATTGACTCTGCACCGAGTTGCTCCGGTATAGAGTTCTCCATATGTGATGGGGAATCCGACCAGGATTGTGGATATCCGGATTGTAAGGACTTCTTTGTAAGTGCCTTCGGTTCTGTTCGAGCCTGGAACAGACTTGTATGGATGGTATGTCTGACATTACAAATTGAGATATAAAGCTGATTTCTTTCAAATATATTTCTGTTGGTGGCGGAGAATTTATTCTCTTATCTTAACACCCTTCTCTGAGACGTACGAGCTCAGAGGTTATGTAGTTGAAGGTTATCAGCGATATATTCCCAATTTGGTAATGTGAGATGCTGAGTGTTGCTGTGAAGTGATCATTGTTTGATCATTTGTGATATGATCATTTGTTTGATCACTTATCTTTGTGATCATTTCTTTGATCATTTGTTGACCCAAAGCACAGCTTTTGTATAAAGCGTGGCTTTGTGGATGAGACTTCGTCGAGCCTCACACCCCGGAATGGTCAAAACAGGAAAGATGCGGCAAGGTTATTGGGGGTAGCGGCCCTTAGGGTATGTGCATTTCCTTCTGGGAAAGGGTGGTATCATGGTATGGAGCCCAGATACTTACTCATGTTGAAACACTTTATTTATTACGGTGTGATGTTGGTTACAAGCGCTCGGATAAAGGTCCCAAAGGACCGGGGGATGGTATACTCGTGTCAGTTGTTACCTAGTTTGAAAGGTAACCCGGCCTTGTGTTGGCAGAGATCCGGTTAGGTTCTCAGGGACGTCCTTCCAGAGGCGTTCTCATGTGGCAATAGGAAGTTCCTTGGCCTGACCATTTGTTGGAAATCCAAAGAAACAATACGATCTTGTACGGTTTTAGTTGTATAACCTGCCATGGAATGTGGCGGTAACCTGCTATTGAACATGGTAGCTATAGTAGGCATAAGTGCGGAATGCCTATGCTGGCTAAGATTTATATCTTTACTTTCAAAATGATTTTTCCTACACTATGCACCAGTAATAATATCAAATGTTCTTTTTAATGCGTATCAAGCATCTTTGACTATCATAAGGAGAAATCTCCTCCGATTCTGCGTTTGCATTGTGTGTGTTTGCGGGAGGCCTTATGGTAGTCTCATTTTTAAAAGCATTGCGAATTGACTTTAAAAATATTCCTCTATTTTGATTTTAAAGATAAATAAATTGTTTTGAGTTCTCACACCAGTCACATGACTGACTCAGAGTTTATTGTTTTCCTTCCTGAACTCTGAGAGCCCACCAATTTCCACATGGGCAGTCAAGAGTTAAGGTTTAGCAGGATATTCTGGAATTCAGGAGTTGCTGGAGGCAAGCTGGAGGGCATGGCGTATTCACTTGTATATAGTATTTCTTTTCCGCTGTTTGTTGTTGTTGTTGTACACTCTGATGATAGGATGTAATGTAATGAAATGTAATGTAATAACTGATATAGTTCTTTGTTTAAAGATTATTCATTTATCTATTATATGTTGTTCCACTGCGATTGTGAGATTCTGATATTGTTCTGTTGTTTTCTTTCTGTTCTATTTCTATCTCTTTCTCTCTTCTTCTATCTCTTTCTTATTCTTTAACCATAACGGTAGGTTTTCCGGCCTTCGATTGCTCGACAGTTGATACAGTGGACGTATTGATGTCAGCGTTCGTGGACGAAAAATCGCTAACGTCACAATTCTTATGTGTTCTTGATCTGGCTCGAACACAAATATCTGGTTGTAACCTAAATAGGTGTCCATGATCGTCTGCATTTCATTTCCACTTGTTGCATCGACTAGCCGATCAATCCTGGGAAAGGGAAAGCTGTCCTTTGGGCAAGCTTTGTTGAGGTTTGAGAAGTCTATGCAAGTTTTCCACTTCCTATTAGGTTTCTTTACCAGAGCTGGATTTTTTTACCCATTTTAAATAATATACTTCTTTGATAAACCTGTTTTCCTTTAACTTTTAACTACTTCATGAAAAGCAATATATCTTTCCTTATGTAGGGTATGCCATTTTTATCTCACGGGGTGTGCATATGGGTTTATGTTGAGAATGTGGCAAATTATGGGTGGATCAATTCCTATCACATCCAAATGATTCAAAAATCAGAGAAGATCTCTTTAGAAAGTCAACTAATTTTTTATGTAGTTCGTTGCTAAGATTTTTTTCCAATTTTCATAATTATGGTAGAGTCTATGGAGTCTATTTGAACATCTTCTAAGTCATCCACCGATTTTATTTCTTTTTCTTCCATTGTCGGTCGTGGATCTTCTTCATCATCCATCTCTTATGGCTTTGATGGAGCTACACTTTCCTAACCTTAGGAAGTGTCAAACAAGTGCTACACAAATACTGAATTGTATTCATCTGTTCCTACATGTATAGATAACCTCCTTTTGACATTCTCGGAGATACTATAGTCATAGATTGACTTGTTTCAGTATCTGCCATGGAAGCTGGTTTCGGTGCTGTTCTTTGAACGGCTTATTAGTTACATTTTATTTTTAACACAAATTAGGGGAGAAAACAATGTAATTTTGAACTGTTTCACTGCCCACTCCATTTGGGTTATGAAACTTCATAAGTAGGTCTTTCTAGGAGATATCTACTCAAGCTTTATCAATGCAGGTCATCCTACGAAAGTGTATGGGGACTATTGATCTTTTGTGTATTAACGAGGAGTCATGCCACACCCATTGGAATAGTTCCCCTATTGTTGAAGCCATAGATTGGTTTTGGGCTTGGGTTTTGATTTTGTTTGCGAGTCCCATCTTGTCGTACGCAGCTTTGAATATAACATTCACAAAACTTCTAGAATCATGAAAAACCTTCTCCATGGTGCATTTGGAGATTTGTATAGTTATCACCATGGGATTTTGATGTGGTGAAGTAAGCCCCGTTGAATTTATAGAAGTGAACGTGTTATCTTGAGTAGGTTTCTGTTTGATATGGAAAAAAGTTCAATGCTCAACGTGGGTTTCCTAGATATATCCTTCTTGTTCCTTCTTAGTTTTGCTTGCAAGATGGGCCCCCTTATGGATAGAAGTAATGGGGGTATTTAGGTTCCTCACTAGGTCTTCATGAGGATCTGATGACTGATTCTACACTAGAGTAACTATATTAACTTTCTGTAAAGTGCCTAAGTATCCCTTTTGTATTAATCTTTCGATTTCATTATTTAAGTCACGACAGTTTTCGTTATGGTGGTTTTTCATCCTATGAAACATGTAGAAAGCGCCGCACTTATTATGTTCAGATTTCTTTCCTTCATCTGGGACATTGTACGCTAGGTCAGTTCTAGTCATTTTATAATTTTCCCCTAAAGTATACCTTAGCGAGGTTCTTGTTGTATTTGAATTGTCTTTATCTTTCTATGGACGGGTCGTTGTAACTGTCTACCCTTATTTTTTCCCATTTGGAACTTGAGCGGTTAGTTTAGCGGGTATCCCTCCGGCTGCTCTTACTTCTTCAATACGTATATAACCGCTCGCCCTTTCAAAGAAAGCTTGAACTTATACTAGGTTTTCTACTATTATTTTCCTATATTCTTTTTCACCCCTGAATGAGCCGTTATTAGCAATGCCTCCTCACTAATCACTATTATTCTCATCGCCTCCAACTTAAAATGCTTGATGTAACTATATAAGGTTACATTTTCTCTTTGCTTGACGTAGGAATAGTATTGGGTTTTTGGAGAATTCCTTCCAACATTTAGTTTTGTGTGATAATCTACTAATAATTGTGCCCAAGAATGGATTTCTCCCGATACTGAACCATCAAGAGGCCACCACCACTATAAGGTATACTTGGAATAACTTGTAACAGGCTAGTCTGCACACTTTCAATATCCATGTGATATTCAAATGTGTATAGATGGTCATTTAGATAGGATGATCCATCGTACTTTTCAATTATTAGGGCTCTGCAGCTAACAGGGAAATCCGACTCGATAGTTGCCTCACTGGATGAGAAGAGCATACCTCCCTCCCTCCTTATTTGTTATTTTGTTCATAAATCTTTTCCAACTACTCTATATGGGCTTTGATTTCCCACATGTCCTCATCCTTAGTGCTTACTCCTGATGAGCTATCCCTATAGATTGAAATAGCCTCATCTCCATCTTACACAACATGGTTATTATGCTTTTTCAATAGTAAAGAGTTAATATTGACTGGCCCATTATTATTTTAAATGATGGGCATATAGGTTCAGACGAGGAGGTGAATGGCCCATTATAATTGTTTACGGTTAAATGGTCAGCTTCTTATTATGGAAGGGCATATGTGTCTTTAGGTTGAATTATTTAAGTTTTATAGGTTATGGAAATCAAATATGATGGCCTTTCAAATAAGGTTTGCTGAGGGATTCGGTCCTTCATTTAGCGCTATAATGTTAGTGAGATTTTGTCTCATGACATCTATTTTATTACGAAGCAATTATAGTGTTGGACGCTTTCGTAATTAGGAATCAACAAACTTAATTGATATTAGTATTTTATTAAAATATGATAATTATGTTTCTTAACGTCACTTAATTAGGTAGATAGACTTCAACTTTTTTCTAAAGTGTCAATTTCCATTTAATAGTCAAATGAAGTAAAATTTAAACAAAATTAAGTACTGGAAACCAGGGAATAAAATAAAGGAAAGTAAAGGACATAAGGATTTACGTGGTTTAGATGTTAAGGAAACCTACGTCCATGGTTCAATGCTTTTTCTTATATTTTTCTTAGTACAAGTTATTTAATGGAAAAAAGAGTACAAGTATATTTAGTATGATATCCAGAGAAATTGTCAAAAGTTCTTTTCCCTACTACAATATCCATGTATTTATAGTACCATGACATCATGCGGATTACTGGTGTTATAGCTTTGCACTTCTTCTCCACTGTCGGATATTTCCATGTGTCGTCCATTCTATAGCATGTTAATTTATGCATGGACTGCTTACGTGGTCACAATCATATGCGATTACTTATGAGCTATAGGTTGGAATTTTCAATGTTATATTAGGCGAAAAATTTGAATTTTGGTATATGGAATTATAGAGTTGGACTTGTGAGCTATGCCCGACTTGTGGATTGTTCAACATTTTCTTGTTTGTATGCTTCTACATGGTCCATATGTGACATTTTAGTTAATGCTGGATGCAACACCCTGTAATTTTACGATAACCAGTTTAAAAGAAATTTATTAATACATGATAACGTCGAAAAATAGATTTTTTACAAATTTCATAATTTGACAACAAAACTGCACCTTTGTGTTCGTGGTGATTTTTTAAACAGTTATCATAATAAAGTTTTTCAATCAGAGTTCAAACGAAAAAGTCATTAACGTTTGAAGCTTTTAAATTGAAAATAATTATATATGTAGTTATGGTAATAAAAATAAATTAAAATATTAATTGATAATGTTGATGGAAGCTTGCACATTAAGAAATGTTAACGTTAAATAAAACCTGGGGAAAATAAATGGTAAGGAAAACAAATTATCACAGTTAGTCAAATGAGGAATAAATGTAAAGAAATCAAGCGGTATAATTAACGAACCATGCACGCTAATTAATCACCATAAAAGAAACGCCAAGGTAGACCCAAGGTGCACCTAGATTGATGGGTTGTGGTCGATTCAACGTCAGGAATGGTCGATTATTGACATGTAAAAATTTGTGAATGGGCGTGCAACCGAACGACGTTGATTGGTCCAATTACTTTTCTTTGCTGCCAAGTTGGTGGTGTTCTTTCAAGATGGATCTGAAGATCTCCTAGATTAAATCTAACACTCCAAATTAATCTCTATCTCCTATAAATTAATAGCTAACCTAACCCTAAATTAATAGCTAACCTAACCCTAATTTATTTTGAAAACTTATTACGTACCGGAACTTTTCCATTTTCTCTTCTCCTCCAAATTCTAAAGTTATAAATGTAGTATAACTACATATATATAAAAGTATAGAAAAGCAGAAAATAAGAGAAGAGAAGAATGCGATCGATTTAAAAAGGCCGAAACAAAAGTCAGTCAAGGTTTCTAAACTCAAATCTAAATTCAATTCAACCCTTTCCTTAGATCTATAGTTCTAATAAATGTATACCCATTTTGTATTTTAGATTTAATGTAAGAGAGAGTCAATTAAAAAGGAATGGATTTAGATATGGAGAATTGGAGCTAAAAAGAGGTGAGTGCAAAATTACATATTTAATAATAATGTTTGATTTGTATCGTTGTAGATCTATTTCATTTATGCCTAGATATAAATCGCGATTTGGATATTTAATTATATGCGCATAATGATTATGGAAAATATGCATATATATATATATATATATTGTTGAACATAAATAAGAATTGGTTATAAATTAAATTAGGATTAGTCAATATTTTAATAAATTAGAATGAATTTTGTAGCAATGTGAAATTTTATAATTTGTCAAAGATATATATATATATATATATATATATATATATATTTATATATACATATATAAAAGTGTAGTGTTTGAAATAAGCAGGAAAATAAACAAAAGGTAAGAGATGTACAAAATAAGGAAATCACCATTTTCTTACTGTCTATTCCAATAGAAAAGTAAAAGATAATTCATTGTCATTTCACATATAACACAAGTCTTCTTTTATATAATTTATAGAGAATTATAGTATTAATAATTTCCTTCAGGGAAAGAAGTAATTCCAAAGTATTAAGGTAAAAAATCCTGTTGTGTAACTAGGGAAATATAAGTACGAATAACAACAACAATTTAAATAGGAAACCTAAGGTATATAATTTAAGATGGCGTAGAAAAAAAATGGTAAAAAAAGAAGATACAATTAAATGAACAGGGAAGCAATAAGTATAAATAGAAAATTAAAGAGAGATATTAGTTAAATTGGAAATATGAGATTTTATCCAATAATGTTAGATGGAAGGGAAATAATAGGTGACACTTAAGTCAATAAATTAGAAATTGATAACAAATGATAGTAAATGACTAGAATAAATAAAAAATAAGTATGTAAAATTTATTGAACATCAATGATTGAAAAGGAAGAAAAGATATTTAAAAAAAAAGGTAAATACTTTAAATTAAATAAGATGCAAGCACTTAAAGAAGTAGAGAAATATTGTTAAAAATAAATAGTAGAGGCACAATGGTTAAACAGGAATGAATGGAAATATATAAACATGTGTGTGTATATATATATATATATATGTGTGTGTGTGTGTGTGTGTGTGGGGGGGGTGGGAGCTTAAGTATGCGTTTGACAGGTGTGAATTACATAAGTATGTAAATAACTTATATGGATAAGAATGAAAGGCATTAGAATATGGTTGGAATGCGAGGTCAATAATGTTACACAATAGTAGCCTAGCCATCGCAAGGGCCTATCGGCCTTTATGTATACGTTATATTGATGTAAGACATATCAAACTATAAGGCTTGTGGAGAGTATACACTTGCATATAGATGAAGGAATACCCCGAATTGATAGAGGATTCTGCTTCAAAAATAGAAAAAGAGTGGGTATTTCCTTGATTGCAATAGGCAGTGTAAATAAGATGGGAGGGGATCTGGCACTATTATGGCATGTATTAGTACCGAAGAAGGAGTAAGGCTGTCATCGGGTGAGAAAGTCATCAGTCTTTAGCGGTCAACGAGAAAGACAGGGTTACTCCTAATGGGCTACGCCTCCTACTAGGGTGGAAAAACTTGGTAATGCACCACCACCGTCGTTTTCTAGTTTTTTTGTTAGGGCAAGGTTCGTTAACCCATAAAGAGATTTTTCAAAATGAATAGGATAGGCCATTGAGCTAAATCTATAATAAGAAGTACACAAGTAGTAAATTCCTAAAGCGAGATAGAGTATGATAAAATATTTGAAAATATATCATTAGGCACAACAGGCATCCCTCGTTATGCACGACGACAAAATCATGATATGGCGAGGGCAATGGATTCTGATGAGGTACTGATAGAGAGATACTTGCACAGATATTATCTAGGTCCAATAGAGGGCCGTGGTACTTATATTTACACATGTATGTACATATCTATAATCTAGAAAGGGTAGATGGGATGCATTGTACGCGGACGTGGAGTTGAGACGACTAATTAAATAATAAAAGACATAATATGCACTGGAAGGAAATCGATATAAACTAGTGTTATGTACAAAGTATACAATTTACCAATCAGCGGAATGTTGTTCTGACCCCCTCCTCATTACAAAACACATGATAGATAAGAGGGACAAGTATTGGTACAAGGTGGGAACATGAAAGGTCGGGTTTCCTAATGCATCCTTGACATCGATAAGGATACTTGATATTGGAAGTGTCAACTAGGTCAGTGACTATATATTTTATTCTACTTTACTATTCCGCTGTGAATTATATCGATAGCGCTATGATATGCATTTACTTGTTTAATTGTAGGATACCAAACCATCGATCCGAACTTTAGTGGACTTGGATTTTCGATTTAGCAAAAATCTAGGCCTACTAGGGCACGGGTTGTTACACTAGTGTTATCATACTTATGCAGTATGGCTAATTGCTATAAGGCAATTTTTGTTTAATAGGTAGGCGCGACATGATCAACTGTAGTGAGGAAGTTTGTTTTCAATAAGCAGATGCGGCTTGGAGAATGGCAATGAAGCAGTTTATTTTCAAATAGAACGTTTAGTCTACTTTTGAGATGACTGTGCAATATGCTTTTGGGGTGATGATATAGTCCGCTTTTGAGGTGATGGCGCAGTTTGCTTTTAGGGTGGTGGCACATTTTTCTTTCATTTAGGAATTGTGGTTTGCATTGATTATGGGAAATCTTAGACTTTTGATGCATTGTGATGTTCCATCTTGATGCTGTCTCTTGTCAGTCCAAGTTATGCCAATCTATTGTTAATGCAGTTTATTATGTTGGGATCATGTTAACCTTTTCTTAACTCTCTCTGTGCTTTCGTTTGAATTTTTTCTAACGTCATTTCAGGAAAATGCTTCCTTTGGGAATTGATTACTTGATCTTAAAACTTATGCAGTTTCTTTTTAATGTAGGAGTGGCTTACTTGGCCTGTCTTTGATTCTGGGCCACTTGCTAACTTTCCTTACATGGTTTTGGGCTTAAAAATATTACAAAAGAAAAAATGGATGTAACAATATATATATATATATATATATATATATATATATATAATTTTGACCCAAAAATTATTTTTTTGGATCAGAATACCATGAAACAAAATTGCATACATTAAATCAAACAAGATATCGACAATCTCTATGTTTTAAGGTTGATTGAAAATTCAAACAGAAACATTAAAACTATCAAATTGTATAATATGTTCAGTAATTTGAAAAAATAGACTCATATTCTGAAACATTTTTTTATGCGTACATAAATTCTAGTTTTAAGTTTTTAAGTTAAAAAATTAGCATTTAACAACTTATATAAATTGTGCTGCTAATTTAAGTTTAGAACATGGGAAGATATATGCATTCAAAATTGTGATAAATATATCACATCCAAGAAAACAAACAAATATTAGATTATACCTTTCAAATCTAGCCAATAAGTGACACCTATATTTATGATTTCCTCCTTAGATTCCTAAATCTACAACCAACTATACAGGAGAAGGATGAACCACGTAGCCTTATATTTATTTGATGTTTTTATTTGATTTGAGTTGTTTCTATTTATAAGACAAGGAAGGAATTTTCAACCTAAGGAGAGAGGAGCAGAAAGAAAACAAAGGAAATAAAATTAGTGGATTAGTCTTAACTAAGAGAATGTAACATTTCTCGATCTTTTAAGTAAAACTTCCCAAATTAATCCCATAATTTTCCACCACTCCACCCTTCTCTCTACATATATTGCTGGCCATTATTTGCCACCTATATTGTGCAAAGTTTCAAAACTCTCTTCAAGCAATTATCTCTTATTTAAACCCATTTAAAAATATATCAATATCATTATCAATGCACACAAATATAACTTTTATATATGCACTCAGATAATTATAAACAACACCAAAAACATTAAATAAATTAATAATAATTAATATTTCACAAATATTAAGTAATTTAGTTAATTTTTCAATATTTTATAAACTAACAAAATCGTGTGGTCTCTGGAGAATTCACAAATACGATTGTGAGACACAAAGGTGTGAATTCAGTCAGCGACTAAATTTGAACGATTCAAATATTAACATTCATAAGTCATCTTAGATAGTGGTGTGACAGTTTGGGTGAAGTCATCGTTTACAAATCTTTTGGGTAGAATTAAATTTTATATTTTCTTAATTTATACCTTTTAATATTGATAACTTGCATGCCTTCTCTTCGTCAACACTTTCACTTTAGGATTTATGGAATTTGGTTTTGGTTAAAATTCCTATTTCATTTTATTTATTCCATAAACAAAGTCTTTGGTTCAATAATAACATATATATTAACCATGCAACTATGGCTAGAGATTTTGACTTTGAATATTGTTGACCGTGATACTAACCTTATATAACCAAGGAGACGAATTCTCTATTGAATAGTTGTTAACCCGCCTTTTGCAAGGTAGTACATAGGCGGATTTAACCTAACAGACTTCATGATCATCAAGGCAGAAAACCAGGAAAGATGGCTACCAGGATTGGAGATTGGTTATATTTGAAATTATGGACTATAGGTGAATGGATTCGGGTAGACAACACTCAAAAATGGCTAAGTATGGAACTAATACTTCCCCTAGACGAGGGATCATAATAGAGGGATCGGATTAAACAGGGTGTACACAACACAACTCAACGATGATCGGTCCATAACTCAACAACCACATGGAGGGTTAAAGTGAAACTTTGAAAATAGGAAGAGGGGACCCTAAGAATTCTACCCTAGGGATCGCATGGCCTTTGGAGAAGTTTCGAGGGATCGACCCCTATCCCTCCAAAGGGATCGACCCTCTTCCCTCTTAGAGATCGGCTGAACCCAGCTATATTGCAAAGATCGATCAATATCTCAACATCTAAACATCTAATTGACATGAAACTTGGAGAACAAGCTAACTACAACATATGGAGAACCCTATAGGATCACACAACATTTGGAGCAAGTTGGAGGGATCGACCTTGTCCCTCCATAGGGATCGACAATCTTCACAGCATGTTGCAACAAAGATCGATCAATAACTCAAGTTCTACTAATTCAATTGACATGAAACTTGGAGGCTACACATAATACAATATGGAGAAACTCCCCTAGGGATCACATGTCATTTGGAGGAGTTTGGAGGGGCTGACCCTTATCCCTCCAAAGGGATCGGTTGAAATCGGAATGTTTGCAACACCACTTCATGGAAAACACGATATCTCACAAGCCATAAATCCAAATGGCATCAAATTTGGAGGACAAGTAGCTAACTTCATGGGGAATACCCTAGAGGGAGCGCACACCATTTGGAAACCAAAATATTGATCATTATTGATCCCTATTGTGGGTCTCAATGTGCCTGAAAAATTCTTGGATGGCCTTGTCATGGCCAGGAGGTTCTTCTACCAAAATTTCAGCCCGATCCATGCATGTCTTCCCCTATAAATACAGCAGACATGGCATCAGAAAAAGAATATTCTTTCTGCTTCTCTATATCTTTAACCTAGGCTACACTATGCCATTTTCATTCTTGGATTTCAGATTATAGCTGTGAACAAACTACTATATAATAAAAAGGATTATTTTGTAGTGGATGTAGGATGTAGTTAGCCAAACCACTATATATCTTGTCTCTTTTTACCTGCTTTCATTTTTAATTTTTTTTATCTTCATATTATATTCTCTACATTAGATACTATATGAGATCTGTGACTGGATATTCGTGCTTTCACATAATTGGATGTTGATGACCAATTTTGACGCCAACATTTTAGTGCTTCCACCGAGAAGACCTGCACCTACGGACTTGGAAACTAAGATCTTAGATTTGGAAGCGTGGATACTTGCATCTAGGAAGAAATAGCTAGGCAATCAATAAGGAGAGTGCTATTGGAAGGGAATCACCATGGAGGGAGTCAGGATACAGCCTCGGTAGCTGGAGCTAATCAAGCATCTATCGATATCACCAAGGATAAAATGGAAACGATAATGGATGCTATGCAAGAGAGGATGTTGAAAAGACAGGAGGAGATGATGTGAAATTTACTCCGATAGATTGGACAAGCTGAAGCATAGAATCAAGGGAATAGAGCAGCAGGAGCTAATGGAAACTTAGATCAAGAAGTTGAAGCAGAAGGAATAGTTGGAAATTAGAATGGAAATGGATCCAATGAACAAAGGAATGGAAAAGAGCAGCAGGGGGCAGTCCCCGACCATCTTAGAGGGATCAATACCGATTCGCCCAGAGGGATTGACATCAATCCCCAAATGCTAGGGGCATGCCCTCAGTCTGGTCGATCGTGACGCTGGAGGACATATGATCAATCCCGTTGAGTTTGGTGCGGATCAGAGTTAGGATACTCGTCTAGAGGGATACATTCCAGAATTTCCTCATAAACTCGGGGGACGGCTTGGACATAATGATAGGAGACTACCTCTGGAAGATAGTGACAGGTTTGCAGAGATAATTAGATGAGTCATGCATGGAGGATTCATGAACAGGGACTCGGAGGATGTAAATAGAATTCCGTTCACTCCTAATATCAGGAATGCTAGGAATCCATTAAAATTTTGACTACCAACATTGGAAGTTTATGATGAAAAGTCGGATCCAACTATGCATATGATGAGGTATATACTGCATATGGAAGTACTAAAGGCATCAAAGAAGTCCTATTATGATGCTTCCCCCTATACTTAATAGATGTAGTTGTGCTGTGGTTTAGACAGTTGGAAAGAGGTTCTATTAGCACATGGACGGAATTGGTCTAAAATTTTATGAATCGGTTTCGAGTTCACATTATGAGACCTAAGAATGTGATAACATTGACATTAGTAAAGCAGTAGGCAGGAGAATTACTCAAGAATTTCTTAACCAGGTTCAAAGCGACAATTATTTCCATGGATCGACCAGATCCATTGATGCTTTTGATGGCGTAGTGTCAAGAGTTGCAAATAATTTAGATTTCATGATATCACTGATACAGGATCCACTGATAGATCTAAGGGAATTGTATCATAAAGCAAAAAGTTTTCTACGGCAACAAGATGCGAAAGCTGATAGAGAGGCAATGGAAGTTAATACTGTACAGAATGGAGAACCGCCCGGTGAAAGCTCAAGAAAGGGCAAGGGTAAACCGGACATGAACAATAGCTTTGATGGATCTAAGCGGTAGAGGAGAGAACGCAAATTCTATTCTTACTCGAAATTGAATGAAATCCTAGAATATATATATATATCTTGATTCTCGAGGATGCATTTCTTATCGAAGACCGGCAGGAGAGAGCCTTCCGAACGCGACATCAAGAAAGCGCTGCCTATTTCATGAGCTGGATGGGCACAATATAAATGACTGTAGGTATTTAAAGGATATCATTAAGGAACGCGTAAGGAATGGTCAGTTACAACAATATATAAGAACTCAGGCTGTTGGGCCGCGACGTTGGAACAGGAGCAGCCACCATCTACCATGAATGATAATGGGACTGGATCAAGGCATCATAATCAACTCGTCATATACTGATTAAGATGACATGGAATAAGTAACAAACTCTATAATAGGATGGCAAAGTCACTTACACATGTATGGGATCGAGAATGGTCCCTAGTCATGCTCAGAGATGATGATAAACTGTATTACTCGGGTTTGTAAATTTTTTTCTTCTTGTATGCTTCGAACTCTTGTTTTTCTAGTTTTATTTGAACTCTGGTTTGTTCGTTGTACAGACAATTATTTTATATTTTGGCAAATGGTCTTAGGAATGCTTAAATTTGGATCAATGTGATAGATAACATAGATCGCAGTTGTGGTTATCCAGAGAGACGAGATAAAAATTGCATGGTACAGGTTTTTTCATCGGGCGAATACGATGAAACGGACTCGTGCATCATTGATTAAGTCCTCAACTAGGTATCAAAGCTAAATAATAAAACCTAATAGGTCGTCAGGTATGGAATATGCCTAGCAAGGCGAAGATTACTTTGCTCGAACATGATGGACCGACCTACTCATGTCATCAAGTATGGATTGTGCTTGGCAAGGATCCAAAGAGATCAAGGTCATCAGGTATGGACTATGCCTTGCAAGGGGTAGGTCACTTCGCTTGAATGTGATGGGTCGACCAACACAGGTTGTTAAGCATGGATTGTGCTTGGCAAGGATCTAGAGAGATCAAGGTCTTCAGGTATGGACTATGCTTGGCAAGGTGTAAGTCGCTTCGCTCGAACATAACGGATCGGCCTACTCAGGTCATCGAGTTCGGCTTGTGCTCGGCAAGGATCCAGTGAGTTAGAGGATTCGGTTTAGGATAACAACCTAGAGAGGTCATAGATTTGGATATCAGCTTTAAAACAACAATGGATTTGGCTTTGGATGGATGCAGATTCGAATAAAATGATCCAGAAAGACCGTAGCTTTGGATTACATTATGGATTGGAAAATACGGCTATCAATGGATTATGGATTTATGGAAATTCAAAACACGCCTTCCTATCGCAAGGCATGTTTTAGGGGGAAAAGTGTTAACCCGCGTTATGGCAAGGCAGCTCAACAGATTTCATCATCATAAAGGCAAAAGGCCCCAAGAGATGGTTACCGAGATTAGAGATCAATTATATTTGAAACTATGGACCATAGTTGAATGGACTCAATTTGACAACACTCAAAAAAGGGTCAGGTATAGAACTAATACTTCCCCTAGAAGAGGGATCAGAATAGAGGGATCAGAATAAAGGGATTGGATTAAATAGGATGCACATAACAGAACTCAACGATGATCGCTCCATAACTCAACAACCACAAGGCGAATGGAAGAGAAACTTTGGAAACATGAAGACGGGACTCTAAGGAGTCTACCCTAGGGATCACATGGCCTTTGGGTGAGTTTGGAGGGATCGGCTCATATCCCTCCAAAGGGATCAGCCCTCTTCCCTCTTAGGGATTGGCTAAACCCAACTTTATTGTGAAGATCGATCAATATCTCAACATCTGCACATCCAATTGACATGAAATTGGATCACAAGCTAAGTACAACACTTGGAACTTGCCATAGGGATTGCACATCATTTGGATCAAGTTGGAGGGATCAATCATTATCCCTCCATAGGGATCGACTACGATCAGCCTCCGCAGCATATTGCAATAAAGATCGATCAATAACTCAAGTTTAACTAATTTAATTGGCATGAAATTTGGAGGCTATACATAATACAAAATGGAGAAGCTCCTACATGGATCACATGTCATTTGGAAGAGTTTGGAGGGATTGGCTCCTATTCTCCCAAAGGGATCGACTGAAATCAGAATGTATGCAACACCACTTCATGGAAAACGTGATATCTTATAAAATGTAAGTCCGAATAACATGAAATTTGGAGGATAAGTAGCTAACATCATGGGGAAACTCTTAGAGGGATCGCACCCCATTTGGACACTAAAATAAGGAACGGTGTTGATCCCTATTGTGGGCCCCATGGGCATAAAATTCCTAGGTGGCCTAGTTATGGCCTGAGGTTCTTCTGTCGAAATTTCAACCTGATCCATGCACGGCTTCCCCTATAAATACAACAGGTATGGCGTCATAAAAAGGATATTATTTCTGCTTCTCTATATCTTCAACCTAGGCTACACTCTGCCAATTTTATTCTTCGATTTCGAATTGTAACTGTAAATAAACTACAATATAATAAAAATGATTATTCTGATATGGACGTAGGCTGGAGTTAACCGAACCACTATAAATCTTGTCCCTTTTTACCCGCTTCCATTTTTAATTTGTTTGTTCTCCATATAATATTTTCTGCATTAGATATTATCTGAGATCTGTGACTGGATATTGGTGCTTTCACATAACTAGGTGTTGGTGGCCAATTTTGACGCCGACAATAGTGTTTCACTTCCAATGCTTCTACTCAGACCCAGCTATACTCACTCGATGAACGCCATGCCATGATTTAACTATCAAAAAGTGAAGTTTCCACATTGAATGTTAACATTATTCTTAAGTTAATAGAATTGCGAAATATCGTCACTCGAAGATTTTCGGTTTGGCTTAATTGTTACTAACTAATTGGAAACTCTCGGGTGAGTCATTCCATAGTTATCCAATAACTATCAGTACGTAACCCTTTGGTATCTCCCACTGCTATGAGTAATACATTGCTCAACATTTGGAAAGCATTACTTACTCTGCTCTTAATGGATGTATCGATATCCTATCTCGAAAAACCTTGACAAGAAATATGTAAAATAATATGTTATTTTATATTGTGATTATTTTTTCATGATTACGACTCATTGTAATTATTACCATAAAACATGTCATTTAAGGAATTTCTATTTTTTATACTTAATTAATTACTTAATTAGTATATCACAATATAACAGGTATATAATATAAAACAAACACCTTTTATTAGAAATGTGAATTTACTACATAGTTAGTAACTTACAATAAATTACAGAATTATGCCTGGGGCTTACCCTAATTCTTTCAGGTAAAACATCGTCTAAACTTCTTCCAACTTTAACTTGAACCGAACTTCATCCACTTTCATCTACACCACCGACACTACTATAAAGCATCTATAACTATCCTGTGATGTTCCATCAATTGCATTTTTACCTATCTCTTATGCAGCTATAACTCTACTGCCAGGATGAATGTGGGAACCTCTTCCATCTTCTTAGACCTGATAGTATCTGAACCTGATTGGTGGGTAAATATTCCTTAGGCTTAAACATTGCAGACTTGGAAAATGTAACATGTCTGGAATGTACAATCTTTCTAAAAACCAATCTAAATGCAATAACCTTTGACTCCATTTGTGCATCCTATAAATATGCCCTTGTATGCTTTATCCTTAGACTTATTATCACCTATATGGTGTGCATGCATAAGGGAACCAAAAATATTGAAATAACCAAGATGAACTACTTTACCTTTCCACTTTTCATCTGGAATCTTCGCATCTATGGATGAACATAGAATTCGATTTATGATGTGCAGTATAGTCGGTAAAGCCTTAGTCCAAAAGCATTTAGATAAACATGTACTCAATCTTAAGCAACGACCTTCTCAAGTAGAGTCCGATTCCCCCCTTTTAGGAACCCTATTTGATTATGGATCTCCAGGTGTAGTGAAATGTTTCTGTATGCCATCCTGGTTACAAAAAACAAGGAACTCCATAGAAACAAATTCACCATCATTATTATATCTAAGAACCTTCAACTTACAACCATATTGGTATTCAACTAGCTTCTTCCATGCCTTAAACATCTCAAAGCTTTCTGATCTGACCTTCATCGCATACATCCAAACTTTCTAAGAAAATTTATCAATGAAGGAAACAAAATACTCACTTCCCCAATGGAGCAGTAGCTACTTATCCCTAGACATCTGTATCCACATAGTCAAGTACCCTCTATTACGTATGAAGTCTAACATCAAACGATACCTTCATCTGCTTACCCAATACACATTCTTGGTAGAATTATAAATTTTATAGTTTTCTCCTTTGATCATCTTTCGTCCACAAAGCAACTATAACCTCTTTTCTGAAATATGATCAATTTAGAGTGCTAAATTTTGGCGACGTCAAAAACATGAAAACTTAAACTCCAACACATGACTCATCAAGTATAGTGGTTCTTTTCAGCAGATACAGATTTAGACGCATCATCCTTCATCATAACTAGCATCCCCATGAAACCGTTAATCTATCCTTCTCCATTATCACCTTGCATACCAAGAATGCCAACTCACCCAAAAATTCCAACGACTTAGTTCTAAAGACCATGAATCTAGCGGACACATGTCAAAGTACGTCACTCCACCAAATATCTGAATCTATATTATATCTTTTCATATGGATTTACAACTAGGATCATTTTGATTGCACTTCCCACCATCGAAATTATGTGAAACAACACATATGGATCCAACATCCAATGAGCTAATGTATCTGATACTGCAACAATCAACACATCGTCTGATACCGTCTTCTCTACTGCAATCAATGAAGATGCACCCTCGGTCCTCCTCTTTAAGTTTAGACATCTCTCTTCTAATTGCTTGGTTTCTTGCAATGGTAGCATTTCCTATCTCTAGACTTTCCTCTCTAACCTTTTTCAAGATTGCTAGATTTGGAATGTCCTATATGATTCCAACTCTTCTTCTCTTCTCTTCTCTTCCTCTGTCGACACCCCAACTACTTCCTACACCTCTGCCATCACTTTCTCCTTCATCTGATCACTCAAGTCTTTAAACAGAAGACTTAACTTAAACTTTTTCAATATCAAAGTATCTATTCCATGTATCAGACCATTAGAAAAACCTGTATATCACTCTAGAAGGGAATACAAAAAAAACCATCATCTTCTGCTCTTCATCCATGTTCATATCTATAGTCTTCATTTTCATTAGAAGATCGTCAAAGGAATTAAGATGCACCTTAACTGAAGTACTCCCCTCCATCCTCATAGCGAAAAATGTCTTCAGCAAAACTGAATGGTTTATGGGGTGACTTCTTCAAGTAGAGATTCTCCATCTTGATCCAAATTCTTTTAGTCGAGGTTTTATTACTAATATCTAAAATAACATTCTCTCCTATCATGAGCTATAGAGTAGTAAAATCCCATTCTTTCATCTCCTCCTTCTCCATAGATGAAATATCAACAAGCAATTTTTTATATTAAATCCCACTTGATGAACCCTATTCCTCCTTAGAACTTCTTTCGTCCAGCATTGCCACTTCTCGAATCACCATCCCCATTCCACTTCTATTGCTATATAAGATCTTGATGCTAAAAAATACTCTAATATAAGGTCTTGCCACAACTGGGGCATCTTCATCTCCTGCTATACTTCCTAACACCTTCCATCAACCAACCAAATAGCTCTAGTATCAAATTGTTAGGGAAATTTCGTATCAATACCCTAAATGTAGTGGAAATAATAAGATTGTGTTGATCATGAAGTAGAACAAAAAAAAACTAATAACCCAAAACAAGAAATCATAGATTATAGATGCACAAACACAAAAGAAAAGGACACATGATTATAGTAATTCCACTATCGCAAGTTAGTGTATATCCACTTTGAGAAGAGGAGAATTTATAAATTGATATTGGAGGCTAAATAGAAAAATATGAATAAATGTAACTTGAGAAGATGATGCAAATCTCTAAAGAATGACTGCCTTTATATAGTGATTATACTTAGGATTTAAGTAATTGATTTATGCCAATAGAAAAATGCCTTATCAATTCACCAATTCATTTAGAAAACATACATATACATGATTTTTCAATATCCTCTAATATCCATGTGCTTGATAAAATGCTTTCTTTAATCGGTTAATTAGTAGTTGATTGATTACTTCCATCTCGTAAAATAATTAATTTTCTTTAAACTAAAAAGAGAAACTAAAATCCTTTAACGTGTACTTGAACCATATTTTCACCTTAACTCAAAATATCTCCAAAATCTACTTCAGTTTGGAAATATTATATGACTAAAACTAACCATTTATGTAACGATCTATATTTTATGCATGGAAGGATCATAAAATATTATATTTAAATTCATATAAGGTCATACACTCTATAACTTTTAAAAATGCCTATTAGTGGTGTAGCGACCCGACTTCCTATCTCCAGGAAATCGCATTGCTAATTAAGAAAGAAAGGGATAGAAGAAGAAAGAAAGACAAAGAAGAAACACAACAACATCAGAGAACTCACAGCGGAACGAATGAAATATAATATATCACATAAAACATTACATAATATCATATTACATCAAAGTACACAACATATACAACACATATTAGACAGTTATAAACATCTGTCTAACTATACAACTCAAGATACACAAGATACAGATATCAAACAGACACAGTGGAACCATAATATATCTACACGTGGAAGCCTCCTGCTCCATATCTCCTCCAGAATTCGTCAAGCAAACCTGAATCACTTGACTACTCATACATAATATGAGTACCCAAGAGTTTAATAAAACAGAAAATAAACATTCGGGTCAGACAGTGGTCTGGTGTGAGTAAACGGGTTAAAATTGCTTAACTTTAGAAAAACCTTTGAAAAGAAAAGGTATCACGTAAGACTTCCCAAACATAAACATGGATAAGTTTTTACCTTACGCTAACCAAAACATTTGATAGGAAATCCAGTGATATTATAATAGTGTCTAGGGTTTTCAAGTAAATATGAAATAGCTGAAATTGTTACATGATAAAATTCCAGCTACTAGCCACAAAAGTGGGTAATACAAACAAAACCGTAGGGTCTCATAGGAAGAATGAGTTTCCTCAATGGCAGGGCTACTGGGGTACCGCCCGTCACAGTACGTGGCCTAGATCAACATACCGAGGAGTACGCCCGCTCCCCTGCAACACAAGGCCGGAACCATTCCTTACTGAACAGTCCCGAACAAGACAACTCCGCAGTTGGCCGCGACCCAACTGCCCACACAGCCGAATAAAAGGGACTTCTAGACAGGGGAAAATCTTGCTCTCCAGTGGGAGCTACCCACGAAGCCTTGCTGCACCTCCCCTGTTTTAGCCATTCCCGGTTGATGAGGCTTGAGGCTGCGATTACCTTTATAGAACACATCTATCTTAGAATGCTCATCGTCCACCTGACGATGTTCTGAAAGCATTCAATCCATACAAGTTCGTTCCGGGTTCGAACGAAACCGAAGGCACTATCTTGTTGCAATCATTTTGGAATCACCCTCAGAGTCAACGACCATAGCCCTTGCACTCTAAATCACCATCTCGAACCTGTAAGTACTATTCCGTCAAACTCATTACGGAATCACCCACAGAGTTATACTGACGTATTGTCCTTACACCTCGGGTCTTCCCTTGCTCTACTTGGATACACGCCCTAACTTTTAATTGGAATCGATGTGGTTTTCGGATCCTAATGGAAATCCGATCCCGGTCTCACCGAAACCAAACGCCATTTTAATGTCCAAGTTGTACTTAAGGGTTTTAAACAATTAAAACTTATATTCAGGATGATATATAAACAGATTGATGAATCACATTATCACAATAGATAATTCATATCAATATTCATCTCACAAAGTAGCATATCACATGTCATAGATATCCAAATCATCCAGTATCAACCAATCACCCAATATCAATCACCCAATATTGATCATCCAATATCAATCACCAATATCAATCATCCAATATCATTCAACATCCAATACCAGAATTGATTAACCCTTAATTAAAAGGATTACCTAAATCCTTCTTCATTAATTTATTCCAAATAAATAATTAATCATCTCTTAATGATCTTCTTTAATTAATCTTCCTTGATTAATCATCTTTTAATTACATTCAAGTAATTATCCTTATCCATATTCAGTAATTAACCTTTTAATTACTATCATTAAATAAAATAACTAATGATCCTTCATTTGATTCCATTAATTAATTAACTATAATTAATTATATTAAACCTTAATTAATTAATTAATTAATCACATTTTAATTAAATCACTTTTATTAATCAACCTTGGTTAATATCATTAATTACATTAATTAATTAATGATCATTATTAATTAATAATTCCTTTAATTAATTAAATAATTAACTTGTAATTAATCATCTCATTAATCATAATCAGTAATTAACAATTTGTAATTACTTATCTTAATTAATTAACTTCTTAATTAATTATATTAAACCCTTGATTAATTAATCTAATTAATTCATCTTTAATTACTTCATTAAGTACTTCATTTTCATCATCAAGCAAATTTAATCGCATGCATCATTATTCAATCACAAGTTAAACTAAAACTGCTTTTAAAAATGATTTACTCACCTCTTTGAATTTTGCAGAGCAGTTTTATTTACTTCCAGGCACTTGAAATCTGGGTTGTTTAAATTGCCTTTGATATGCTTTATTTGCTTTGCTGAAGAAAATCCTTTGCATGCTTCATATTGTTGATGATTCAAAAAGGTTGAACTTGATTCCATTAGTTGCAGGTTGAATTGGTATGAAGAACTTCATGAATTGCAGGTTTTAGAACTTTGAAATGCAATTTTGGTTGCAGATTTCCTTGATGTTGCAAGTTTGAGGTTTTGCTTTGCAAATTTGATTTCAAATTTCAGGTAGCATTTGTTTTTGGAAGTTTCAGGTTTTTGAAGAGTAATTCTGGTTGTCATTAAAAATTAGAAAGAATGAAGAAAGGAAAAAGATTTTGAGAAGAAGAAGAAAAACAATCTTCTTTATATGTTTATTAAAGTTAAAGAAAAGAATTTAAAAAATAATAATAAAGATACTTGTTAATTAATCTTACACTTGTCACTAACACTTACACTTGTCATTTTAATTAGCTTAATAGTTTTACATGTGTTATTAAGAGGATTAACATGTTTACATTTGTCTTTAAGCATTTTTTGTTTTTTAATAGATTTTTATTTAATTTAAATGTAAATATAAATTTACTTACATATTCATTTCTCTTAATAAATATAATTTACATATGTATATATAAATTTACTTTTAAAAGAAATTATTCTAAAACTAATGATAATACAAATATATTTTCTTATACATGTATTTAAAATCTAAAACTTTTGTAGATACATTTATAACTATTTTAAATTTAAACATTTTTAGAAAGAAAGCAAAACAAAACTTTATTTAAATCCCCTTTTTTACTATCATATTTAAAAATAAACAATTATCTGATATTTTTAAAAAAATTGAATTAAACTTTTAATTAACTTTTGAAAACATAGATTCTAAAACAAAGCTTCAATCTACAATATTCATACATTATAAATTATCAATTGATTAAATTAAATTTCAAAACAACTCAAATTATAACATATACATACATATATATTACAATTTGAAAATTCAATGTTTTATTTAAAACACAAGATCTTCTATCCACAGTATATATCAAATATATATATTATAAATAAAATAAAATTTTATTAGCTTTGGAAAAATTAATTCTTACCAATTATTGGCAGATTAAAAATTTATTTATTTTTAAAAAGAATAAATTTACCAATTTAAATTGAATTATAAAGAAAAATTATCAAATCAATTTAATTATTTACACAGATTATTAAATTGATATTGCCTCAAATTCCGGGTCCTTACAATCCTCCCCCCTTAAAAGAATTTTGTCCCCGAAATTTAAAATCAAAGGTAATTTAATAATCCAGCAAAGATTTTAATCTCAATCAGCAAAGCATTCCTATCAACCAGTAACTAACAACCATAACAATCAATCGAACAAACAGACCTAACTAATTATCCTGACACAAATCAGAATAAATCTTACTAACACTATCTAGAGTTTCCCAAATATAAATCACCGGGAGACTCGCTCTATAGAAGCTAACAAACTACATCACCAAAATCCAGAGCTCCTCTCATCTCCACATCCATCAAACTGAACAGAACATCAGACTACACTCAAGTCTAGCTCAACTTCCAAATACAACTGGACTACAGATTCACAATCAACAATGAATCATACACGTACTCCCTCAGAGATATGTGAAATACATTGAATTCCAACTATCCAAACTGGCAATTCAATCTGATCCTATCAAAATACAGATAAGAAATCTCAAATGCCTCAGGACTAACCATCCAATCTTTTCTAATTACTACTCTCCTAACCAGAGAATCTGAACAACAATGAAGTCTCTGACTTCGAATTCCAAACTCCTTATCTCATATCTGTATAACTCAATAGACAATCCTGGGCTACACATCTTCTTTCTGATCAGCTCAACCTATGCTGATGCTTCCAGAAACAACTAAACCAAAACAAACCAGTTTCTGGATCCTAATCAACAGAAAAGTCTTCCAAAATTCGTCAAAATCCAGAACACAAGCTCTACTCCTCAAGCAATATCAAACTGAACTTGCTTCCTTCCTTGCACGGCTACTACCTCGCTTCCGCTGCACAACTCTGATTCTGAAATAGATGAGAATACTGTTGATGAATACGAATACAAACTTATCCAATATATCCGGGAAACTTTGTTCATCAAATCCATAAAATCTGAGTGACTCATCTGACTCGGTCACACAACCTTATAGCAGAAATCCAACTCAAAATCTAGATCTGACGAATCCAAATTCAAAAAAATATTTCTGAGTTGCTACACTAACTCTACTACTAGGCTGACTACCAAAATCACTTCTGAAACCAAAACAAATGGAACTTCACTCCAGATGCAGACAAACTTCTGATCACATCAGTAGCTCCTACTTCCACATGAGAATCCCCAGCCTCAAACAAGAGATTGCCCAAGAAAAATTCCCAAACTAATCGCAAGTCACTTTTGCGATCCAACCTAGTTCGGATTCCAAAGAAACTGTCCTCGCTTTACCAATTAGAACGGCCTTAAGCTTCTCCAAACAGGGTTAACCCTTCAAAAACATTCACCAACTGCCCGGCTGCTGAAAGAGAACCACAAGATTTATGAACCATCGGAGAAACGGGCCACACTGCTGCTTCCAAACTCTACTTCGATAATACCGCGAAGCCAAAAGATCTTCTCGTCGGCACACCGAACACTTCAAGTTGCACTACTACCACAGCTAACCAAAAACTTCTAGTTCGAAGGCTCCTTGGAAACCAAAACCATTAACAAACCACACAACGGACCTCCGAGATGGCAAACAACCCAAAAGAAACTCGGGCTCCAAACCAAGCATCAACATCTTGCTTTCCTTCAGGAATGACAAATGAGACTATGCCAAAGCAAAACAACTTATAGACCTTAGTCTCATATTCCAAAACAGACAACCTCCATGCCAAAGATCCAGACAACTTCTACAGACGAATCTTCTCTGCGGCAGGTAAGACTGTTCCTCAACCACTTCTAAAACTGCTTCAAGAGAAAACATTTTCGGAAAATATCCATGGATACTGCATCTCATCACACAGTTATCAAGATATCATCACTTACTTCTGCACTTTCGACAGATCCAAACTTTTACTTCAAAGGTAAACTCCGAATCTTTAAAAAGATTCCTTCGAATATAAGAGAAATCCTTACTCCAAACTACAAATCTCTCTCGAGACGGTATTAGGTCTACAGTCTCGACAAATACTTCCAACCTCAAACATATGGACCTCTTCCATTAGTGGTAGTCGTGTTACACACACACCACTACTCCATCTACCTCTAAAATTTATGTTGGAAAATCCGAACAGATAACCCAACCGATCAGGTAGATATAGATAAAAATTACAAGTACGCTCTCTCAAGAAAGACACCACTCCGGAGCCTAGGTATTCACCTAATGCTCTGATACCAACTGTGACGACCCGGCTTCCTATCTTCAGGAAATCGCATCGCTAATTAAGAAAGAAAGGGATAGAAGAAGAAAGAAAGAGAAAGAAGAAACACAACAACATCGGAGAACTCACAGCGGAACAAATGAAATATAATATATCACATAAAAAATTACATAATATCATATTACATCAAAGTACACAACATATACAACACATATTAGACAGTTATAAACATCTGTCTAACTATACAACTCAAGATACACAAGATACAGATATCAAACAGAATCAGCGGAACCATAATATATCTACACGTGGAAGCCCCCTGCTCCATATCTCCTCCAGAATTCGTCAAGCAAACCTGAATCACTTAACTACTCATACATAATATGAGTACCCAAGAGTTTAATAAAACAGAAAATAAACACTCGGGTCAGACATGGGTCTGGTGTGAGTAAACGGGTTAAAATTGCTTAACTTTAGAAAAACCTTTGAAAAGAAAAGGTATCACGTAAGACTTTCCACACATAAACATGGAAAAGTTTTTACCTTACGCTAACCAAAACATTTGATAGGAAATCCAGTGATATTATAAAAGTGTCTAGGGTTTTCAAGTAAATATGAAATAGCCGAAATTGTTACATGATTAAATTCCAGCTACAAGCCACAAAAGTGGGTAATACAAACAAAACCGAAGGGTCTCGTAGGAAGAATGGGTTTCCATCAATGGCAGGGCTACTGGGGTACTGCCCGTCACAGTACGTGGCCTAGATCAACATACCGAGGAGTATGCCCGCTCCCCTGCAACACAAGGCCGGAACCATTCCTTACTGAACAGTCCCGAACAAGACAACCCCGTAGTTGGCCGCGACCTAACTGCCCACACAGCCGAATAAAAAGGGACTTCTAGACAGGGGAAAATCTTGCTCTCCAGTGGGAGCTACCCACGAAGCCTTGCTGCACGTCCCCTATTTTAGCCATTCCCGGTTGATGAGGCTTGAGGCTGCGATTACCTTTATAGAACACATCTATCTTAGAATGCTCATCGTCCACCTGACGATGTTCTGAAAGCATTTAATCCATACAAGTTCGTTCCGGGTTCGAACGAAACCGAATGCACTATCTTGTTGCAATCATTTTGGAATCACCCTCAGAGTCAACGACCATAGCCCTTGCACTCTAAATCACCATCTCGAACCTATAAGTACTATTCCGTCAAACTCATTACGGAATCACCCACAGAGTTATACTGACGTATAGTCCTTACACCTCGAGTCTTCACTTGCTCCACTTGGATACACGCCCTAACGTTTAATTGGAATCGATGTGGTTTTCGGATCCCAAATATGGAAATCCGATCCCGGTCTCACCGAAACCAAACGCCATTTTAATGTCCAAGTTGTACTTAAGGGTTTTAAACAATTAAAACTTATATTCAAGATGATATTTAAACAGATAGATGAATCACATTATCACAATAGATAATTCATATCAATATTCATCTCACAAAGTAGCATATCACATGTCATAGATATCCAAATCATCCAGTATCAACCAATCACCCAATATCAATCACCTAATATTGATCATCCAATATCAGTCACCAATATTAATCATCCAATATCATTCAACATCCAATACCAGAATTGATTAACCCTTAATTAAAAGGATTACCTAAATCCTTCTTCATTAATTTATTCCAAATAAATAACTAATCATCTCTTAATGATCTTCTTTAATTAATCTTCCTTGATTAATCATCTTTTAATTAGATTCAAGTAATTATCCTTATCCATATTCGGTAATTAACCTTTTAATTACTATCATTAAATTAAATAATTAATGATCCTTCATTTGATTCCATTAATTAATTAACTATAATTAACTATATTAAACCTTAATTAATTAATTAATTAATCATAATTTAATTAAATCACTTTTATTAATCAACCTTGATTAATATCATTAATTACATTAATTAATTAACGATCATTATTAATTAATAATTCCTTTAATTAATTAAATAATTAACTTGTAATTAATCATCTCATTAATCATAATCAGTAATTAACAATTTGTAATTACTTATCTTAATTAATTAACTTCTTAATTAATTATATTAAACCCTTGATTAATTAATCTAATTAATTCATCTTTAATTACTTCATTAAGTACTTAATTATTCAATTAAATTAATAAATAATCCTTAACTAATTACTTTATTAATTAATTACATTTTAATTAAATACACTTAGTAATTAATCATAAATTTAATCTCATTCATTAATTAATTAATCACATTAATTAATTATCTAAAACAATTAAGTAATTAACTCTTAATTACTTACATAAGTAATTATTTCTAATTACTTCATTAATAAATATTGATTACTTTCTTAATTAATTATTTAATAAGTAATTATTTCCATCATTAACCAATCCTTAATTCTTTAATTAATTAATTACTCATAATTAATTAACTTCAATAATTATATTAATCAATTCTTTAATTGATAAAATTAAGTGATCATCCATTAATCACTTTCATTAAATTACTCCCATGAGTAATTTCTCTAATTACTTCCATAAGTAATTACCACTTCTTAATTACAACCAATAAATAACCAATAATTTACTTCATTAAGTACTTACACTTAATTAATCCATAATTAAGTGATTATTTAAAATTAAATAAACAATTAACTAATTATTTAAATTATATAAAATAATTAATTAACTAACTTCTTATATTTTTAAATCTTTAGTTAATTTAGAAAATCATTAATCTTAATTAAATCTTACTTATTACAAATCATATTAAATTAAGTATTCTTAAGTTAATTATCCAAATAATTTAACCTTATTTATTTTCGTAAATAAATTATTTGAATAATTTAAATCTTATTAATTCAAAGACAAATTATTAAACTTGGTTTACAAAATCATAATAATAGCCTTACTTAGAGATAAAAGCATTTATAAATCATTTCCAAATTTAAAACACTTTAAATTATCAAACTTTAAACTTATTTATTTCAATATAAATTGAATATTTTGTTATTAAAACATTACTTCAAAATTTAACTTAAAACTTTGATTCAATAATTAAATTCAAAACACTCTTTTAAATTTGAAATTTTAAAATTAAATTAAGATAATTGCTTACAAAAGGAATCATCTTGAAACAATTTTAAATTTGCAAATAGATTTAATTAACTCTTTTTTTATTTGGTTTTGATTAACTTTATTTCAAAACCACAACTTTAACTTATAATTCATCTCCTTTATAAACTTGAACTTGTTCCATTCATTCAGTCAACAGGTTTAAACCTGTAAACATTTACATTACAGAGCTTAGAAAAGTACACCCAAAAATCTCGAGACGGTCACCTAAAAACCCCATGCAAAACAATGAATCCACTCGAGACAACCCCGAAGCAAACCCTGCAACTACCCACTTCGAGATCAACCCGATGAAATCTCAAGCGTTCCTTCAAGTCATCACTCGTCTTCCCCAAACACCCTGATTCCCAGTGATACATGGCATAACGCATGCACGTTGCACAACACCTCCGGCCATTGACGATCTGCGCGACGACCAACTACGGTCACAAAATCACTCGCAAGTACCACCATAAACCCAGATCGAAGAATAAGCAAGCGAATCAAATTTCGATCGTTCGAACCAAAAATTGCAGAAAACAACTCGAACCCAAAATCCAGTCATCGCCGCACTCTTGACGCCGCTACACCTCGCCGTCCTCACCATAGAACCGCCACAACACGAGCCTCATTTCTGCACCATCGCGATCACTTCCGGTCATATATTCACGTCGCAATTTCCACTACAGTCAAGCCGAAAACGAAACCCACTAAAACCCTAGTTTGATCAATTACGATCAAATTACTCATTGGAAAAATTCAAAAGTATTTTTCCCTTAATCCTTGATCCATAAACAAGCTACAATCAAAATTTTAGCTGGAATCATCAGGCCGTTCTTTGGCAATTCGCAAAAGTTTCCAAATTGAACAAAACCCAAATCCACACGAAATACCCAATTAAAAATTATGATAGTAACATCTAAAATCATGATTTTTCATCACAATTACATGCATGCAATCCAAATTTGAATTTAAAGCAGTTAATTTTTGACCAAAATTTAACTTCCACTGTGTCTTCCATTTTTAAAATTATTTGTAAATTTAAAAATTACAGAAACTATATTACAATCATCATTAATCATTTACATACAACTTTTATCCAAATATTCAAGGCTAATAATGATCGAAGAATGAGATATTTAATTCTAAGAGGGAAAAATTATGATCTTTTAAAATAACAGAACTTACATTTCCAATACAGGTATTCAGATTCATCATGCATTCAAGTAACACATTTTCATCATCAAGCAAATTTAATCGCATGCATCATTATTCAATCACAAGTTAAACTAAAACTGCTAAAAATGATTTACTCACCTCTTTGAATTTTGCAGAGCAGTTTTATTTACTTCCAGGCACTTGAAATCTGGGTTGTTTAAATTGCCTTTGATATGCTTTATTTGCTTTGCTGAAGAAAATCCTTTGCATGCTTCATATTGTTGATGATTCAAAAAGGTTGAACTTGATTCCATTAGTTGCAGGTTGAATTGGTATGAAGAACTTCATGAATTGCAGGTTTTAGAACTTTGAAATGCAGTTTTGGCTGCAGATTTCCTTGATGTTGCAAGTTTGAGGTTTTGCTTTGCAAATTTGATTTCAAATTTCAGGTAGCATTTTTTTTTGGAATTCAAGTTTCAGGTTTTTGAAGAGTAATTCTGGTTGTCATTAAAAATTAGAAAGAATGAAGAAAGGAAAAAGATTTTGAGAAGAAGAAGAAAAACAATCTTCTTTATATGTTTATTAAAGTTAAATAAAATAAAATAAAATAAAATTTTAAAATAAAGATACTTGTTAATTAATCTTACACTTGTCATTAACGCTTACACTTGTCATTTTAATTAGCTTAATAGTTTTACATGTGTTATTAAGAGGATTAACATGTTTACATTTGTCTTTAAGCATTTTTTTAATAAATTTTTATTTAATTTAAATGTAAATATAAATTTACTTACATATTCATTTCTCTTAATAAATTTAATTTACATATGTATATATAAATTTACTTTTAAAAGAAATTATTCTAAAACTAGTGATAATACAAATATATTTTCTTATACATGTATTTTAAATCTAAAACTTTTATCGATACATTTATAACTATTTTAAATTTAAACATTTTTAGAAAGAAAGCAAAACAAAACTTTATTTAAATCCCCCTTTTTACTATCATATTTAAAAATAAACAATTATCTGATATTTTTAAAACAATTGAATTAAACTTTAAATTAACTTTTGAAAACATTGATTCTAAAACAAAGGTTCAATCTACAATATTCATACATTATAAATTATCAATTGATTAAACTAAATTTCAAAACAACTCAAATTATAACATATACATACATATATATTACAATTTGAAAATTCAATGTTTTATTTAAAACACAAGATCTTCTATCCACAATATATATCAAATATATATATTATAAATAGAATAAAATTTTATTAGCTTTGGAAAAATTAATTCTTACCAATTATTGCCAGATTAAAAATTTATTAATTTTTCAAAAGAATAAATTTACCAATTTAAATTATATAGAAAAATTATCAAATCGGTTTAATTATTTACATAGATTATTAAATTGATATTGCCTCAAATTCTCGGTCGTTACAAGTGGCATGTCCTGTATTTAGGATTTTTTCAAACGATTATACCACTGGAACCTTGTAACGGTTATAACTTTTGGTGGAAGTCGAAGTAGCATCCGAGACCACTTCTATTAGGATGATATGAGAGTTTTTCTTTTCGTTGAGTGGTCATTATAGAGATTTAGAATTTCTGATTAAGAGATATGGCATTTGAAGATCGACTATTTTTGAAATAGCATATTGGGTAATTACTAAGGTTATAGGGCCAACCCACTAATCCATTTCGTATTAGGAGGCTATATTAAGCCTAAACATCATTTTGAAATCACATATGAAACTTCTCAAATAGATCTAAGCTCATATTAACCGATTCTCCATCCAAAACCTTCTCTTTCTCCTCCAAATCAAGTCTAAATCACAGATTATGGGTAGATTAGAAAGGGGATTCATTTGAGATCTTTGAATCTACATTTTTAGAGATGGAAAATTAAATTTTTGCTATTCATTTTTGGAGTTGCATTGATTTGCATGCAAAACTTACATTTTGAGGGGTTTTGGTGAGTGATTTATCATCTCTCACCTTACTATATTTGTACTTATAGATTTTGGCATGTTTTAAACTCATTTTTAAAGTCAAAATCATGTTTTGAGACTATTTAAAGTGAAAACTGAAGTAAAAAGAATTTAAAATATTTTGAAATGTTATAACCATGTTAGTTTGATGTATAGTTGCCTTGATGTGTGTTAGGCTATGTTAGAGATATATTATAAGATGATTTTCCATGAATTATTGTATGCTTGCATGTTTGAATGTTATTTGGTGCATGTATGGTGTTTTTTTGTGTACTTGAAATGCTCATCGGAGCAACTTAGAGTTAGGAACTGTGAAACTGGGCTTTGATAGATTGACTTAGGGTTGTTAATAGTTATCAATGAATGTGGAAGACACACAGATCAAAGAACAGAGCATAGTGGTGAAATCGATGCGAAAATGGAAGTTGGAGTCATTATAGAATTTTGGTTTGGTTGAGGTTTGTTTGGTGCTAGAAATGCTCGGAGCATGGGATAGGTCGATTCGGGTTTTACTTTGGATTAGTAGGGAGAAAACTAGACAACAATTTTATCTAGTGATGCCATGGTTTAGTGGGGATCGATAGGATTTCTTATCAGTAATTCTATGGTTTGATGTGACGGGATAGGATTTCCTGTCCATGGTATGCTTGGAGTTTGGTTCGAGGAGACTCGTTCTAGGCCTGAGAAAGAAATTCGGTTAGATGCTTCTAGAGTACTTTGAGTTGAAGGTTGGCTGCTTTGAGTCATGGCTTCAGCAATTTAAGGCTTGTTTCGGATACTACAACATAGAGTATGTGAGTCAAGGAATTTTCTTTGTGGCATGATGATACTTCAGGAATTTCTTCATGGTGTGTTCTACGGTTCTTAGGGAGGATGTGGAGTGAAGTAGGCAACTCCATATGACACAGGATGACCTTGGATCTCGTGTGGCGTTTATTAAAGTGATGGCGTAGCGCTACGAGATGATGACGCCGATGACAATGACTTCAGAACCTTGGTATGATGGCTCTATGACTTATGATGGATGTCCCAAGGCATTTCGAAAATGACGACTTATCTATGGGTGTCGTGATAGTGATCCACAAGGGAAAGTTTAACGATATGGGCTTGCGAGTAGAATTTGCGACTTTGTTCTACTATGGAGATAGTTGGGATGCAATAGCAATTGAGTTCCATTATGGAGATGCGTGCGAAGGGATCTTTGATAACTCGAATGTTTCTAGTATGCTCTTAAAGAAGTGGTATGTAGGGACACCTACCTGGATTTGCGATTGTGTCCAGATCTTACTATAGTAGATTACCTTAGGCTTTTGCGATTGTGAGCCTTTTTCTAACCTTACTAGGGGCATGGATTCAAGCACCAATGAAGCTTTGATTTAGATTAAGCCCTTAGTTTTCGATTTTTCTATGCAAGTTATCATATGTCCAATGCGCATGAGTGATGGTGAGGATTATTTAATGGATGCTATGTTTGCCATGGTTGGTTATCACTCTAGGGTATCACACGATGCAGGTATTTTCGATTGTATGCTCAGACAGTGGATACTATATTTTGACTGTAGTACGCTTATATGGTTGTGATAGTAGATTAGAATATATCGATTGTAATGCACTAACTCTTTGGATGTAGGGATAGGTCGGGTATGGTTCTTCATACCATATGTCCATATTTACTATATATGATTTTTGTAGTATTTTTGAGATTATCTATCACTCACATTAGATTATTGTTTGAGCCGAGGGTTTATGCCTTGCTTCTTATTATCTCGAGTACTCATAAATGAGTAGATAAGGGATAACATGTCTAAATAGTGCATGGAGCTGTATGGGGTACGAATAGGAGGTTGGGCTTTCATATATCTAGATTTGGAGCATACTATTGCCTATATTCTGTTGTGCAACATGGTGGAGCTGTACTTGTACTTGTATTATCTGAGAGACAATTATAGAGTTTATTTTAAGATTTGTGATCTATAAACTCTATCATTTTGGATTTTGTATAATCTGTGAACATGTTACACTCTGATGTTCTTATTTATAGTTCATTTGATTATATCACTGTCTCGCCTGTTTTACATCCGTGCTATTATATTATATTTTGCTTGTGCACTATGAGATGGTCTAAAAGTTCCATGCTTTGATTTTTGTTACTTTACACCCTTGGCTACCATGCTGCATTAGAAGGATACCCTCATAACGTGTTATTACATGTGTATTGGGTACTAGAGGTGTAGGACGATCATTGCATTTGGTATCAGAGCTTAGGTTACGTAGATGAGCTAAGTTGGTACTTTGATCCATTAGAGATAAGGAGCTATCACCTTAGAATGAATCGAGCGATATACGAGTAAGTGTACTTATTATATTTTGGTTTTCAAAACTATACAGTATAGAGAGTGTGTGTGTATGTGTATATATAGTATATAAGTTGCATTGCATTCATGGACACCACTCATTCCTTTTAGAGAGACTGATCATTCTTATTACAATTGGTAAGAATGAGTTGGCTAACAAGGAATGCCGCTATGAGCTCTATTTCTAGAGTTAAGGAGGGGCGGGATTGGGGTTGCTAACCCTGACTTGTTGAACAAGTTCGCTGAGATTGTGTGAAACATGGTTTAAAATGCCCAAGTTGATCCTTCTACGGCTGTTGGTGGTGGTGTTCCAGTGCAAGTACCGAGGGCTAACCTTGCCAAATTGAACAAGGATTATTCTACTCTAGGAGGCAAACTGTTCCTCGGAATGGAATTAGCCATTGAAGTACATGATTAGATACCAGCGAATGCATCTTTGAAGATATGGAGTTATAGGATGTGACAAAGAGGAAGCTAGCTCTTGAACGTTTTACGGATGAGCTATGGGATGCTGGAATGCCATCAAATCACCACTACCGAGGATCAGATTACTTGGGAGTAGTTTACGACGAGATTTAAATAGAAGTATATACCAGCCGCTCAAAAGTCAGTGGTCTTTTGGAAGTTTACTGACTTGAGATAGGGGATATGCCTATGCCAGAGTACATGGCTAAGTTCAACTTTCCGTCGAAGTATGGTCTATCTTTTATCGATAATATGCTTAAGAAGAAAGAGAAATTTATTATGGGCTCGAATGATTATCTTGAAGAGAAGTTTATAGGACATATCGATGAGACCTTCAAGAGGCCGGTGGAGATGGCTCTTTGACACAAGAGTGTATATCATAAGCCTAAGTTAGTTGCTGCTCCAATGGATGAGCCAAAGCCATAAGCTGATAAGGAAGTCAAGAGAAAATGGGACAACTGTAAGAAGAAGAAGCAGTTTCAGAAGAATGGCCAGGAAAAGGGCAAGTTGGAGCATATTTTCTATAATTATGGGGAGAAGGGCTTTCTTGTTAGAGATTCGTAGCGGAAGGCAAGAAGTTCTACCACTAAAACAAGCTACGACATATTAAGAAGGATTGTCCAGAACCGTTGAGGAATAAGCTTGTTGTGCCAGCTTACGCTTTGAATGTTGTTCCAGCTTCGTCAAGTGCTCCATCGACGATGGAGAAAGGGAAGACCGTTGTTATATATGGTATGATTTCTATTTTTGAAACACCTGTATGTGTTTAAATCGATACCGGGACTTTACATTCCTTTATATTTAGTGATTTGGTTGATTAGGATTGGAATCTGAGTTTTTGACAGGCCATTGATTATCACAAACCCTGTTGAAGCATCGACTAGCCTTAGCATGTTTGTTAGGACTTGACCTTATCGAGTCATAGGTGTTTGTTTGCTTATGATTACTTTGTTTTGGTTTTTGTGGGATTAGGTATTGTTTTAGGGATGGACTGGCTGCCAAAGTACGGAGCAGTGATGGATTGTTAGAGGCTGTTAGTCACGATAGGGATAAATGATATTTGTAGGTTGGAGATAAGTTGCCTGCCTAACGATGAGGTGATTGTTAGCTTTATGTACTCACTCGAGATCCCATATGACAATTTGTCATCTACGCCTATAGCGAAGGGTATTCAGACATATTGAAGGAGGTGAATGGATTACCCCCACATAGGAAGATAGAGTTCCATACAGATTTGGTGAAGGATGCCAGACCGATAGTAATGCCTTTGAGGCGTATGGCACCTAGAGAGCAGACGGAGTTGGACGTTCAAGTGAATGACCAATTTAGGCGAGGGTTCGTTCGTAAGGGCATATCTGAGTTTGGCACACCTATAGTATTTGCCACCAAGGTGGATGGCTCTCTGATATTGTGTGTAGATTACCATGAGCTAAATAAGATGACGAAGAAGAACAAGTACCCACTTCCATGTATTGATGACTTATTCGATTAACTCTACGATGTGAAGGTGTCTCTTAGTTTGACACTGTGATGGGGTTTCATCAACTGAGAGTAGTAAAGAAGAGTGTACTGATCATAGCATTTTGTAGGTCGTCTGGATTCTATGAGTGATTGGTTATGTCATTTAGGATAACCAACGCACCATCAAACTTTTTAATCTTATGAACCGTGTTTTCAAGGATCGACTAAATAAGTTCGTACTTGTGTTCGTCGATGATATCCTTATTTATTCGAGGATGGAGGAAGAACACTAGGAGTATTTGAGGATAGTGCTTGAGGTGTTGTGGAAGCACCAATTGAAGGCGAGATTTTCAAAGTGTCACTTTTAGAGGATGGAAGTACGATTTTTTAGTCATGTTGTTCTTGAGTAGGGAACTTCTATAAATAATACAAAGGTGGCAGCAATACATGACTGGGATCGACCCAAGATTGATACAGACATGAGAAGTTTCCTTGGATTGGCAGGATACTACAGATGTTTTATCATGGACTTCTCTAAGGTAACAACATTATTAACCAACTTGACGAAGAAAAATCAGACTTTTATTTAGGACCCGAGGTGCGTGCACACGTTCGTGAGTCTGAAGGAGAAGTTGACAAGCGCACCAATGTTAGTCATTCCAAATGGGAATGAGGAGCTGACACTATACACAACCATCCGTGGTACTAAACTAGGTGTGGTGTTGACGTACAGAGGAAAGGTTGTCGCCTATGCTAATTGGCAGCTGAAGCTGCATGAGAGAAAGTATCCAACTCATGATTTGGAGATGGCAGCGATAGTATTTTCTTTAAAGATATGGAGGCATTATTTGCTTGGGGAGATGTTCGATTGTATATGGACCATAAGTCGTTGAACTATCTATTATCCTAGACGGACCTAAACGTTTGTTACCAGTGATGGTTAGAGTTCGTAGCCTCCTATGACTTGTCATTTCCGATGTGCCAGGTAAGGGAAATGCAGTCGTTGATGCATTAAGTAGAGACATGCCGACTTGGAAGTAATGTTCATAAAGTGAAAGCGGTTGGAGTTTATCGTAGGTCATGATTTAAGACCTCGATGTGAGCTAAAGCTAGAATTGTTGGCTAGCCTGACCATTAGACCTATCCTGATTGAGCGGATTGGTACTACTCAAAGGTGAGATACTAGTCTAGCAGAGATCATGGCAAAGAAAGAGGAAGGAATGATGTCTGAGGAGATGAAGTAGAACAGGCTCAACCCTTATGGTTGACTCCACAAGGTGGGAAACTATTTTCTCCTAATGTCGATGGGTTGAGGGACAAGTTGCTATGTGAGTGCCATCACTCGATATTGACTATACATCCCAACAGCAATAAGTGTATCATGATACGAGATAGAAATTTTATTGGGAAGGGATGAAAAGGGATGTTGGGACACTCATATCAAAGTGCATGAACTATCAATTGGTAAAGGCAGAGCAGAGGAAGTCGAGTGATTTGTTGCAACCCCTCAAGATTCTCGAATGAAAATGGGAACAAATTTCAACAACTTCATAGATGGATTGTTGAGGACTAGAGGAGGGTATAATATCATATGGTTCGTAGTAGATGGATTGGCGAAGATCACTAGATTTATTCCCATCAAGTCTAGTAGAACGACATCCAAATGGATCGAACTATATATGAAGTGGGTTGTGCAATTCCATGGTCTACCAAAGAATATTATGAGCGACCGAGACCCTTGTTCACTCGTAGGTTTTGAAAGAGCTTACAAGAGGCGCTTAGGATAGAGCTACATCTCAGCATAGCTTATGTCCCATAAATTAATGTGCAAACCAAGAGGGTGAATCATATCTTAGAGGATCTCTTGCGAACTTGCATTCTCAATTTTGGTGGCTCGTCGGACGATCATTTACACTTTGTAAAGTTCCCATACAATAATAATTATTAGTTCAACATCGGTATGGCATCATTTGAGGCATTATATGGGCGACCGTGCCATGCTCTTTTATGTAGGTGGGTAGTTGATGAGAAACTGATGCTTGGGCTAGATATGATTAAGGAGACTTTGGAGAAGATTGAGATCATTTGATAATGAATGAAAGCTGCTCTTGATAGATAAAAGACCTACAACGATAGGAGAAGACATGACTTAGAGTTCTTCGTTATTGATATGGCATTTTTCAAGATCTCCTTATTGAAAAATATTATTCGATTTGGTACCATGAGGAAGTTGACATCGAAATTCGTTAGTCCTTTTCTGATACTTGAGAGGATCAGAAATCCAACATATAGAGTCGACTTCCTTACAAGATGGCAGGGGTGCACAATGTGTTGCACGTCTCTCGCTTGTAGAAGCTTGTGCATGGCTTAGGTTTGATAGCTGAACCAAATTGATTTGATGATATCAAGATTGAACCAGAAGCTTCAAGACCTCGTAGGCCTATTTGTATCGTTGGACGTGATAAAAAGCCCATTATGAGGAAGATTATAGAGTTGGCGAATGTTCAGTGGAGCAGAAGCAAAGCCGATGGTTCTTGGGAGACCAAGGAGAGCATAAGGACCACTTATCCGAAGCTCTTTACTTGGTGAGACTACTGTTTATCGCATTTACTCTCACTTTTGATATCAAATAGGGTAGTTTAGTATCCTACATGCTATGTTAGTAGTAGATGTCATTACCCGCTTCTATGTGCATGTTTGATGTTTTATATGTTTTCTCATGGATGTTAGGCATGCGGGGTAGCTATGTTTGATTTTGCCTTGGTTGTGTTAGGAATTTGAGGGGCGAAATTCCAAAATGAGGAGAGTGTAACGACCATATTTTACATATCGAAGGATCGAAAAATATTATTTGTAAATTCATACAAGGTCATATGACTTTATTATTTTGAAAAATGCCTATTAGTGACATTTTCTATATTTTGGATTTTTTTGGACGATTTTATTCTTGGAAACTTGTAAGCTATAACTTTTGATAGATGCTGAATGAGCATCCGGGACCACTTTCGTTGGAAATATATGATTGTTTCTCTTTCTATAAAGTGGTCATAATAGAGAATTTGACTTTTGGTAAGAGATATGGCTATTTTAAGTTTGGCAGTTTTTGAAGTGGTTTATTAGGTAATTAGCGAGGTTTGAGGGTAAACCCACTAACCCATTTCAGTTTGGAAGCTATACTAGGCTAAACCATCATCCACGCTCATTTTTACCGCTTGTCAAATAGATCTAAGTTCCCATTAGCCCATTCTCCATCCAAAACCTTCTCTTTTTCCTCCAAATCAAGTCTTAATCATAGATTAAGGGTCGATTAGCAAGGGGATTCCTTAGAGATCTTCAAATCGGCATTTTTAAGAGGGAAAGTTACATCTTTATTTTGATGGTTTTAGTGCGTGATTTATCATCTCTCACCTTACTATATATGTTCCTACAGGTTTTGGCATGTTTTAAACACAATTTTGAAGTTAAAATCATTTTTGGGACTATTTTAAAGTGAAACCTGAAGTAAAACCGAATTAAAAATATTTCAAAGTGTTTTAATCATGTTAATTTGATGTATGGTTGCCTTGATGTATGTTAGGCTATGCTAGAGACTTATTATATGATGATTTTCCATGAATTGTCGCATGGTTGCATGTTTGAATGTTGTTTGGTGCATGTAAGGTGTTTGCTTGTATGTTTGAAATGCTTATCGAACGACTTAGCGTTAGGATCCATTAAATCGAGCTTTGATGGATTGACTTGGGCTGTTAAGAGTCATATCAATGCATGCAAAAGGAACATAGGTCGAAGGACGGAGCGTAGTTGTGAAATCAAAGCAAAAATGAAAGTTGTAGTTACTATAACATTTTGGTTTCAAGGGAGGTCAGTTGGGTAATATGAGTGCTTGGAGTATGGGATGGATCAACTCGGCTTTTACTTTGAGCCAATTATAGATTTGCCTCCCAAACAGGCTATAGAGTTCCGAATAGACCTAGTTCCTGGAGTTCAACAAGTAACTTGACCTCCAACTAGAATGTTCTTAAAGGAGAATGAGTAGCTAAATAAACAACCGATAGAACTAGAGTAGAAACACTTCATAAGATCGAGTAGTTCACCCTGGGGAACCACAAAAGTATTTGTGAAGAAGGCAGACGGTTTGCTCAGGTTATGCATCGATTATAGGAATTTGAATGAATTGAAAATCAAGAATAAATATCCCCTCCCTAGGATTGCAAAAGATATCATTCCTATGATAGCGTTCATAACTCGTTATGGCTCATAAGAATGGTTGGTGACGCCATTTGGTCCGACAAATGCACCAGCTTATTTTATGAATCTAATGAATAAAGTCTTCAAATAATATTTGGACAAGTTAATCTTGGTATTCATAGATTATATTTTGATTTACTCTAAGTCTAAGGAGGAGCATGAGAGGCCCCTAAGGGCAGTATTAGAGGCACTAAGGCAGAATATGCTAAGTTCTCCAAATGCCATTTCTAGCTAAAGTAAGTGAAGTTTCTTGGCCATGTTGTTTCAGAAGAAGGTATCTTTGTAGACCCAACGAAGGTCAAAGCGACACAGAATTCGAAGAAAATAGAGACGGTAACTAAGATTAGAAGTTTCTTGGATGTAACACCCCTAATTTTAATTGACATTATTTAGGATATTTAATTAGATAAATAAAATAATGTGGGGTGGTAAAGAGAGTGAGATTCGATAGTTAAATTGGGTCGACCTTAATTAATAAGTTAATAGGATTAATTATGACTTAAATAATGAGGAATTAATAATGTGGGGAAAAATAGAAAAGGCTTTATTTCCTAAAAGTAAACCTTTCCATTCACACTTCCTAATTCACAATCACGTCATACAAACTAAAGAAAATCAAGGCCGACCATTGCTACGAATTTAAGGGGGGGAAAGCTAGGAAACAAGAGGAAAACTTAGGGGAAATCAAATCTAAATTCAAATCTCATTTCACTTCATCAAATCAAGGTGAATAATGATTATCAATCTCATTATTGCTTTCTTATTTTGGTTTTATGCCTAAACCCAAATCATATGTTATTATTATGCCAAGTTATGATTGATTAGTTGATTATATGCTTGAGTGATGAATTATTGGATTTATTATGGAATTATTTATTAGGTTTTAAGAGTGAAAACCTAATTTATGATATCCAATTGATGTGAAATTTGGATATGATGTTCACGACATTATTTTAGAAGTGTGTTTTAATTTCATAATTTTCCAAGCAAGTTGAATATTTTATGAATTTCCTAAGTAATAAAAATGATTTATTTCTGGTTTTAATTGTTAAAAATAATTAAATAATGTTTTTGGTTTGAAATTATATATGTTAAAGAATATGTTATTGCTGATTTATTGTGAATTTTGAGAAATTTTCCAGAATGCTTATGATTTTATATGAATTTATTAGGATAGAAAGGCTTAATAATTATACTAAAATAATCATATAAGTTTAATGGTTTGCAAATTATTTTTGGGAATGATAATTCTATCTATAGTAGTTTTTTGAAAAGGATTTGATAAAAAGTTTATTATCCAATAGCAATTTGACGAGGGATTGGAATAGATGAAAAGAAGTTGCTTTTTAAAGAAATAAAATAGTTTCTTTGTTAATTACGAGATTGTCACATTGTTATTAATCAATGCCAATGTCCATCTGTGCCGCAGCTATTATGATTCCGCATGTTTTCTGTATAGCATGTTTTCTATGCCACGTGTTTCTATAGCGCATGTTTTTATACCAACATCAATTTTATAAGGCAATAATGCCGCATTTTTGACATTTATATTAAATGGCATGGTGCTGCACATATATAACTTTGGCATTATTACTTTAGGTAGCAATGCCACATATAAATCTTACTTTCAACATTGATACGAACGACAATGTTGCCACCTATTTTATATATTGACATAAACAATATAAATGACTCTATGATATTGATGCCGAAGGTCATTAATGTCGTCATTCCTATATTTCCAAATTTTAAAGCATTATACTATGCAACCAATAGACTGTGCCACTTACATTCAACAGCTTATATATATTATGTTATGTGTCATAAATGATTTTAGCATTATGGCCCCATACTTTATTAAATCAAATGCTTTAACATATTGACAAAATAGAAGGGTGCTACAACCCACTGCGGCTATACCAATGCCGCACTTTAACAATCCAAATGGTTCCATTATATATGGCTTCATAGCGTAAGATTTTGAGGTGCGACAACCTCTAAATGATTTCAAAGTTCAACAATGTTATTTTAAAAAAGCATATATATATATATATATATCTTGACATAATATTTTGGACAAATTAAAGGGCTATATTTTCCTTGTTTTTGAGTATGATTTCAAAGATTAAATCAATTATAAAGATTTATGCTTTCAAGGAAATAAAAAAGGTAATTGGTCTAGGATTTTACTAGAGAGATTATTGTTCTTATCTGTAATGACCTTAATTTTAATTAACATTATTTAGAATATTTGATTAGATAAATTAAATAAAATAATGTAAAGGGATAAGAAAATTGAGGTTTGGTAATTAAGTTTAGGTCGTGCCTAAGTTAATAAACCAATTAGAGACATAAAAGGTTAGCATAAGAATGATAAAAATGATAAGAGCAAAATGGGAATACCCTTCATTTCTACCTTCGTTTTCTTCATTCATTTGCACACATACAAAATAAGCATGTAGAAAGCCGGCTATAACTAGAAGAAACAAAGAGGAAAAGCTAAGGAAAGCAAGAAGGAAGCTTGGAGTAATCAAATATGAACAATCTCCATCTTCTTAATCCAAATCAAGGTGAGTAATGAATATACATCTCATGTTTTTGGTTTGTTTTGGTTCTAAGTATAAACTCGTTTCTTTTGCAAGTATTATGCCATGTTTTAGTAGTTTGAAGGATTATATGCTTGTTGGTGAGTTTCTAGAATTTGAATATGAAATTTAGTGATATGTTTGAGTTTGGAAACCTATCATGAACACAAATGAGTTACGATTTTGATATGATGTTAGAATATCATTTTAGAAATGGCTTTTTAATTTCATAATTTTCCAAGCAAGTGTAGATATTATAGGATTTTTATAAGTGAAGAAATTGGTGAATTTTAGATTTTAATTATTAAAAATAATTAAAAATAAGTTTTTTACCTTGAAATTTTCGTGTGTCGAAGAGTATGATTAATTTTAATTTTTGATTTTAGGGATTTTTCTTAGTGTTTAGGAATGATAAATAAATTATTTAAGTCTAAAGGGCTTATTTGTTTACTAAGATGTTAATAATAAGGGTTAAATTGTAAAAATATTTAACATTTAAAATTATGGCATGTGGCTGTTTTTCTCGACAAAGAATTTGATAAAATTTTGATATTAAATAAGGTTTTGACAAATTATAGAGGTTTTGTGAAAAGGAAACACTTTTTACAGTAATATTGCAGTTTTCAAGTTAATTACAATTCTGCAATGTCGACAACGGCAAAGTCGAACCACATCTTACCATTCTTCATCATCATCGATGCGGAACAAACTAATACACATGATGTCAACGAGTTTGATATGAAGCGAACTGGGTTGAAACCTCATCGAGACCATAGTAACAAAGACGAAGAGGTAGTCATCGATGGGGTCCTGTCGATGTGCATGATGCCATGTTTTATACTAAGAATCATGCAAGCCACATATACTACTTCGAGCCTTTTGCCTCATCGACCCGATGATCATCGAGCCCAACGCTCTAAATTGTCATCGAGCACCTATCGCTTTTAACTTGAACTTGTTGTCGAGCCTAATCTATACCGCATTTAACCTGTCATCGAACCTAACTCTTACCGCTTTTAACTTGTCACTGAGTTAGTGCCTTGTTGCTTTTAATGTTGTAATCGAGCTTAGTCAATGCCTTTAAATAGTGTACGAGCCTAGCCCATGATTTAATAGTCATTGATCTTAGCTCATAATCTAAATTTTATACCCTCGATGACGCATTGATGCTAATGTTTTGAGAGTCGCCGAAGTTCAATTTTTATAGTTTTTCACTATGATTTATAAAGTAATAACTTCGACATCATCCCCATTTATCTTCAAATAAATGACTTCGACATGTTTTTCATTGGGAAAAGATTTTAATGGCGATGATGTCGACGAATATTATAGTCGTAAAGACATTACTTAGTTTTGGGCTTATAAACTAAGTTTTAAGAGGGTCGAAAACCCAATTGATTTTGAGTTTAATCAACAATGTTTTGTAGCCCATATATCATGGCATAAGTATTTTGAGATTACTAAAGGACCAATGTTTTCCTTGTTTTAAGTATGATTTCAAAGGTTAAATCATTTACAAAGATTTTCTTTTCAAGGAAATATGAATAGGGTAATTAACCTAGAAGTTTACAAAAAGAATGACTCGGAGATTAGAAAACCAGATAGGATTAGTGTAGGGTCACGCCCCATACTTTAGCTAGTAGGTCCTAGCTAATATAAGTCCAAAATTATAGTGTGTAAGGCTTTGTCATTGGTAAGAATAAAAGACGGTTGTACACGGAAGGGAGTACACATTTAGAGATAGGTTATTGGTGTGCCGACAAAACCATTAGGGTTAGTTAACCATAGAAGTTGTAAGTTACGGACATACCATCCATTTTTTCTCTAACAATAAGTTAGAACATTTATTATGTTTAGAAGTCCCGAGTCTGCCATAGGTTTATGGTTATCCTAATAAAATATGATGTTGGGACAGATAGTCCACTGATTATCAATTTTGTACTCCATGCATGTTATTGTATATTTTTTGTTATGACCAGTTTGGTTCTAGGATTTTGATTGCAAAAGATAGAATCTTAAAGAATATTAATGAGGGGAATACCCGTTTCATTAGGCTGTGTGGTCTCATTTAATATCTAAAAATTGAGATGTCATATTATTATTCACACCAGGCTTTATGTCTGACTCGAAGTTTATGTTTTCCGCTTAAACTCTCAGCTGCTCAAAATTTAAACTGAGCAAGTTGAGAGTTAATATTTTCAGGTTTAGTGGATTTTGGCGAATAAAGCTTCCGAAGATGCGAAGGAGGCAAAGGTTAGCTATTTAGGAAATTATCTATTTATCTATTCCACTGTGGTTGAATGTTGTATGTAATGGAAGATGTTGTAACTGTCTATTTCGTAACTCGGATCATCCAAGGGGCATCTTCATATGTCACTCTTGGCGTTTTTTATAATAATTATATTTATCTAAACCTGAGCAATGATATGGGATTATGTACTGAATTTCAGATGCTGATTTGAAATGTAATGAGTAAAGTTGTTTTGAAATTGTGTTTGAAATATTTCATATTCTCATGCTTCTGATATTATGGATACCATTAAAATCACCACATTTTCTCACCAAAAATTAATACAATAGATGACCGCAGCATCTATAACGTTTAGTTTCGGGCCTCAAAATAGGGGATGTTACATCATGGTACATAGCATAGGTTTATGTAAAAATTAAAAAAAAATTGAACTTAAAGGGAGTTTTTAAAACACAATCCTAACGAATAAGAGAATAAGATTGGGATATGAGATAGCACTATAGTAACGTACTTGTATTTGCTATATATAAGTATACACTTTATCTCTATTCTCCCATCTCTCTTATTCTTCCGTGTTTTACTAGGTTCGAATGCATATTTAAATGTAAAATAAGGTAGTGTGGTAGGAAATGAAAGAGTGAATCTCGGTGGGGGAAGCACCACAATAAATGGAAATGTTAGACCCATTACTAGAAGGAATCCGGGTTGGGAACAAGTGCTAATGTAGGTGTTGGAACATAGTAGCCGATATGGGAGTAATGTATCAGTTCTTTGTCTACATGATGCAAGCAGAAGCTGTTGTTGGAGTTGTAGGCAGAAATGCTGGAGGAGTATACCAGGAAGCTCTGGTTGTCAACAACTATGCTATGATGAATAAGGATTATGCAAGGCTTGAAGGAAATCCTTTATTGGAACCGAGGATGCAATTGGAGTAGAGAATTGGTTGCTTCATTGCTAGAGGAACTTCACTGATCTTGGATTTAATGGTGAGAAAAAAAGGAGTTTAGCATCCAGCAACTGCAAGGAGCTGCGTTATACTGGTGGAACAATGTAACAATTGCAGTAGCAGAGGAAACTTTGACATGGACTGAATTTAAGAGATGGTTTGAAGAGAGCTTTATGTCAGAAATCACTAAGTCTACCCAGTTGAGAAAGTTTATTGAGTTGGTGCGGGGAGATATGATTGTGCTAGAGTATGCTATGAGGTTCGAGGAGTTGTCTCGGTATGGGTGTGCTACCGTGGATACAGTAATTAAGAGGTATGAGAAGTTCATTCATGGACTGAGACCTGAGCTTACTAGGGAAACTTTGCCATATTTCATGGATCCATATAATGTATTCGTTGAGATGGCTTTATGGAATGGAGAGATGCTTGCTTTCTTTGGTAGTAACAAAGCGGTGGAGGCTCATGGTGGGAAAAATCAGAAGAGGAAGTTCTTTCACAAGAAGGGAGCTAAGAAGAGTGGAGTTGCCAAGAAAGGAAAATCATAGATTATTTACTATAAGCGTGATAAGAAAGGGCATTTTGCAAACGAATGTCATTCTAGAGATGGAAAGAAGGTTATTGGAAGGAAGAATATCAAGTGCTTCAATTGTGATCAGATCAATCATTATAAGAACCGGTGCAAGGAACCAGCTAAAGCTGAGAAGGGCAAGGTGTTTGCATTGGAACCGGCTACATCGAGACCAACGGCTAAGAAGAAGGGAAAGGCTATAATGAAAGGTACACTTTTGATTCATGGTATGCCTATTAAAGTTCTATTTAATACTAGTGTATCACATTCTTTCAAATCTCATTATTTGATAGATAAGCTTAACCTAGAACCCTTATACCTAGTTACATCCTCAAGGGTTGCGAATTCGATAGGAGGGTGTGCAACTCTTGGGATGAGATGTGACCAGTTAGAGTTTGAATTGTTAGGTCATATATTTGCTTTCAGTTTGCATGTGTTTGATTTGATAGGCTTTGGAATTATTTTTGGTATGGATTGGTTAAGTAAGTACGAAGCTAGGGTATTTTACCATGGTATCACTAAGACACCCTAGTAGTAGTGATCGAATTATATACTCGGTAGAAAACCGAGTTTTGATGTTTGCGCTTTGTTGGTTATAATAGAGGAGGAAAATGAGTTGAACCAAGTTTATGTTGTGAGAGAATTCGCAGATGTCTTTGAACTAGTAACAAGACTACCTCCGAAATGATCTTTTCAATTTCAAATAGATCTTGTATCAGGAGCTAAACCTGTTAGTAGACCTACAAGTAAGATGACACCTGCCTAGATGCAGGATTTAAAAGTGAAACTGGTAGATTTGGAAGGAAAAAGTTTTATTAGACCAAGCAGTTCGCCTTGGGGAGCAGCTGCAGTGTTTGTTAAGAAACCGGATGGATCGTTAAGGTTGCGTATTGATTTTCATAAGTTAAATGAGAAGACAATAAAGAATATATATCCACTATCGACGATTGATGATTTGTTTGATTAGTTGAGTGCAGCCAAATTGTTTTCTCAATTGGATTTGGCAACAAGGTTCCACCAACCAAGAGGGGTAGAGAATAGTATTCCTTTGACAACATTTAGAACCAGCTATGGATTATATGAGTGGTTTATAATGCCATTCATATTGACTAATGCACCAGCCTTCTTCGTAAACTTAATGGATCAGATCTTTTGAGAGTATTTGGATAAATTTGTATTGGTGTTCATAGACAATATTTTAATATATTCGAAGGATGAAAGAGACCATGAAGTTCAACTTAGGATAGTGCTTGAGACACTGAAGTTGCATAAGTTAAAAGAAAAGTTTTCAAAGTGTCACTTTTGGAAGAAGGAGGTGAAGTTCCTTGGTCATCTAGTCTCGAAAAAAGGGTTGTCGGTAGATCCAACTAAGATTGAGGTAGTCAATAATTAGAAGAGACCCCATACAATGACTATGATAAAGAATCCTCTTGGACTAGTTGGCTATTACCATAGATTTATTAAGGATTTATCGTGAATAAGCAACACCGATGATTAAGCTAATAAGGAAGGACATGAAGTATGTTTGGACCAATAAACGTGAGGAGGCATTCCAGAAGCTGAAACATTTATTGACCAATGCACTGGTATTAGTTGTTACAGATGGGAATCAAAATTTAGTAGTGCATATAGATGCGTGCAGAACTGGATTAGGAGCTATGTTAATGTAGAGAGGTACGGTAATTGCCCATGCTTCTCGACAGCTCTGACCACATGAGGTTAGATATCCGACGCATGCCATAGAGTTAGCTATAGTACTTTTTGCATTGAAGGTGTGGAAACATTACCTTTTGTGAGAGAGATTCGAGTTGTTTACATACCATAAGTCATTACGATACATATTCTTTCAGAAGGAGTTGAATATAAGGCAAAAGAGATGGCTAGAGTTTTTATCCCCTTATGATTTTGGAATTGAGTATACACTGTAGAACGGAAACATAGTGGTAGATGAGCTCAGTAGAAGGCATTAGAATGAAGTGTTAGCAATGAAGCTGAGTGGAAAGATTTAGACACATTGACTATATGCGGTGTGCAGTTAAGATCTATGGCAAGTTCGAGTTAAGAAACCGCTATGTTATCATTTTTAGAAGTTCAACCAGTAATGATCGAAATGATTTATTCTAAGCAAGGAGATGATCCATTACATGTTGAACGGATTAGAAGGTTAAAGATTGGAATCGAGATTGATGATTTAAAGGATTTCAGTCTTGACCAAAATGGGTGGTTGAGAAAGAAAGAAAGATTCTGTGTTTTAGATGTCGTAGATCTAAGGAAGGAAGTTCTTAGAGAATGTCATCAGTCAAGGTTCACCATTCATCCGCGGGGAACTAAGATGTATCAAGATATGAAATGAAGTTTCTTCCAAGAAGTGAAGAAGGATGTAGGCTTATGGGCAAATCAGTGTTTGAACTGTCAGCAGGTAAAAGCCGAACATCCAAAGCCAAGTGGATTGCTTCAGCCTTTATATATTCTAGTTTGGAAGTGAGATTCTATATTTATGGATTTTATAGATAGGTTGCCAAGGTCTAATAGAGGAAATTAAATTATTCGGGATATAATGGACCGATTAATTAAGAGTGCACACTTTCTATCCGTTAATTCGACTAGAATGGCACCAATCTTAGCTAAGTTATTCATGAAGAATATAGTTAAACTGCATGGGGTTTCTAGTAGTATAGCAAGTGACAAAGATTCCTTGTTCAATAGTGAGTTCTGGAAGAGTCTATAGGAAGTTTTAGGTACCAAGATCAAGATGAGTACCGCTTACTATCCACAGATCGATGGATAAATGGAAAGAGTTAATAAAGTCCCGGAGGATTTGTTAAGGGCTTATGTGCTAGATTTTAGAGGATCATGGAAAGACCATCTACACTTAGTCAAGTTTTCGTATAACAACTGGAAGATGTTATTTGTAATAAGTAGTTTTTTGGTTGGTTAATTGGTCACATTTTATTCATGAAATGGGTTGGATTGGTATTATTTTGGATACGGCAAAATCATTTGATTCTATCTAATAAGTACCTTGTGTTAGAATTGAGAAATTCTATAGCTAGACTCTTTAGTATTCTCTTATTTATCACCCGTGTCTACTATTTAGGTAGAATGTCATTGCCTGTTGGTACTAAGAAACTGAAAGAAACCTCAGAAAGTGAAGAAAGCGATGTAGAGACAGCTTAAGAAACGATGAAGACGAAACTGGAACAAGAGGGATCCACTAAAGAAGACAAAGATAGTCCAATTCATGAATATTCTTTTTTTGATATCCATCAATAATTAGGAATTAGGAAAATTAAAGAAGAGAAAACTTATCTTTGGTTTGAAAAACCTATTGTAACTTTTCTTTTTGATTATAAATGATGGAATTTCCCATTGAGATATTTAAAAAGTGTTAGGTTTGAAATGTTATACGAAATGAATTGGCACAACTTTTTTTATATATGCCCAAATAAAGGAAAAAATCTAATATCTTTCACATATCCACCAAGTTTATCAACCTTTTCTAAAATAATAGAGCGAAAAATTTCTTTCTACATAACAGAAAAACAGAGACCTATACAATTATTGGATTTATAAAAATGAATAAAAAAGGGTTAGTTTGGCTCACATCCCTAATAAGTTTCAAAATAAAGAATACATCCTTTCCGGATTAAACTTACATCTTCGGTCCCTGTTTTCAAATTCGCACACGCAAAAAGGCCCAAATACCATTTACGTTTTTAACATTTCAAACACGTATAACTTTATGTAGAAAAATCGAATCAGGATACCGTTTTCACCAAAAAATCACAAATTTTATGATCTTTAAAATGAGATCCATTGTTAATACCAAAAAAGCATATTTGAAATAAGAGTTCAATTATTCCATATATTTATGGAGAATTCTACAAATTTTGAACATCACCGATTTTTCTTCAAATGTCAGCAACTACTGCATATAGTTGCTGAAATGTATGCAACTATTGCATATAGTTGCTGAATTGCCTGCAACTATTGCATACAGTTGCAGACATTTCTGCAACTATTGCTTATATTTACAGACATGTATGCAATTATTGCATATAGTTGCTGAATTGTCTACAAATAATGCATATAATTACAGACATTTCTACAACTATTGCGTATAATTGCACATATGCCTGCAATAATTGCATATAGTTGCTGATTCGTCTACAACTATGGCATATAATTATAGACATTTTTGCAACTATTGTGTATAATTGCAGATATTCCTGCAACAATTGCATATAGTTGTTGAATTGCCTGCTATCATACTATATAACTGCAGGCATTTCAACAATTATTGCGTATAATTGTAGACATTTTGGCAATTATTGCGAATAGCTTGTACTGCCATTGTTTTTATATATGCACAATGTCACTCATTAGAAAGATAATAAAATTTGTGATTTATGGTGAAAATGGTTTGTTAATCCGTCGTTTCTGCAAAAAGTTACTGTGCTTTAAAGATTGATAATTAACGAGGTGTAAATTTTAATTATGGATGTGAAAATAACATCCACGTATAATGTTGGTGCAATAAAGAAGAGGGGTATTGTAGGGAAGAAAATTGTAGTATTTGAAAATAAGGATGTAATTTATATCTTTTTTAGGAGGATGTTTTGTGTATTAAGTTTGATTTTAGGGATGTGTCCCTTATTTTCACTAAAAAAAATTCAACTTAAGGAACGAATTTGTAAGTAGAATATAGAATTTAGAAGAAGAGAAAGGATATTTTACTTTAAATATACTAGAAAAAAGAACTACGTTCTGTGATGATGAGCATGAACAAGAATATTTACCCAAAATGCATGATCCCTTTGTGAATGGACCTTATTCATAACCATAAAAAATGTAGATACAGTGAAATCATGACTGTTTTAATAACTTAAAGAGTGGATTCCTTAGAAATATTGTGGATACATAAAATTCATGGCCTATTTCCTAAAAATTCTCAAACATTTGAACGTAAAAATAATATCTATTGAGAAATTTTTATCGAATCCTATTAAGAATTCCTTAACCTCGATTGAAAATTTTATTTTGAACGTGCGCAAGGAATAAATTCAGAAAGTCAAATAAAATCTTTGAAATTTTATTCAATGTAATTACAAATGATCTAATAAAAATTAGAAGAATTTCTATTGGAATGGAAGAAATTAGTAAAAAGGTCTCTAGATGGTCATACAAATTAACAAATGATTTGGAAGAAGAAGATGAAGAAGAACCGACAAATGATCCTGAAATTCAGTCAAGAAAAGTGAAAAGCATAATAATTTATACTGATGACAATCAGAGTACTAATTCAAGTGCTACTAATAATATAACTAGTAATACTAGTGATGAAGAAGACGAGGTAACTTTGATACATTACTCACAACAATCGGATTTTTTCCATGGTATAGTCAAAGGATCTATGCATGCTCAAAGACATAAAATAATTATCTTGAAAATATTTCAAGCAAATGCGCATTCTCCACTTTTTTGTATCGAACAGAAAAAACATTTTTTTCTCGTTTTTTGATATATTTAAAATTAGGAATTGGTTAGGGAGACCTCAAAATCTCAAATTTATTATTTTAAGCAAGAACATACAAAAGAAAATGAGAAAACAAACAAAGAGAAAGAAGAGGAAAATTAACGAATAAAATATCAAAGGCTTGTGATAGCTTTCTATTTGCTCAAGCAATAAGAGGTCTAATATTAGTAACCTAATCTTTTCTTAGAATATATGATTTATTTCCCATATTAATAATAGCTAAAGTATTAGTCATATGTAATTATTTCGATTCCCCAAATCGTACGAGAATTGGAAGGAATGGAATGGAGAAATGCATGATAAATGTACTTATATTGGTGTTTATTATCAGAAATGGAATTTCCCAAAAATTGGTAAGGCGCCGTTTGAAATTTTATACGGAAGACCGTGTAAGTCTCCCATGTGTTGGTTAGAGCCAAAGATAGATTAGTTCTTCGTCCAGATTTAGTAAGAGAAGCTACAGAAAAGATTATGTTAATTCGGATTAGAATGAAGGAAGGTCAATCTAGGCAGAAAAATTATAAAGATAAGAGACGAAAAGACTTAGTCTTAGTCAGAAATTGTGTTTTTGTCATGGTATCACCGATGAAATGCATAGTGAGATCTGGGAAGTCGGGTAAATTGGCATCGAGGTTTGTTGGACCATTTCTTATTATAGAAAGGATCAAGAAACTCGCCTATAGGATAGAGTTATCGAATAGTTTAGCAGGAGTCCACAATGATCCTATATTTCTCGTCTAAGGTAGTGTGTTTGAGATCCAAAAACTACTATTACTCCAGTTGAGTTAATAGACTTAGTTGTCGAACCTGACATGACTATAGTCGGACGACCAATTCGTATAATGCAAGTGATGATAACAAGCTAAGGAACAAGATAGTCAGATTAATAATGGTCCAATGGAGTGATGACGAGAGAGACTGTACTTGGGAAACATAAAGCAGGATTAGTGACACTTGTCCTGACTTTTTCAATGGTATGTCTTGCCTTTATGTCCGATTGACGTATGTACCATATCATAATTTTGGGGACGAAATTCTTTAAGGAGGTGAGTCTGTAATGACCTTAATTTTAACAAAATTATATAGAACATTTAATTTGATAAATAAAATAAAATAATGTAAAGGGATAAAGAAATTGGGATTTGATAATTAAGTTTTGGTTGTGCCTTAGTTAATAGACCAATTAGAGAAATAAAAGGATAGGATAAAAGAAGGAAAATGATTAGGGCAAAATGGAAATATCGTTCATTTCTATCTCTTAAACGCTTCTATCTTCATTTCTTCCATTCATTTATACACATGCACACTAAATATATAGAGAGTCCTGCCACAGCTATAAGAAATCAAGAGGAAAAGCTAAGGAAAAAAGTAGGAAGCTAGGAGTATTCAAATCAAAACAAACCTCAATCTTCTTAATCCAAATCAAGGTGAATAAAGAATATACATCTCATGTTTTTGATTTGTTTCTGTTTTAAGTATAAATTCATTTCTTTTGCATGTATTATGCCATAATTTAGTAGTGTAAAGGATTATATACTTGTTTGTGAGTTTTTAGAATTTAAATATGAAATCTAGTGATATATTTGAGTTGGAAAACCTATTATAAGAACCCAAATGAGTTGCGATTTCGATATGATGTTAGAAATATCATTAAGAAGTGGGATTTTAATTTCATGATTTTCCAAGCAAGTATGGATTTTATAGGATTTTTCTAAGTGAAGAAATTGGTGAATTTCAGATTTTAATTATTGAAATTTATTAAAATATGTTTTTGGCCTTGAAATTTTTATATGTTGAAGAGTATGATTAATTTGATTTATATTGATTTTGGGTATTTCTCCTAAGTGTTTAGGAATGATAAATAAATTGTTTAAGTCTAAAGGGCTTATTTGTTTAATTAAAATGTTAATAATAAGGGTTAAATTGTAAAAATATTTAACATTTAAAATTATGGCATGCGATAGTTTTTCTCGCAAAAGAATTCAATAAATTTTGATAGCCAATAAGGATTCGACAGATTATAGAGGTTTGCTGAAAAGGAAACACTTTTCATAGCAATATTGTACTTTTCAAGTTGATTACCATTCTATCATGTCGACATCGGCCATGTCGAGCAACATCTCACCACACTTCATCGTCATTAACGCGAAACAAACCAATATGCATGATGTCAATGAGTTTGGCATGAAAGGAAGTGGGTTAGAACCTCGCCCAGGCCATAATAACAAAAATGAAGAGGTGGTCATTGATGAGATCATGTTGATGCGCATGATACCGCGTTTTATACTAAGAAGCATGCATGCTGCATATACTACTTTGAGCCTTTTGCCTTGTCGACCTGATGGTCATCAAGCCTAACATTTTAAATTATCGTCGAGCCCATGCCACATTCAACTTGTTGTTGTGCCTAATCAATGCCGCATTTAACTTGTCCTTGAGCCTAAATCTTGTTGCTTTTTAACTTGTCATCGAGTTAGTACTATGTCGCTTTTAATATTGTTATCGAGCTCATTCAGTGCCTTTAATTAATTTTTGAGCCCGACCCTTGTTTTTGGATTTACCGAGCTTAGCCCATAATCTAAATTTTATACCCTCGACGAGGCATTGATGCCAATGTTTTGAGAGTTGCCAAAGTCCAATTTTTATAGTTTATCATTATGATTTACGAAGTAGTAACTTCGACATCATCCCCATATATTTTCAAATAAAAGACTTCGTCATGCTTTTGATTAGACAATGATTTTAATGGCGATGACATCGCCAAGTTTTATAATTGTAAAGGTATTACATAGTTTTGGCCTTATAGCCTTAGTTTTGAGAGGGTCGAAGACCCTAATGATTTTGAGGTTCATCAACAATGTTTTGTAAAGAATATATCATTTCATAAGTATTTTGAGATTAGTAAATGACCAATGTTTTTCGTGTTTTATATATGATATCAAGGGTTAAATCATTTACAAATATTTTTTTCAAGGAAATATGGATAGGGTAATTTACCCATAAGTTTACTAAAAGAATGACCCAGAGATTAGAAAACCAGATGGGTCTGGTGTAGGCTTGCACCCTATACTTCAGCTAGTAGCCCCTAGCTAATATAAGTCTAAAATTCCAATATGTAGGGCTTTGTCATCGGTAAGACTAAAAGAAGCTTACACACAAAATGGAATACACAGAGTATGATAGGTTATTGGTGATCCCCGAAAACCATTAGGATTAGTTGACCCTAAAAGTAGTAAGTTACGAACAGACCGTCCAGTTTTTCTCTAAAAAGTCAGAACATTTATCATGTCTGGTAGGCCCAAGTCAGCTATAGGTTAATAATTAGTTTGATATAATTATGATGTTGGGATAGATAGTCCACTAGTTACCAACTTTGTATACAAACATGTTATTGTATATTATTTATTATGACCATTTTGGTTGTAGGATTTTGATTGCAAAAGATACGCTTTTAAATGATATTAGAGAGGGGAAAACCCATTCCGCTAGGCGGCATGGTCTTGCTTAATACTAATAAATTGAGATGTCGTATTTTATTCACACCGGGCTTTATATCTGATTCGAAGTTTATGTTTTCCCCTAAAACTCTCATATGCTCAAAATTTAACTTGAGTAGGTTGAGAGTCAAGGTTTTCAAGTTTAGTAGGTTTTGACGAATAAACCTTCCGAAGACGTGCATGAGTAAAAGATTAGCAATGTAGGAAATTATCTATTTATCTATTCCGCTGTGATTGAATGTTGTATGTAGTGGTAGGTGTTATAACTGTCCATTTAGTAACTCTGATCATCCAAAGGGATATCTACTTATGTTGCTCTTAGCGTATTTTGTAATAATTATATTTATTTGAACCTAGGCAGCATTGTGGTATTATGTACTGAATGTGAAATGCCAATTTAAAATGCAATGAGAAAAGTTGTGTTGAAATTGTGTTTGAAATATTTCATATTCTTGTGCTTCTGATATTTTGTATACCATTAACAGTATTGCATTTTGTCACTGAAAATTAGTACTATAGATGACTACAACATTTGTAGCAGTTTGTTTTGGGACTAAAATGAGGGACGTTACATTATCTCGGTTGGATAAAATATGATGGGATAAATTGACTCAAGGATTAGAGAACAGAAAACAAGATAATGGGATTGTCATAAGGTAATGATAGCCCCTAATTGATATTAATCCAAAATCCAGTGCATAGGGCGTGTTAGATGTAAAACCAAAAGTAGGTTATGCATCGAAAAGAATCTATATCTTAGATAAGTTATTGGTTGGCTTGTAAAACCATTAGGTTCATAGCGAGCCTAGGAAAACTATGAGATTAACAGACAATCAGGTTAACACTAAGATGATTGTGTTTAGATGGACCATCCAGTTTCTTTCTAATTGGGAGTTAGAGTATTTTGGTATATCGGGTAGGCCCGAGTCAGCCATACGGATTTGTTGTAACCCAGAGAAAACTATGACGTAGAGATAGACAATAAGTTAAATGAGATAGATTAGTTCGGATTACCCATGTAGAAGGCATGCAATTAATTATTTTATGTTTTAGTAACAATTGTGATTGCAGGAGCATGATTGTGATAAACTTATTATCAGAGGATACCGGTGAAGGGAAAACTAGTTCCTCTTAGTGGCATGGTCTCACTAGATATCTATTATTAAGATGACATACTATCATTCACACCAGACTTTTGTCCGACCTGAAGTTTTTTCTCCCCTTTAGCACTAGGGTGTACATTTGAGTGGATCATGAGTAAGATTTTCATGTTTTAGGTTTGATGAATAAAGCTTCCGAAGATGTGCAGGAGGCAGAGCTAGTTATATAGGAGTTTATTTATGTTAGTCGTGTTATCATTTTGTTTGAGTGTATGCAATGGCAGAAGTTGTATCTGTGTAGTAGTAACTTTGATCAATTGAGGGGCATCTTCATATATCACTCTTGGCGTATTTTGTAATAAATATATTTTATCTGAAATTGGGCAATATTTTGGGATTATGTATTGAATATGGAAATTAATTAGTGAGATTTGTATTTTTATTTTTTTCATCTTCCTATGCTTCTAATGTTAACAATACTATTAACTAGTCTCGTTTTGTTTGAAGAATAATATTATTGATGACTACAGCTTGGTAACAGTTATTTTTGAGCCTCAGAAGGAGGGATGTTTAAACTTGGTATTAGACCAAAGGTTTATGTAAAACTAAAAGAATTTTGAATTTTAAAAGTGGTTTTGAAAACATAATCCAGATATATAAAAGAATGAGATTAAGATATGGGATAACGCTATAGTAACCTACTTACATTTTCAATATATAAGTATATATCTTATCTCTATTCTCCCTCTCTCTTAGACCGTTCTTTTATATCTTACTAGGATTTGAATGCATATATAAGCAAAGTAAGATATGGAGGTGGGAAATAGAAAAGGAATCTTAGTGGAGGGAGCACCACAACCAATGGAAATGTCAGGCCCAATACTAGGAGGAATCTGGGTCGACAAACCGCTGTTAATGTCGGTGTTGAAACACCGCCGATAGACATGAAAGCTATGTACCAGTTCTTTGTCAGCATGACGTAAGTTGGAGTTGTAGCTGGATCAGTTGGTAGTAATGCCGGAGGAGCGAATTTTGAAGTTTCGATTGTCAATAACTATGCGGTACTGAGTCCGGATTAGGCAAGACTCAGAGGAAAGCCATTTATTAGAACAGAAGATGCTATCAAAGTTGAGAATCGGCTATTGAATTGTGAAAGGATTTTTGCTAATTTAGGCCTAAACAATGAGCAGAAGAGGAGGTTGGCATCAGCAGTTGCAAGGAGCTGTATTGTACTGGTGGAATAGTGTAACTATGTGGATACCATAGGATAATTTGACTTGGGGAGAGTTCACGAGGAAATTTGAAGAGATGTCTGAAATAGCCAAGTCAACTTTTCTTAGAAAGTTTACTGAGTTGGAACAAGATGATATGTCGGTGCTTGAATATGCAACCAAATTTAAGGAGCTGTCCAAATATGGATATGCCACTATGGATACGGTGATAAGAAGGAATGAAAAGTTTATTCGAGGATTGAAACCAGAGCTTGCCAGAGCAACGTTGCTGTACCTTAGAGACCCTTGTGATGTAGTAGTGGAAATGGCTCTAACGAACAAAGAGATGCTCGTGTTGTTTAGTAATAACAAGCTGACAAAGGCTTACGACAGTTAAAGTCAAAAAAGAAACTTCTCCTAAAAAAAGGGAGCTCAGAAGGGTGCCTACCAAGAAGGGAAAAGATGATATTGTCTGCTTCAAGTGTGACAAGAAATAATATTTTTCCTATGACTGTCGAGCCGGTCAGGAAAAGAAAGTCATTGGAATAAAGAACATCAAGTGCTTCAACTGTGACCAGATAAGGCATTACAAGAATCAATGCAGAGAAAGGAAAAGTGTTTGTTTTGGAACCGTATGCCTCAAGACCAATAGCGGAGGAGAAAGGAAAGGCTATGATGGGAGGTACGCTTTTGATCATGGCATACCTATTAGTGTATTGCTTGATACTAGTGCATTACATTCTTTTATCTCTCATTGGTTGTTAGATAAGCTTGGTTTACAACCATCATGCCTCGTTACTTCCTTAAGGGTTGTGAATTCAATAGAAGTCCATGCAACTCTTGGGATAGGACGTGTCCGTTTAGAGTTTGAGTTTTAGGTCATGTATTTGCCTGTAGTTTGCACGTATTTGAATTTATAGGCTTTGGAATTATATTAGGTATGGATTGGTTAGGAAAATATGATGCTAGAATATTTTGCCAAGATGGGGAAATATCACTAAGACACGCTAATAGTAGCGATTGAATTATATACCTAGTAGAGAACTCGAATTTTGATGTTTGTGCTTCATTAGTTACAATAAAGAAGAAAGATGAGTTGAATTGAGTTTTTTATCATTAGAGAATCTTCAAAGGTCTTTGAGCCAATGATAGAACTACGGTCGAAACGAGCCACTGAGTTTCGAATAGATCTTGAACCTAGAGCTGAACCCTAGTAAACTGTCTCGTAGAATGACACCTACTGAGATGAAAGAGTTAAAGGGCAGGTGGTGGACTTAAAAAGAGTTTCATTAGATTAAGTTGTTCATCTTAAGGAGCGGTTGCGATTTTCGTGAAGAAACCAGATATCATTGAGAATGTGCATTAATTATCATAAACCAAATGAGAAAACAATAAAGAATTGATATCCTTTACCAAGATTAGATGATTTATTTGATCAGTTGAATAGGGCCATAATATTTTCCAGTTGGATTTGACGATAGGGTTCCATTAATTGAGAGTGGTGGAGGACATCATTCCTTTGACGGCGTTTTGAACAAGGTACGATTCCTACGAGTGGTTAATGCCATTCGGGTTGACTAATGAGCCTTCTTTCTTTGTAGATTTGATCAACCAGATTTTCCAAGAGCATTTGGATAGATTCATGTTAGTCTTTATAGATGACATCCTGATATATTCTAGGAATGAGCAAGATTAAGAGACTCGCCTTAGAATAGTGCTTGAGATGTTGAGGTGACATCAACTAAAATCAAAGTGTCCGAAATGTCATTTTTAGAAGAAAGAAGTGAAATTCCTTGGTCATGTAATTTTAGAAAAGGGTTGTCAGTAAATCCAGCTAAGATTAAGGCTATTAATAATTGGAAAAACCCAAGATAGTGATTGAGATAAAGAGTTTTCTTGGATTAGATGGTTATTACCGAAGATTCATCAAGTATTTCTCTCGTATACCAGCACTGATGACTAAACTAAAAAGGAAGGACGTGAAGTATGTTTGGACCGATAATTGTAAGGAGGAATTTCTAAAGATAAAACATTTATTGAGCAATGCAACTATCTTAGTTATACCAGATGGTAATCAGAATTTGGTGGTGTACACAGATGCTTATGGATTAGGATTAGGAACTGTTCTGATGTAAAGAGTTAAAGTGATTGCCTACGCTTCTCGACAGCTCAGACCACATGAAATTAGGTATCCGACTCATAATTTGGAGTTGGTAGCCGTAATATTTTCTTTGAATGTTTGGGGACATTATCTTTCAGGAGAAATATTCGAGTTCTTTACGATAATAAATCTTCGAGGTATTTATTCTTTTGGAAGGAGTTAAATATGAGACAATAGAGGTGGTTAGAGTTTATAGTAGCTTATGATTTTGGTATTGAGTATACGCCAGGGAAAGGAAATAAAGTTGCCAATGCACTTAGCAGAAAACATCAGAATGCGGTATTAGAAATACTAGCAGAGTGGAAAGATTTAGAAGCATTAACTACTTATAGTTTACGATTAAGGTCGATGGTTAGTTCTAGTCTAGAATACCGCAATGTTATCTTGTTTAGAAGTTCGATCAATATTGATCGAGAGGATTGCTTCTAAGCAGAGAGATGATTCGTGATTAGCTGAACGGATAGAAGATCAGAAGATGGAAATGAGATTGGTGATTTAAAGGATTTTAGCCTTGAGTGGAATGGATGGTTACGAGAGAAGGTACGATTGAGTGTTCCAGATGTTGGTGACTTAAGGAAGGAGTTCTTAGGGAGTGTCGTCGGTCGAAGTTTACCATTCATCCTGGAGGAACTAAGATGTACCAGGATATGAAGTGAAGTTTCTTCTCGAAAGTATGAAAATGGATATAGGCTTATGGGTAAAGTAATGTTTAAACTGCCAAAAAGTGGAAACTGAGCATTATAACCAAGTGGATTGCTTCAGCTTTTAGATATACCAGTGTGGAAATGAGATTCTATATCTATGGATTTCATTGACAGGTTGCTAAGGTCTAATAGTGTAACGAACTGCCTTTCTGTAACGACCCGCCTTTTTGGATAGTTTAAACCGACGATCAAATACACATGTCGATTCCAAACCATTCAAAAGGGCAGATGGTTATTGGGGTAAATAAGAAAAGAAGAGAAATAAAAGAAAGGAAACAACACAAAATCTTGCAGCGGAACGATAAAATATAATAATCAAATAAACAGTTCATGAAGTTGTTTACTATACTTTGATCATTATTTATACAACATTTATCAGAGTTACACATATTCAACAGAACAAATAAAATAATGCAGCAGATAGCATGATGCAAGGGTAATAATAGTAATAGTATACCAAATCTTCATCTTCATCCTCCAGAATAGATCTTCAAAAATCTGAAAAACTCAGGACTGACCCGAGCGTAATGAAAAGACAAAACACTCAATTCAGGACTAAAATATCCTTATGAAAGTTAAATCAATCGTAAATAAATATGAGTGTAACGGCGTTAGAGATGTTTACGTGATTTGACATCTCATATCCAGTGTCAACGTGCGTGCAATAACTCAAGAGATGTTACGGGATTTTCCATCTCTTAAGGATCCGTTAAACTATCTACTATGTAGTAATGTACGCTAAGTAGATAATGATTATCAGTAATATAAAGTATCAAAATAGCATTAAGGCGTTACCATAATCCCCCTTAACACATTTTTATAATGCCATAGTCTATACAGCACCGTAAGCCCCACCGTAAACTGGTGGTTATCAGAGGGTACCCCATAGGTATAACACAAAACATAACGTAGTGGTCGCGAATAGGATAATCAGTATGACAAGGTACATGAGGCGATACCAACTAGGATACTAGTAGTTGCGTGATCCGGACTGATGTTGAGCATAGCCAGCAGCTACCCCAACACCGCGAAACAACACTCCCAAATCAAGGGGTGCACCCAAATCGAATCACAAATGTAATAGATATGGTATCGAAGAAGTGTGTCCGCTAGAGATGGCGAACCTCAATGGCCCGGCGTGGCTCCTATTTTAGTCATGTCGGGGGTCATCCAATATCGTTCTCTTTCTTCAATCAACGCATTCACCAAACCATCCACTTCATTCTAGATCAACATTCCGCGTATAATAGTTATTAAAGTGGTTTTCGGTATCGACAAAGAGTATGTCCATATCCGATCCCGGTCTCTTTAATAACTACGTATTTTTACACCGTTGGCTCCTTTACATTTCAAATCGGTTCATAATTGATATCAAATATCATATTCGCTTCAAAAATCAAATCCATTTCACATATCACCGTATTTATTCAAATGTAAGATTCCGTTTCAAAAATCATTTTTCGCCTCAATATCTCATTTCGATTTCCAAATCATTTCGAATTTCAATTTAGGTTGCAACTTCATTTAACCCAATTCGTATTTACATTCGAGATTTAAACATAAGCATTTCACCTTATTGACCAGCTTGAATTTTTAGAAAATAGTTTTAAGTAGTTTAAAAGTAGTTTAAATAATTAAAATAGTTAAAATACTTAAAATCTTAAAATGGACTCAAAATAGATAAATTAGTTTAAAATAATTTAAATTGGGTTAAGTAGATTTAAAATAGATTAAAATAGTTCAAGTATTCAAAAATGGTTTATATAACAGAGTAATTTCGAAAACAAAATAAAACAGCTTCAAACCAGTCGATTTCAATTATAACTTCCCAATTCAAATCAATTTCAATTTCCATTCTACTGATTCAATTTCGATTTCAATTCAAATCAATGTCAACTTTGACTTCAAATTAATTAAATTTTACATTCACCTTCAATTAATTCAATTTCAATTTATATCGATTTTTAGCTTGATTTATCGAAATATCAATTTTTAACACTTAACAAAATTATCCTTCAATATTCAAATTTAAATCCCAATTACAAATATGATTCAATTTCAAGCTCAATTTCAAAATATCATTTTTATATCGCTTTTACTTAGTAGTACACAAAGCTCGAAATAATGTTCAATCTTTAAAACAAATAAATTTTCGAAATTCAATCATATCCCGATTTTTAATCTCAAAGTCTCAACTTAAATTATATAACAATTTCCTTTAACCAAAATTTATTTCAACATTCCAAACTCAATTTTCCGATAAATTCGATTTCTATAAATTGATTTCTATTCATAAGTTTTAAATCAAAACATTTAAATAAATTTCAAATCGACGATTTTGAAAATTATTAATTTAGCCAATCCGGTGTCCGTATATAATTTTTTATCCTATGGCCAAGTGATCAGTTATTTCAATTAAATGTCAGGGATGAATATATATCACTTAAACAAATCACAGTGTTATATGTATGCATAACAGTATATATATATGCAAATAAACATCCAAACATTTAAATATCAACCAATAACATCCATCGAAATACATCATCCAATAGACAATACAATTCATGGTAATTTCATAGTTATCAATGTCAGGTAATTTAATCGCAATTCAATTTCAATTTAACTGTCAATTTAATTTTCAATGATTAATTCGAATGACAATCTATATGATAATTAAATTTTATCAAACAACGACAAATAAAATTCATATCACTTCATAATATCATATTTAACTGGCATAAAGATATTCAGTACTCTGTGAGCGTTATAAAACACTCGCCTTGATTTCAATATAGTTCCAGCGTTTAATTTCGAATAAAATTAAACGAGCGTTTAATTTTACCCGAAATTTTCACTAGCTCCAAATGATTCCAATCCATCTCCATAGCATAGTGCTCCTCCATACGATTCCAACGCAACTTGTTTGGTCCGATTCCGACCTCGTACGAACAAGTTATGACATTTTAAAGTTTGAACGAATTATTATAAAATTAATTTACACTTCTATTTACAAACCCTACAGCAAAATCTCTGCCGTCCATCCTAGCAAAGAAATCAGGGCAGCTCCCCTTCCTTCCATCTTCGTTCCAGTAAACGAACGAACGCAAACACAACCCATTCGTCGCCTAAAACCCTAACGCACGCACCACCCTACGTTCGACTTCGCTCCGATCAAGATGCTACACCACATGCGCCTTCGCCTGAGCTACCTCCAGCCTCTGACCGCACCCCCATAGCGCCACCAACGCTCCGTAAAACTCGCACGAACGGCCAGCCCTCACGGCAAAAATCCCATCGATCCGCTTGACTATAGAACATCATAGCCGTATGGATTTAAAGCTTACGCGATGCTCTACAATTTTCATTTAGAATCTAAGCTAGAAAGTGAATGGATCGAGAGAAAAATGAGGAGGAAAGAGGTTGTTTTCTGGCCATTCATTGTATAAGAGGCGGCTGAACAATTAGCTTGGGTTTTTTGATAATTTTGTGAAGAAGATGGTGCTTTTATAGAAAATATTTTCAATTTACTATTCATCCGATTTTCCGAACTCCAAATCTCACGCGGTTACCGACGTTTCTAGGGTTTACCCCGCGTTTCAGACACAATGGAATAGGTTTCGGAAGCTAATTCGATCATCTGTGCGAGTTACGGCAATAAACGATCAATTTTAAATTAAACCGATTAAACGATTTTCTAGGCGTTTTGGCTTGCCCCGGACAAACGGTAAATCCAATTGACACGAAATTTGAAATCTTATAATAATATCATATTACGGATCCGATGAAACTGGTTTCATCGAAATCCGAGACTGTTTGAAAAATGACTATTTTAACTCGTTAAATTAATATTAAAACAATTTCGATGCGTTTCGAGCTGCCACGGTCAAACGAAAACTCTGATTGCTACGAAAATAGAAATCCGATAATTACAAATTATTATGAATCCAATGGAACTAGTTTCGTCCAATTCTGAGACTGTTCGAAAATTGGCTATTTTTCAGTCGATAATTAAATATTAAAATATTCAATTTTTACAGATTTATTTTTCATTCGATTTTAAAAGTTCTATAACCTCATTCTAACTTTAATATGATAAAATAAAATTTTACAAATCATCTTTAATCATATTAAACCCGTTATTTAATTATCCAATAATTTCCAATTTTAAAATCTTATTAACTCTATTATAATCCCAATATAACTTACATTCACTTTGGAAACCAATTTGAATCATATTAAATCAAATTTCAATTATTCACTCTATTTTCATATATTGAATTTCAATATCAAATTAATCATATCAAATTCGGAATTTAATTATTCAAACATTTGTAATATTAAACTTAAACAAATTTGATTATTCTTAAATCACTATCCTTTGAAATATTCAAAACGAACTTATAAAATTTAACAAATTCAAATTATAGAACAACCATTTTCATTAAAACAGTTATTCAATTCCCGTTATTCAATTATTCAATAAATTCCAAATATTAAATTTAAACAATTTAATTGTTCAATATTTGACGGATTTCAATATTAGGTTTTTAAATAAAAATTTTCATTATCAGTCGATTTACTATATTACATCAAATGTATTCCACATTATTATTTAACTACAGTTAGAGATAATGCACTCAACTAATATATAAACTTTCAGTTCAATGGCAGTTGGTTCACAAATTCAATTCGACTAACTAAATGAATAGGTAGCTTAAATAATTATAACCGTTAACTTTTAATTACTTATAAGTTTATTATTTACAAACAAGCGTCACAATTACCTATACAATACAAATTCATTCAATTACCTTTGACTACGTATTATTTCAATTGATTTGGGATTTCATTCAATTCATAAATAATTAACTTAGATAAAATTTGTTGCATTTCATTCTAGTTATTACTATTCCAAACGACTTAGAAATTTTTTTCTAACACTAAATCACGAAATCTTTTAAATTAGCTATTTTAATTATTGAAAATATACGGGTCGTTACACTCTCCCCCACTCAAAACTTTTCGTCCCCGAAAAGGAAAAAGAAGGGAAAAGGAACTAAGTATAGAATTCAACATTAGATATATTTTATTCAAAGTTACCAACTTATAAAACAATGAAATTCCATTTATAAAGTCATAACTATGCTTCCACTAAGTTACTATGAACGGCTTTCTAACTTTAAAAGTTAGTTATCAAAACAAGTTATATAAAAAAAATTAAAACTTGAAAAATTTTCTAACACCCGGATTTAAGAAAATTTTTGGCAGAGTCTCCTTTGCGCGGCTCGATCGGAAAAAAAAAATGACAGTATATATATCACAAATATACATCTCATCAAGTGATGAGGCATCCCGTAGGGAAAAAAGTGTAAAAGTACGGTTATGTAATCCGAGATATGTACCTTATATATTGTTAGCGAGCATATACGGCTAATATAGCGCGAAAGCGAGCTCCAAATGCGAAGCAAGCGCAATCCGCACCTACTAAACACTCAACAAACCATGAGAAACATGCATATATGAAAATAATATCAATATACATCATATAGCAACATAACAACTACATATGCCAACATAGCAAATGCAACAAAACAACAAATGCAACCATTAATCAACTATCATCCAACTATCATCCAGCAAATCCATAACCAATCAATATAAATTCATTTTTCATTAATATTTATTGACTTGGGTTTCAATTTTAATCATAGTTGATTCATTAACGTTGGATTTTACTAACATTCATTCTCAATTCAATTAGTTAACATTCACTAATTTATATTTACATTAGTTTACTTCCAATTTGAATCAAATTAAATTCTATTTAAATTCATCTAACTTCTAATTTGATTTCAATGATTTATAGCTTTCAATTTCATTAGCACTTAATGAATTATATACAATAAACTAACAATCATATAACAACCAAATCATACCCAACATAACCAAATTATTAATTTTACATTCAATTTGGTTTATCTCCTTCAATTCCAATTTATTCTTAGCCATACCAAATATGCCAAATATGTTAAGATAAATTTGCAACTTAAATTTGCAATATTAACTTTTAATTAAGTCTGTAAGCCGTACATATATCATCCGTGAGCAATATCAATCTAATCGCTTATTTGATCACACAATTTCACTTTCAAACTAGTATCGTTCACACGACTCTCTAGTGCGGACTCAGATTTGGTTCCTTGATTGGAAACTGTTACTCTCCTTGCATAGCCATATACTATGATAGAGAATTCCAGAATCAAATTAAAAATCCATATCTAGGGTTCGCCGTCGAAAATCGAGTGAAAAATCCTAACTTGGATCGATATAAATCATCTCGAAATTTTTGTGCTCGAATTTGGATCAAATCGTTATGCGAATAAAATAATATACGTACAATCTCACGTATTACCTTCCAATGGATTTCTATCCAATTTATCTATACTAGATTATTTTGTTGACTTCTATTTTTTTCACTTAATTACTCACAATCCATTATTCAGTTAGTATATTCATTTCTTTACATAGCATATTCTTTAACATTATCTTTTCTTAAACATCATATCATAGAATTTGCTTACTCAAGTTCATTTAAGCATTCTATATAATTTAATTAAATTCAATTTCATTATTTTAGTTAATAACAAATTTATTTATTGAACATTTTATTAACCAGCACTTTAGTTTATTAATCGTCCTATAAAAGTCTAACCTCTCATAAATGACTTTTCTTAGTTTACAGTTATCTTAAAGGTTATAATTTTTTTTTCTAGTCCCTTTGTAATTTATATTTATTTTCTATAACCAATCTACAAAGATATAATACGATTCATTTATCTTCTTTCTTAAGTTCACTTACTTGTTCCATTTATCCATTCATCATTTCATGTTATATTTAAGTATATAACATTTTTATCACAACCAAATTTTCATTTATATACATTTAATTCCCTTTTAGTTTTCCTTACTTGTATATTTCAATTACTTCCAGGTTCTTTTTATTTGTACAATATCTCATTACATATCCAAAACATCATTTCAACTTCTTAATATTTGGTAAGTCATATTATATGTTATTAGAATGCAAATTTGGTATTATACAAATTTATAGAATTTCATTTTTCTTAATTAGAATGTTCACAAATTTAATTTGTTTAAATCCTCTTTACCTTTCAACTTTAAAGTTTTCCCAAGACAATAAGCTTAGATATCTTAATACTCTTATTTTATAAATTCTGATTATTCACATTTCATTCAAATTATTTGAAAATTACTAATTAACATAACTTAGAAATTTAAATGCCCGGTTCTTTTCAAATCATTTGAAATAAACATATACACTTGTATCTTTAATATATCAAATCATATCTTTAGAGTTTAAACCAAAACCCATTTACCCAAAATAATTTCGATAAAAACAAAGCTTCTTAGAAGTCTCCCCCACTTTGAGACTCGAAAATGAACGTCGATGATGTTGCGCAGTCATCGCCGAAATTATTTTCTAGCGACATAAGAGAGGAGTACTAAATTCATTCTTTCCTTTAAAATTCTTTCAAAATATTTCCATAAAAAATTTCCAACTAATATTACTATATATTTCTTCAAAGCTTTGAAAACCATTTTTTCAAAATCTCCAGGTCTTAAATTCAATATTTCCAATTTAAATCTATTTTAATTCATAAGTCACCTTTATAAAATATTCTTATAGGATTTTCTTTCTTAAAACATTTCACAAGTGTTTTATCATTGTTCATTTTGTAATTCACCTTATTTATTAAATTACAATATCCAATTAATGATAATAACCAATATTTTGATTCCTAACAACCAGGTAAGCTAGATAGGTCACAATAATTTCTGAAAATTTTCTTTATATACAAAATATAATTAGAGCAAAATTATTCCATTTACCCAGTTTCAAAACAATACTATGTCGAATTGTTCTGTTTAAGTGTTTAGAGATCCCTATCAATGACGTTAATTACTCGTATTGACCAGAATCCATAAGCCACTCAACAAATCAACCGACACAATATAAAACATTTTATATCACTAACAAATACGCTCTCTCATATATATACACTCAGCGACTCATTATAGGGTATTACTACCCTATTTATAAAGAGTCAGACCCCACAAAGCTAAGGTTATCGCTAAACCAAAGCTCTGATACCAACTGTAACGACCTGCCTTTTTGGACAGTTTAAACCGACGATCAAATACACATGTCGATTCCAAACCATTCAAAAGGGCAGATGGTTATTGGGGTAAATAAGAAAAGAAGAGGAAAGAGAAATAAAAGAAAGGAAACAACACAGAATCTTGCAGCGGAACGATAAAATATAATAATCAAATAAACAGTTCATGAAGTTGTTTACTATACTTTGATCATTATTTATACAACATTTATCAGTGTTATACATATTCAACAGAACAAATAAAATAATGCAGCAGATAGCATGATGCAAGGGTAATAATAGTAATAGTATACCAGATCTTTGTCTTCATCCTCCAGAATAGGTCTTCAAAAATCTGAAAAACTCAGGACTGACCCGAGCGTAATGAAAAGACAAAACACTCGAGTTAGGACTAAAATATCCTTATGAAAGTTAAATCAATCGTAAATAAATATGAGTGTAACGGCGTTAGAGATGTTTACGGGATTTGACATCTCATATCCAGTGTCAACGTGCGTGCAATAACTCAAGAGATGTTACGGGATTTTCCATCTCTTAAGGATCCGTTAAACTATCTACTATGTAGTAATGTACGCTAAGTAGATAATGCCTATCAGTAATATAAAGTATCAAAATAGCGTTAAGGCGTTACCATAATCTCCCTTAACACGTTTTTATAATGTCATAATCTATACAGCACCGTAAGCCCCACCGTAAACTGGTGGTTATCAGAGGGTACCCCATAGGTATAACATAAAACATAACGTAGTGGTCGCAAATAGGATAATCAGTATGACAAGGTACATGAGGTGATACCAACTAGGATACTAGTAGTTGCGTGATCCGGACTGATGTTGAGCATAGCCAGCAGCTACCCCAACACCGCGAAACAACACTCCCAAATCAAGGGGTGCATCCAAATCGAATCACAAATGTAATAGATATGGTATCGAAGAAGTGTGTCCGCTAGAGATGGCGAACCTCAATGGCCCGGCGCGGCTCCTGTTTTAGTCATGTCAGGGGTCATCCAATATCGTTCTCTTTCTTTAATCAACGCGTTCACCAAACCATCCACTTCATTCTGGATCAACACTCCGCGTATAATAGTTATTAAAGTGGTTTTCGGTATCGACAAAGCGTATGTCCATATCCGATCCCGGTCTCTTTAATAACTACGTATTTTTACACCGTTGGCTCCTTTACATTTCAAATCGGTTCATAATTGATATCAAATATCATATTCGCTTCAAAAATCAAATCCATTTCAAATATCACCGTATTTATTCAAATGTAAGATTCCGTTTCAAAAATCATTTTTCGCCTCAATATCTCATTTCGATTTCCAAATCATTTCGATTTCCAAGTCATTTCGAATTTCAATTTAGGTTGCAACTTCATTTAACCCAATTCGCATTTACATTCGAGATTTAAACATAAACATTTCACCTTATTGACCAGCTTGAATTTTTAGAAAATAGTTTTAAGTAGTTTAAAAGTAGTTTAAATAATTAAAATAGTTAAAATACTTAAAATCTTAAAATGGATTTAAAATAGATAAATTAGTTTTAAATAATTTAAATTGGGTTAAGTAGATTGAAAATAGATTAAAATAGTTCAAGTATTCAAAATTGGTTTATATAACAGAGTAATTTGGAAAACAAAATAAAACAGCTTCAAACCAGTCCATTTCAATTATAACTTCCCAATTCAAATCAATTTCAATTTCCATTCTACTGATTCAATTTCGATTTCAATTCAAATCAATGTCAACTTTGACTTCAAATTAATTAAATTTTACATTCACCTTCAATTAATTAAATTTTAATTTATATCGATTTTTAGCTTGATTTCTCGAAATATCAATTTTTAATACTTAACAAAATTATGCTTCAATATTCAAATTTAAATCCCAATTACAAATATGATTCAATTTCAAGCTCAATTTCAAAATATCATTTTTATATCGCTTTTACTTAGTAGTACTCAAAGCTCGAAATAATGTTCAATCTTTAAAACAAATAAATTTTCGAAATTCAATCATATCCCGATTTTTAATCTCAAAGTCTCAACTTAAATTATTTAACAATTTCCTTTAACCAAAATTTATTTCAACATTCCAAACTCAATTTTCCGATAAATTCGATTTCTATAATTTGATTTCTATTTATAAGTTTTAAATCAAAACATTTAAATAAATTTCAAATCGACGATTTTAAAAATTATTAATTTAGCCAATCCGGTGTCCGTATATAATTTTCTATCCTATGGCCAAGTGATCAGTTATTTCAATTAAATGTCAGGGATGAATATATATCACTTAAACAAATCACAGTGTCATATGTATGCATAACAGTATATATATATAAGCAAATAAACATCCAAACATTTAAATATCAACCAATAACATCCATCGAAATACATCATCCAACAGACAATATAATTCATGGTAATTTCATAGTTATCAATGTCAGGTAATTTAATCGCAATTCAATTTCAATTTAACTGTCAATTTAATTTTCAACGATTAATTCGAATGACAATCTATATGACAATTAAATTTTATCAAACAACGACAAATAAAAGTCATATCACTTCATAATATCATATTTAACTAGCATAAAGATATTCAGTACGCTGTGAGCGTTATAAAACACTCATCTTGATTTCAATGTAGTTCCAGCGTTTAATTTCGAATAAAATTAAACGAGCGTTTAATTTTATCCGAAATTTTCACTAGCTCCAAACGATTCCAATCCAGTTCCATAGCGTAGTGCTCGTCTATACGATTCCAACGCAACTTGTGTGGTCCGATTCCGACCTCGTACGAACAAGTTATGACATTTTAAAGTTTGAACGAATTATTATAAAATTAATCTACACTTCTATTTACAAACCCTACAGCAAAATCTCTGCTGTCCATCCTAGCCAAGAAATCAGGGCCTCTCCCCTTCCTTCTATCTTCGTTCCAGTAAACGAACGAACGCAAACACAACCCATTCATCGCCTAAAACCCTAACGCACGCACCACCCTACGTTCGACTTCGCTCCGATCAAGATGCTCCACCGCGTGCGCCTTCGCCTGAGCTACCTCCAGCCTCCGACCGCACCCCCATAGCGCCACCATCGCTCCATAAAACGTGCACGAACGGCCATCCCTCACGTCAAAAATCCCATCGATCCGCTTGACTATAGAACATCACAGCCGTATGGATTTAAAGCTTACGCGATGCTCTACAATTTTCATTTAGGAATCTAAGCTTGAAAGTGAATGGATCGAGAGAAAAATGAGGAGGAAAGAGGTTGTGTTCTGTCCATTCATTGTATAAGAGGCGGCTGAACAATTAGCTTGGGTTTTTTGATAATTTTGTGAAGAAGATGTTGCTTTTATAGAAAATATTTTCAATTTACTATTCATCCGATTTTCCAAACTCCGAATATCGCACGGTGACCGACGTTTCTAGGGTTTACTCCGCGTTCCGGACACAATGGAACAGGTTTCGGAAGCTAATTCGATCAGCTGTGCGAATTACGGCAATAAACGATCAATTTTAAACTAAACTGATTAAACGATTTTCTAGGCGTTTTGGCTTGCCCCGGACAAACGGTAAATCCGATTGACACGAAATTTGAAATCTTACAATAATATCATATTATGGATCCGATGAAACTGGTTTCGTCGAAATCTGAGACTGTTTGAAAAATGACTATTTTAACTCGTTAAATTAATTTTAAAACAATTTCGATGCGTTTCGAGCTGCCACGGTCAAACGAAAACTCCGATTGCTACGAAAATTGATATCCGATAATAACAAACTATTACGGATCCAATGGAACTAGTTTCGTCCAATTCTGAGACTGTTCGAAAATTGGCTATTTTTCAGTCGATAATTAAATATTAAAATATTCAATTTTTACAGATTTACTTTTAATTCGATTTTAAAAGTTCTATAACCTCATTCTAACTTTAATATGATAAAATAAAATTTTACAAATCATCTTTAATCATATTAAACCCGTTATTCAATTATCCAATAATTTCCAATTTTAAAATCTTATTAACTCTATTATAATCCCAATATAACTTACATTCACTTTGGAAACCAATTTGAATCATATTAAATAAAATTTCAATTATTCACTCTATTTTCATATATTGAATTTCAATATCAAATTAATCATATCAATTTCGGAATTTAATTATTCAAACATTTGTAATATTAAACTTAAACAAATTTGATTATTCTTAAATCACTATCCTTTGAAATATTCAAACGAACTTATAAAATTTAAAAAATTCAAATTATAGAACAACCATTTTCATTACAACAGTTATTCAATTCCCGTTATTCAATTATTCAATAAATTCCAAATATTAAATTTAAACAATTTAATTGTTCAATATTTGACGGATTTCAATATTGGATTTTTAAATAAAATTTTTCATTATCAGTCGATTTACTATATTACATCAAATGTATTCCACATTATTATTTAACTACAGTTAGAGATAATGCACTCAACTAATATATAAACTTTCAGTTCAATGACAATTGGTTCACAAATTCAATTCGACTAACTAAATGAATAGGTAACTTAAATAATTATCACCGTTAACTTTTAATTACCTATAAGTTTATTATTTACAAACAAGCGTCACAATTACCTATACAATACAAATTCATTCAATTACCTTTGACTACGTATTGTTTCAATTGATTTGGGATTTCATTCAATTCATAAATAATTAACTTAGATAAAATTTGTTGCATTTCATTCTAGTTATTACTATTCCAAACGACTTACAAATTTTTTTCTAACACTAAATCACGAAATCTTTTAAATTAGCTATTTTAATTATTGAAAATTTATGGGTCGTTACACTTTCTTACTTCAAAGGACGAGCCATTAAGGGTAAAAAGAAAAAGGAAGATAAGAAGAAAAACTAAACATTCACAGAATCTCACAATGGAATGAAATAGTATATATTAGTCAGCATAAGACTTTACATAGATACTGCCATAATAATTCATCAGAGTTATAACAGTACAATTTCCAAACTAGAATAGTTATAACTACCTATCCTTACATCACTAATATAAAATACACACATATACACACGTCAGAATAAGATAGTAGCTAGCTAACATTGAAGCCGCCTTCTCCAGCTCCTCTAAAATGCAATCATGAGAAAACTGGATCACTTGGCCACTCATAAAAAATTAGGTACCCAAGAGTTTTAAGGAAAGAAAATAAAACTCCGGGTCAGACATTGGTATGAGTAAACTCAAAACAACTTAATTATTACTTTAAAAACTCTTTGAAATTCAAGGATACCTCGTAAAACCACACCGCACATAAACACAGATGGTTTTTTACCTTACAATGACCAAAAAACTTTATATAGAAATCCAGTGATATTATCATATTGTTTAGGGTTTTCAAGTAAATAGTTAACATAGCAGAAATTATTTTGTTAATTAAATTCCAACATAATTGGTATACAACTAAGAACGAAGGCACTCATTGGCAAATGGATTGTAACGACCCTAATTTTGTTTAACATTTTTAGGACATCTAATTAGTTAAATTAAATGAAATAATGAAATGGTTGAAGGATTGAGATTTGTGTAAATAAGGGGTAGCCGTGCCTAATAACAAATGAACTAAAGGGAAGCTAAAATAAAATGGATAAGGCTAATATATAAAGGAAATATAGGAGTAAGAAATATCCTTATACCCTAAACCTTCACTCCTGTTCATTATTCACGTTCACAATCAAAAATCAAATACCAAAGAGGCCGGCCACCATTAGACAAAGCTAGAAAAAGAAAAGCTAAAGATCAAGAGGAAGATTAATCAAATCCAATCTCAAATCTCAACTCTTAATCACAAAGCTAAGGCGAATAATTAGGTTACATCTCACGTTTTTATTATTTTTGGTTTTAGATAGAAATCCGAATTATATTTCAATATTTTTCCATGTTTTTTATTGTTAAAATGGATATACATGCTTGTTGATTATTTATGGTATTTTATATAGATTTTATGACAAGATTTAACATGAAAACCCTATTGGATGATATCTATATGCCTTGCCATTTTGAGAGAAGGTCAAAAATAATATTTTAGAGATGGGTTTCAAATTTCATAATTTTCTAAAGTAATTTTTATTTATTATTAATTTTCTATTGAGGAAAATGGTTAATTGGGTTTAAAAATTAGTTATGGCTAATTTATATTGTTTTTGGGTCAAAAATTAAAATATGTTAGAAAACATATTAAAAGTATTTATGAGAATTTTCGTTGAATTTTCCTAAGTGTTTTAATAAGCATATAAAATTATTTAAGGTATGAGACTTAAATGTTTTATATATCTATAAAAGGAGAATGGGCATTTTGTAAATAATTTAAATAATGTGCTTCCGAAATTTCGGCAGCACTTTTAGAATTTGGAAAATAAATTAGAAACTAATCACATGTTGACAAATAAGCAGGTTAGTTGGAAATAAATTACTTTAAAAGGAAATAAAATAGTTTTTGTATGCTTTTGCTGTTTCGTCACTTTCGGCAGCACTTTTCGACCAAGTACTCTCGCCTCCATCTCCATTGAAACCATTGCGCATGGTATCAAAGACTTGGTACGTACTGAACTGGACATAGGAAAAAGGCATTGGGTCAAAACAAGGGGTTTCGAAGGGGTCGAAGCCTTGCTTTGATTTTAAAAGGAAATGCACCTGCTTGGCTTTCGAGAAGAATGCTATCGACTTAGATTGCTTTCGACTTGATTAAATAGTTTTAAAGAACAGTTTCCAAAGAGGTTGTGCCTGTTGTTTTATAAAGAAGCTTTCGAAAGGGTCAAAACCCCTAGTTGCCGCATCTTACCTTTCAAATCAATGTCTTCGAAAGGGTGCTTTTGTCTTAAAATTGAAGCCGCTTCTCTAATGCATTCGAAGGGAATGGTTTCGACAACATCCACTTCTTATACAAGGAAATTGCTTTCGAACGAATGCTTTTGACTTAGTTGTTTTAGGACCCTTTTGTTTTAGGAAACGATTGGGATTATGTAATTGAGTATGAAACAAGTTTTGTGAAATGTAATCAGAAAAGTTGCTTTTCAATCTATGATTTTGTTTCATATTCATGTGCTTCTGATATTATAGATGCCATTAACATTACTGTATTTGGTCATCGGAAGTTAATGTTATGGATGACTGCAGCATCTATAGCACTTAGCTTCGGGCCTCCAAATAGGGGAAGTTACAACTTGGTGTCAAATCATAGGTTTATGAAAAAAAACTTTAAACTTAAAATGATTTTGAAAACATAATCCTAAGGAATTAGAGAAAAGATCGGGGTATGGGATAACGCTATAATAACTTACTTGTATTTGCTATATATAAGTATACATTTTAGCTCTGTTCTTCTATCTCTCTTAGGTTATTCTTCCGTATCTTATGAAAACTCGAATGCAGATATAGACGCTAGAAGTGGAAGAGTTAACCTTGGTGGGTGAGACACCACAACTAATGGAAATGCAGAACCAAATACCAAGAGCAACCCAGGTTAGTTACAAGCCGAAAATGTGGGTCCTAGAGTCCCGCAAGTTGACATGGGAATAATGTTTCAGTTCTTTGTGAACATGAGACAAGCGAGAGTTGCTGCTGCAGTAGCAGGAGGAGGAAATCAAGAAGCTCCAGTGGTAAACAACTATGCTATTCTGAGTAGAGATTATGCTCGATTGGGAGGAAAGACAATTATTGGTACTGAAGACGCAAGTGAAGTAGAGAAATGGCTGCTTCATTGCAAGAGGATTTTTGCTGATTTAGGGCTCAATGATGATCAAAGAGAAGGCTTGCTTCTAGATAGTTACAAGGAGCAGCATTGTACTTATGGAACGGTGTTACTATCAGAATTAATAAGGAGATGATGACATGGGACGAGTTCAAAAGGAAATTTGAGGAGAGGTTTATGTCTGAGATATCTAAGTCCACTTTGCTAAGGAAATTTTTCTGAGTTAAAGTAGGGAGACATGACTGTGCTAGAGTATGCAACAAGGTTTAAAGAGCTAACATGATATGGTTATGCTACTGTTGATACCGTGATTAAGAGAAAGGAGAAGTTCATCAAGGGGTTGAAGCCTAAGCTTGCTAAGGCCACATTACCGCATCTCAAGGACTCATGTGATGTTGTAGTGGAAATGGCTTTGAGACCTGAGGAGATGCTTTCTTTCAGGAAAGGAATAAGGCAAGGGAGGTTCAAGGAGTGCAGAGTCAGAAAAGGAAGTTTTTCCACAAGAAAGGAGCTCAAAAGGGAGGAGCTGCTAAGAAAGGGAAGGCAGGGTTGTTTGTTAAAAATGTGACAAGAAAGGGCATTTCACAAATAAATATTGCTCGGGTGATGGAGAGAAGGTGACCGGGAAGAAGAATATTAGGTGCTTCATCTACGATCAAATTTGACATTGTAAGAACTAAAGCAAGGAGCCAGCCAAAGATGGGAAAGGCAAGATGTTTGCATTGGAACCAGCAACCTCAGGACCAACAACAGTGGAGAGAGGAAAAGCTGTATTGGGAGGTATGCTTTTGATTTATGGTATATTAGTTAGAGTTCTTTTTGATACTGGTGCATCGCATTCTTTTATATCTCATTGTTTGGTAGATAAGCTTAACCTAGAACCCTTCCACCTAGTTACTTAAGGGTTGCAAATCGATAGGAGGTTATGCGACACTTGCAATGAAGTGTGATCACTTAGAGTTTGAATTGTTAGGCCATACCTTTGTTTGTAGTTTGCATGTGTTTGTTTTTGTAGGGTTTGGAATTATTTTGGGCATGGTTTGGTTAAGTAAAATGATGCTAGGATATTTTGCCACGATAGAAAAATATCGCTTAGGCACTCTAACTGTAAAGATCGGATTGTATATACCATAGAAGACCCTAATTTTGAGGTTAATGCCTTGTTGGGTGCTATGGAGGTAGAAGACGAGTTGAATCGAGTTTTCATTATTAAAGAATTTACAGATTTCCTTGAACCTGTACTAGGACTACCACCGAAACAAGCCGTTGGGATTCAGATAGATTTGGTACCAAGAGCAAAACCGGTGAGTAAACCACAAAGCAGGATGACACCTACCATGATGAGAGAGGTAAAGGTGTAGTTGGTGAATATGGATGGCAAGAATTTTATTTGGCCAAGTAGTTCGCCTTGGGAAGCAGCCATAGGGTTTGCCAAGAAGCTGGATGGATCATTAAGGCTATGTATCGATTATCGTATTGAATGAGAAGATGATTACCCAGAATTGATGATTTGTTCGATCAGTTGAGTGGAGCTAAAGTATTTTCCCAGTTAATTTTAGTGATAGGGTTTCATCAGTTTAGAGTTGCAGAGGATAGTATTCCTTTAACGACATTTAGAACAAGATATTGATTGTTTGAATGTTCAGTAATGCCGTTAGGACTAACTAATATGCCAGCATTCTTTGTAGATTTGATGAACCGAATTTACTGTGAGCACTGGATATGTTTGTGTTGGTATTCATAGATGATATATTGATATACTCTAAGGATGAAATGGAGTATGAAGTTCATCTTAGAGTGGTGCTTGAAAAGTTGAGGTAGCATCAACTGAAGGCGAAATTTTCGAAATGCCATTTTTGAAAGAGGGAAGTGAAGTTTCTTGGTCATGTAGAATAAGAGAAAGGGTTATCTGAAGATCCGACAAAGATCGAAGAAGTGAATAATTAGAAAAAACCCAAGACAGTGACTAAGATAAGGAGTTTTCTTGGTTTAGCTAGATATTATTGAAGATATCAAGGATATTTTGCGAATAGCAGCACCAATGACAAGTTAACACGAAAGGATGTGAAGTTTATTTGGAACAATAAGTGTGAGGAGGCATTCCAAAAGCTGAAACACTTATTGACTAATGCACCTGTATTAGTTGTTTCAAACGGGAATCGAGATTTAGTGTTATATACAGATGCGTGTGGAACAGGGTTAGGAGCTTTGTTAATGCAAAGAGGTAAATTGATTGCCTATGCTTCTAGATAGCTTAGACCGCATGAGGTTAGGTGTCCAATTAACAATTTGGAATTAGCTGCGGTGATTTTTGCATTGAAGATGTGGAGACATTATCTTTAGGGAGAAAGATTCCATTTGTGCACGGATCATAAGTCGCTAAAGTATGTATTCTCTTAAAAGGAATTGAATATGAGGCAGCACAGGTGCTTGGAGTTTATAGCCGCTTATAATTTTGGTATTGAGTATAATCTAGGATAAGGCAACAAGGTTGCGGATGTACTTAGTAGAAGACATCGGAATGTAATGTTGACGATGATAGCTGAGTGGAAAGATTTGGAAGCGTTGACGACATGTAGAGAGCATGGGAAATCTCGAGCTAGATCTAGAAAGGAAACTATTATGTAGTCATGTTTAGAAGTTCGACTAGTGATTATTAAAAGGATTGATTTTAAGCAAGGAGAGGATCCAGTATTAGCTAAGGGAATCAGGAAGTTAAGGGATGGAACAGAGAGCGATGACTTGAAAGATTTCAAACTTGACCAGAATGGGGGTTGAGGAAGAAAGGGAGATTATTTGTTCTGAATGTGGGAGGCATTAGGAGGAAGTTCTAAAGGAATGCCATCGTTTAAAGTTCAGAATTCATCAGGGAGGAACTAAGATGTATCAGGATATGAAGAGGAGTTTCTTCTAGGAAGGCACGAAGAGAGATGTAGGCTTATGTGTGAAGCAGTTTCTGAATCACCAACAGGTAAAGGCCGAACATCAGAAACCAAGTGGGTTACTTCAGCCTTTAGAAATTCAAGTATGTAAGTGGGATTCTATCTCAATGGATTTTGTAGACGCGTTGCCTAGATCTAATAAAGGAAATGAAAGCATATGGGTCATAATGGATAGGTTAACCAAGAGTTCCCATATTATTCCAGTTAAGTCAACCAGGACGACACCTGTTTTAGCCAAGTTATTCATGAAGAATATATTTAAGACTGCATGGAATTACTAATAGAATAGTAAATGATAGAGATTCCTTATTCACTAGTGAGTTTTGGAAGAGTCTACGTTATACTTTAGGTACTAAGTTCAAGATGAGTGCCGCTTACCCTCCGTAGGAAGATGGGCAAACATAAAGAGTTTACAAAGTCTTGGAAGATTTGCTACGAGCTTATGTGCTAGATTTTGGGGGATAATGAGAAAACAATCTACACTAAGTCGAGTTTTCATGTAACAATAGTTATCTGGCTAGCATAGGGATGGCACCGTTTGAAGCTTTGTATGGAAGGCCATGCAAATCTGCAGTTTGTTGATTAGAGACCAGGGATGGGTTGGCTTTTGGTCTGGATTTATTTAGAGAAGCTGGAGAAAAGTTGAGATCGTTCGAGCTAGGATGACATAATCTCAATCTAGGCAGAAGAGCTGTGCCGACAGAAGACAGAAAGACTTAGAATTCTCAGTTGGAGATCATGTTTTTATCAAGGTATCACCGATGAAAGGTGTAATTTGATTCAGGAAATCAGGAAAGTTGGCAGCAAAGTTTGTAGAACCGTTTCCTATTGTAGAGAGGATTGGAAAACTTGCATATAGAGTGGAGTTACTGAACAGTTTTGTAGGAGTCCATAATGTTTTCCCTGTTTCTCATATAAGGAAGTGTATTCAAGATCCGGAGACTACTATATCACCGACTATGTTAGAGGACTTAGTAGTAGAACCGAACTTGACTATAATTAGGAAGCCAGTTCGTATAGTAGAAAAAGATGAGAGGCTAAGGAGTAAGACAGCCAGATTAGTTAAGGTTCAGTGGAGTGACGATGAGAGAGACTGTATTTGGGAAGTTGAGAGCAAGAATAGAGACGCTTATCTTGATTTGTTTCATGATATATTTTACCCTTATGATTGTTTTGTTGTGTACCTTATTGTAATTTCGAGGACGATTTTTTTTATGAAAGGGAGTCTGTACCAACCCTAATTTTGATTAACATTATATAGGTCATTTAATTAGTTAAACTAAATGAAATAACGAAATGGTTAAAGGATTGAGATTTGGGTAAATAAGGGGTAGCTATGCCTAATAACAAATGAACAAAAGGGAAATTAGAATAAAATGGATAAGGCTAACATATAAGAGAAATATAGGAATAAGTAACATTTTTATACCCTAAACCCTCACTCCCGTTCATTATTCACGTTCACAATTAAAATCAAATACTAAAGAGGCCGACCACCATTAGACAAAGCTAGAAGAAAGAAAGCTAAAGATCATGAGAAAGATTAATCAAATCCATTCTCAAATGTCAACTCCTCACAAAGCTAAAATGAATTATTGGTTACATCTCATTTTTTAATTATTTTTGGTTTTAGATTGAAATCAGAATTACTTTGCAATGTTTTGCCATGTTTTTTTATTGTTAATATATATATATATATATATATATATATATATGCTTGTTGATGATTTATGGTATTTCGTATAGATTTTATGATAATTTTAATGTGAAAACCATATTACATGACATCCAAATTCCCTACGAATTTGAGATAAAGTCAAAAATAATATCTTAGAGATGGGTTTTAAATTTCATAATTTTCTGAATTAATGTGGATTTATTATTAATTTCTAGCAAAGAAAATTGTTAATTGGGTTAAAAAATTAATTACGGCTAATTTACATTATTTTTGGGTCAGAAATTAATATATGTTAGAAAACATATTAAAAGTAATTTAAGGGAATTTTTATAGAACTTTCCTAAGTGTTTTAGTAAGTATATAAAATTATTTAAGGTATGAGACTTAAATGTTTTATATATTTCTAAAAGGAGAAGGGGCATTTTGTATAATTTACTTCCGAAATTATGGTAGCACTTTTAGAAAAGAATTTTGGAAAAGAAATTAGCAAGAAATTACATGTTGACAAATAGGCAGGTTAGTCGGAATGAAATTACTTTAAAAAGAAAGAAAACAATTTTTGTATGCTTTTTCTGTTTTGCAAATTTCGGCAACACCTTTCGACCAAGTACTCCTGCCCCCATCTCCATCGAAACCAATGCGCATTGTATCAAAGACTTGGTACATGGTGAATTGGACATAGGAAAGGTATTGGGTCGAAAAGGGGTTCCGAAGGGGTCAGAGCCTTACTTTGATTTAAAAGGGAAATGCGCCTGCTTTGCTTTCGAGAAGAATGCTTTCGAATTAGATAGCTTTCGACTTGGTTAAATAGTTTTAAAGAATGGTTTCAAATGAGGTTTCATTTTTGTATTACAAAGAAGCCCCCGAAGGGATCGAAACCCCTAACAGCCGCATCTTACCTTTCAAAGCAATGCCTCCAAAAGGGTGCTTTTGTTTTAAAACCGAAGCTACTTCTCCAATGCTTTCGAAGGATTGGTTTCGACACCATCCACTTCTTTTACTTAGGAAATTGCTTTCGAAAGAGTGCTTTCGACTTAGTTGTTTTAGTATCCTTTCATTCTATTGAAAGTTAAACCCAAAAGTTTCAAAAGGAATAGTTTTAAATGGTTTCGACAGGTTTTCCACATGTTTTACTTGAACCCAAATGCTTTCGAAAGGTTTGATTTACGTAAAGAACTTAATCCTTTCGAAAAGTTTAAGTTAAAGGTTTCGAAGGGGTGGTTTCCTAATGTTTTCGAAAGGTTTTAAATGGAAGGTTTCCAATGGTTTCGAAAGACATGTTAAAGCGTTTTAATAAGAAGGATACCTATTGTTTTATAAAGCATTCGAAAGAAAATGATTTCAATGTGTTTAAAAGGTTAAATGTAAATGGCTTTTAAAGGTATGATTTGGCCTTTGGCCTAGGTTGTAAAGTAGCTTACTTGTATCGAAAGGGGAACTTTCAATGGTTTCGAAAGGGATACTTTCTGTTGTCCCGCCTTTTGGTAAGGCCGTGACACGAAGAAATTAATTGAAAACCAAGGACAATTTTTTTCGAAGATCGGTTATACACAGGCCTACTATGGATACCGGTAAATTTTGCACGAGTCCGTATCAAGCTACAATTGATATGACATGACAAGAAAAGCTATGAAAGCCAACGTTCCAAATTTCAAGTCAATTGGAATTCGTATGCTCAAGATATTGATCGATTAAAGTTAAGAAAACCAACCACGTTCATATCCATGAAAAAAGGGTTAAGTTCGTATCCATCCTTCATCGTCCCCTTCATATCCATTAGTGGCCAACAACGATCAGACCTCCATAATTCTTGCTTTGAAGCCATTCGAATCGGTCATCATCCAGGCAATTCGTATCAATCGATCTGTGATCGATACGAAAATATATAAACAAACATCGATACGAAAGGGATCAGTTCGTATCGGTGCAAATCAAAGTAAGGACCATCGATACGTAGCGGCATTGGCCATCGATGCGAAGTCAACCAAGTGCTATGGGTATGAAGTAGCATACCATGATTGATATAAAGTAAGGAGCGCATCAGGTCGATACGAAGGAGAACACGTTCAAGTGGAAGACTCGGCCACTCGGCCTGAAAAGTGGATCGATCCTAAAATATAGCGCCACGTCACCTGATTGATATGAACCGGAAGCGGTATGAAGCCATCGATATGAATTTTATCGATACGAACTCAGCCAGTGTTTTGTAAATACAAACTTGGATTGATTATAACCCAAATCTACAAGTCCAAATGCTACCAAATTTTCAAAGGAGCTTACGCACCACCTCAAGAATATACTTGATCGATCTCAGCCCAAAGGGAGGTGTTTTGGATCAATACGAATTATGTATACATCGATCATGGGTCGAATCCAAATGGCCAGGGATCGATTATGTGGGCTCATCCATGTGAGAGAAGGGGTCTTTCAAGATATTAGTAAGATATTTGCAGCCTGCGCTTATATATAGCAGTTCTAGGCCTTTAGAAAATGGACTTTTGACTCTTCTACTCCAATACTCTATTGAAATCTCCATTGTATCTTGAGTGTACTATTGTAATCAGTTGTAACCAGCGAGAATCATCAATAAAACAGCAAACTTTCTATAGTGGACGTAAGCTACAACATGGAACCACTCTAAATCTCTTTGTTCTTATACTTTTATTTTCCTGTTTTTGGCATGTTTGTTAGATTAACTTTATTTTTCATTTATATTCTTCACATTAATATCTTCAAATACATCAGAAGCGTACCATGCCCAATTTTGATACTAACACTTTGATGTTTTCACTGAGAAAATATGACTTTTCCCCTGCTCTTTGGATCTACTACCGTAGTTGGATTGTAAGAATCTAAGGAGAAGATCTGGATCTTATATCCAGTAGTTCTTCCATCCTATTCAAATTGCATCAAATCTAGGAAGGAGCCACATTTTACAACTAGGACCACCTTAGCTACTGTAGATCAGGAAGGACGAGATAGACAGAACCCTATGCAGCTGCCCGTTATAGGTCAGAATTCAACTGGATCTTCAGATCCACAAGGCCCTGTCATCAGGGAGGAGTTCGAGATGTTGATGCAAGAACTGACCCAAAGTCGTCAATAGTTTATCAGCAGATCCATGCCAACACGGAGTTAACCAACTGGCCGAATCAGGAAAGAAGAAGGAGATCCAGAAGGGATCAAGCTTCCTACTCATCCATCGAAAGATTGGCTTCCTTTGATTATAGTCACAAACCTTCACGTCCATGGCTAGTTGGAAGCTATGCGCAAGCTCCTGGGCATCAACACACTTTGAACCTTGGAGAAGTAGGAGCTGGTCCATCTGTAAGTCACCAGGCTGGACCCTCCTCCCAGTGGGGGGGGGGGGCAATTCCTTATTACACTGTTGATAACAATGCTGCAGCCGCCGCCATTGACTTGGAAGCTAACAATCGGGACCGAGCAGATCTGAACCTTAGTCAACAAGATCGTACTCCTGAACCCTAAGTTCCCAAAGACCTGGAGCTATGGAGGAAAGGCATGGATCATCGACCGTGCCCGGGCCATCCTCGCATCGTGGAACCTGACAACACCTTGGCCCAGAATGCTCAAAATGTCCAGATATCAGATATCCCGACCATGATCTGTTAAATGATTTGAGAAAATCAAGGCCTCTCCAATGACGACTGGTGAATCTCTTGGAGTCATACACCCTACACTAATGACATCCTTTATACTAAACCATCCCGCTGATTCAGAATTCCAACTTTACCTGTTTATGAAGGGAGTTTAGACTCTAACCAACACATCTTAAAGTACGAATGGCTTATGAATGTCGCACGAGCCACGATGCAGTTAAATGCAGAAGTTTTCCTGTCTCCTCGAGGGTATCGCAACCATGTGGTTTACTCACCTACTGCACTGATCCATTTAATGCTTTGATCAGTTAGCTACGAAATTCATCGAAGGTTTCATATGCATGTCACAAGACCTAAGGATGTTAACACCTTATCTAGTGTCACTTAGGCTCCGGGAGAGACACTCGGACGTTATCTGGAAAGAATCCATGCCACTTGTGTGGATATTAGTAACCTTAATCATAATTCCACATTAACGGTGCCGACTAAAGGAATTGATCCTGATTTCGAATTTGGCAACTGGTTGGCTGGGAAACCCCCTGCGTCACTGGACCATTTCTACTCTAAAGCGGCCCAGTTCTTAAGAAGAGAAGATGCTAAATTGTCCAAGAAGAACGATGACGTGGGGCCCAGTGTGAAAGGCATTCAAAGTAACGTCACCGTGAAGCAAACCATATAAGAGTTTCGGTAAAGTGCGGTTAAATATACAGAATAATCAAAATCAGCAGAAAGGCAATAGAAGTCAGAGTAAGAAACGAGGTCAAAATCGCGGACCGCGACGTAGAGCTCCCATGTTTGAAACCTATACTCCTTTGAATACATCCCTGGAGAATGTCTACTTGTAGACCTGTAATACTGGCCAATATAAGAAGCCTGCTCTAAAGTGGTCGGCCGAAAAGCAGATTCAATCTGGAAAATTCTATAGATTCCATGATTGTTATGGTCACAATACTAATGAATGTCGCCTTTTATAGGACATTATTAAGAAGCTAATCCGCGAAAGGATGTTGGAACAATTTGTTCGGGCACCACAAGCGGGAGGTGCGGACCATCGAATCAAAATCAAGTACAAAATCAGGCTAGACCGGAGGAACCCATGCGTATTGGCGGAAGGTTGGTTATTAATACAATAAGTGTTGCTCTTCATCCAACCGACCAAAACTGGAAGGAAATGGAGTCGTATGCTAGCTCAGTTGGGCATGTGAGCTTCGATTGTTGCATTAATCTTGACGGTGGGGCCTGGCTAAATAAGAAAAGACGATGAAAGATTACATCGTTTTCCAAGATAAGGATGCTGATAGAGTCATAGCCTCCACCATTGATCCAATAGTCATATCGGCTCATATAGCTTCTGCTTGGATGAAGAGGATCTTAGTGGACAGTGGAATCTCCGTGAATATTCTTTTCAAGCAAGCATACGATCAGATGATGATGGAAGTGAAAGACTTGAATTTGTGTCAGTTTCGCATACATGGCTTCAATGGAAGTACAACTATACCCACTGGGATGGTGGAATTACCAATGGAGTTGGGAATCAAAGACCGCCAGAGAGTCCGGTTGTTACGGTTCATTGTGTTGGATATCAATTCACCATATAATACTTTCTTAGGCCGACCGACCTTGGCTGAATTCAGGACAGCTATTGCCCCCTTGTGTTTAACTCTTAAGTTCCCCACTGAAAACGGGGTTGGAGTTGTTCAGGGAGATCAGGCGGTTGGACGAACCTGTTATATTGCTGAGCTGCGGGAGGCGCATCGGAAAGAGAAGGGAAAGGATGCAGAGGAATCTTTCTACGTCCGTTTTACTGACAATTGATAGCTAACACATGTTCCTAGGTCCGGGAGCCACAACCAGTTTCTAGGGGATCTAGATTCATGAGATGATGATAGTGAAGAGGAAGTCAAAGATAGTTAGGCTTCCGTAGTATAGCTGACGATCGATGTTCCGATCGATGATGACGACTCCAGAATAATAAAGGTTGGGTCTCAGTTTAAGCCAACAGATGAGAGGAGTTGGTTGAATTTCTTTGGGAAAACCTTGATGTATTTCCCTGGACGCACTCAGACATGTGTAGGATCTCACCGTACATCGCAAGCCATACATTGAATATTGACCCGCTACATGTCCCGGTCAAGTAGAAAAGCGCGGTATGGATCCAGAGAGGTCATCTGCCCTGAAAGAAGAAGTGAATAAACTCAAGACGAATGGGTTAATCCGAGAAGCATTATATCTAGAGTGGTTATCCAACCCAGTATTTGTTAGTAAATCCAAAGGGAAGTGGAGGACATGTGTGGACTACTCAAATTTGAATAAAGCATGCCCCAATGACAGTTTTCCATTTCCAAGAATTGATTAGCTTGTAGATTCAATGGTCTGACACAAGCTCTTATCCTTCATGGATGCATACTCCGGCCACAATCAGATGCCGATGCACCTACCCGATCAGAAGAACATTAGCTTTATCACCAATCTTGGACTCTATTGCTATAAAGTGATGTCGTTCGGACTCAAGAACACTATAGCAACTTACCAACGTCAAGTCAACTGGATGTTCCCCAACCAGATCGGGAAAACTAAGGAGGTGTACGTGGATGATATGCTTGTAAAGTCGCGACTCTCCATCAATCATTTCAATGACCTAGAAATAATGTTCAACATCCTCCGAGAGTACAGAATGATGCTCAACCCATTGAAGTTTCACTTTTAGGGTCGTGTTCGAAAAGTTCCTTGGATTCGTTGTCAATGCTCGAGGAATTGAAGCCAACCTTGAAAAGATCTAGATGATTCAGAATCTCGAGACTCCCAGAACTGTAAAGCAAGTACAAAGCCTCAACTGGAAGTAGCAGCATTGAGCAGATTCATCTCCATATCCACCGATTAATGCATTCCCTTCTTCGATCTGATCAAGAAAGGAAAGCGGAACTTTGAATAGACCAAGAAGTGTGAAGGCACATTCCGAGCACTGGCTCAACACCTAGCTATGCCACCTATTCCGTCAAAGCTGATTGATCTATAGAGACTACATATTTTTCTAGTATTTTCAAAAAACACAATCAGTGATGCATCAATTCGGGAGGAGGATCAGATATAACGACCAGTCTATTACATTAGCAAATGATTTTCCGGGGCAGAGAGGAACTATCTGAAGTTGTAGAATGGTTTACTGTCTCGTCATTGCCTCGAGAAAGCTCCACCCTTACTTTTAGTCCCAATTAATCATAGTCTAGACCAACCAGTCGTTACGATAGGTCCTTGCGACAGGTCCTTACGCGGACTGAGACGTCTGGTAGGTTACTTAAGTGGAACAACAAGTTGAGTTAGTTTGATATTGCGTATACACCAAGATGGGCCATCCAAGGACAAGTTCTAGCGGACTTCATTGCTGACTTTACTACACCGGAGGACTTGCGCGAATCCAGTGAATCTCCTAAATACATATAGAAGTTATATACAAATGGTATAGTGAACGACCGCTACTATGGCGCTGGAGTTGTACTCGAAACCCTAGAAGGTCGATCTTTATGTTATGCTTTGAATTTCTATTTTCATGCAACTAATAATGAGACCAATTACGAAGCTTTACTAGTGGGACTCAGGCTCGCCAAAGATTTGAGAATTATAGCTGTGGAGATTTACTACGATTCGCAATTGGTCATATGCCAAGTGCGAGGAGAATACCAAGCTAGAGACCGGAGGCTGGCTGCTTACCTCACTCGGGTCCAGGAAGTATTGAACTTGTTCGAATATTATGCCATCTACTGCATACCCTAAGAGCGCCATCAAAAGGCTGATTCTTTGGTAAAACTGGCCAGCACCGGTGAAGCACAGCAAATGGGACTCGTTCCTGTTGAGACACTTAACTCTTCGAGTATTGATCAGATAGAGACAGACTGGGTGCACGAAGCCACACCCGAGAAAGAGTCATGGATGACCCCTTTTAGAAATTACCTTGAGCATGGAGCTTTGCTCAAGCGCAGGAGTAAGAAAAGACAAGTTCTTCGGAAAGCTTCACGATTCATTATCTAGAATGGAGTCATGTATAGGAGAGGATACTTCATTCCTTTACTCCGGCGTATCACCCACGATGAAACCAAACGAGTGTTAGCCGGCGTACATGAGGGAGAACGTGGCGATCACACTAGGGTGCAAGCCCTTGCTAAGAAGATGCTTCGATACAGATATTATGGGCCAACTATGAATCGGGACGCATTAAACTATGCCAAGAAATGTGACAGATGTCAAAAACATGCCCGAATTCCCAAAGCCCCGCCTACCAAAATCACTCAAATGGTCGGTCCATGGTCGTTTGCCATATGAGGCATCAATATAATTGGGTCTGTACCTCTAGCTAAAGGTCGCGTGAAGTACGTCATCGTTCAGTTGACTACTTTACCAAATAGGCAGAAGCCGAGCCCATTGCTAGCATCACGATGAAGAAATTAATCAACTTTGTAGTATACAACATTATCTACCGATTTGGCCTCCCACACATAATTATCATCGACAACGGAGCCCAATTCGATATTGCCGAGTTCAAGAACTTCTGTCAACGTTTCCTTATTCAGAAGAAGTTCTCAGCAGTTTCTCACCCTCAAGCAAATGGACTAGTCGAAGCTATTAATAAAGTCATCAAATCCATTTTGACGAAACGACTGGAGAAGGCCGGAGGCAAATGGATCAATGAGCTTCCCATGGCCCTGCAGGCATATCGAACTACCCACAAGTCCACGACCGGCCACACTCTATTTTCACCTTCCTACAGCTCAGAAGCCATCATTCCGGTTGAGTTAGAATGTACATTCTCATCGTGTGACTTACTATGATCCAAAGATAAATGCCATATTTCTTGCCGAATCTCTGGACTTGTTAGATGAAAAGCGTGAAGTGGCTGATTTGAGGGCAAATACGCACCAGAATCGAGTCGTCCGATTATACAATGCTAAGGTTCGAGCTAGTACGTTTGAACTTTGGCGATCTCGTGCTCAAGATAATTTATCCGGTCCCTTCTCATATGTAGCCAACGTGGAAAGGATCGTATGTTATTGAACAAAGACCTGGAGACGGCACATTCAAATTATCGACTATTGATGGTCTCACTTTGCTAAGAGCTTGGAACAATGAGAGTCTCTGTCGCTACTACACATAGCAGGCTTTGTTTATTCATTTAGTTTGCTTTTCATTTGTAATTTCTTCATGCATTTCGTAACTTTAACTTGTAATAAGGCAATTGACTTTGCCATACTTTCTTATTTTAGCAATAAAATGCAACCTCTTCGAGCCATAGTAGTGATCCTTGAAATGCGTCATGCGACCATCAAAATGCACCAAGAGCTAAGTTCTATTCTACAATGGGACTTATTGAAATAAGGAGTGACTGTGATATGACTGGTCACTCCCTAAATTAAACCCAAGCTCAAGGGCAAGCTACCACACAAAAGCAAAAAAAAAAAGATTGATACACTACAATACTTTAACAAACTCTAGTTCCTAGAGTGCGAGCCGGAGTATAAACTTAAAATTCAGAACATGGGCTCAAGGAGGGTGGATCCATCCGCCCACGACCTTACCCATGTGCAATCTATGTTTGTGGAGGATGGATCCGTCCATCTAATGACCTCGCCTTTCACATTTACAAGCTCGAGGAGGATGGATCCATCCATCTATGACTTTGCTTGTTTGCTCAGAGTGGATGTGATCTGAGCATCCATGATCCTAATCAACTTATCCTTCCCAGAATGTGAACGGGATTCCAACACTTAGGCAGACGTGACTAACCGTCTATCGATCAACTCTAGATTCCCAGAGTGCAAACTGGAGTATAAACATAAAAATGGGTGTGACTGACCACCCATCGACAACTCTGATTCCCTAGAGTGCAAACCGATGTATGAACACAAATTGGCTATGACTGACCACCTACAAATCAATCTAAGTCCATGAAGCACGGACATGTCTTTAAACATTAAACAGATGTGACTGAACACCCATGAAACACTTAAGTCCTTGGACCGTGGATGTAACTTTAAACATCAAGCTGGCATGATCGATCGCTAGTGCATAAGTTCGATCCCTAGAGTGCGGGTGCACGATTGTCAATACATGAGCGAGTGTGATCCGACCACTCGAACTCATCTCACAACAACTTAGTTCCGACTGAGTAAAATCAAAAGCGTCGAAGACAAAAAAGCAATAATTGTCTGACCACTTCAACTCATCCCTAGGACTGAGGCTGTAACTCAAGCGCCAACTACCGATTGACATAGTACAGCATAGGACTCCACTTAATGTTTGGTTATGGCTTAGAGCCATGACTTCGAGGCTTAACAACAGAACACTAGTCCCGCCCAAAGATTAAAGCTTCACAAGTGTATTGAATAAAAATTCAAGTGTTGAAACACTTAAGCAAATAAACACAGAGTTATGCCGAAACGAAAGGTGACTTCTTCTTCTTCTTCGGAGTCAATCCGCTTATATTACCACTTTGGTGTCATTTCAAGCTTTTTCTTTCCCTGATTGATCCCCAACTAGGGGAATTATGGTAGTCTCTTCCTCCGAACTCACATGGATTGGAATACTTTCAGAATGCATGGTAGGAGGAGTTGGGGCACTTTCTATATAAGAAGACACATGAGGTACGCTTGTGACGATGATTGTACCACCCGGAGAGATCATACGTAAAGGGGCTGGTAAAGGACACGCCATATCACCTCCAATGCTACTGGCTAGTGCGGATGCTTACATTTCAGCATTGATCTCCGCCATTATCTCTTCCTTATGAATTTCTTGGGCGTCCATGGGAATGTTGCTACTTAGGCCCGAGGAGCTGGTTGTGAACGCGCCTTCACCCATGAAAAAAGGCAGGTCGGTAAGTGGATCGCTCTGGTGACCGAGGAGTTCTTCCATCATTCGTTCGTCAAGAATGAAAATGCTCTCATGAACTTCCCCGATTGAAGTAGCAGCTACAGTGGTCATCGCCTCCGTCATGATGGCCTCCTATACTTGATGCTACTCTTGGGTTGTATGGGGTATGGCTAGTGCAGTTCCTATAACTGAATGAAGATGAGAAAAAATATTAGTGACATCTCCTGATAATGCTCCAGACTTTGAATAAATCCAAGAAGTGCTCATAATAGCTTCCTCAGATTGGCTCGTGGGTGGAGCCGGAGCACCTTCAGAAGCATGCTTATGAATCAGAGTCAATTGTGGTTGATCGGGATCATAAGTTGGAACAACTGGAGGATTAACTATAGAAGTAGGCTCAGGTTGGATTGACACAGGTATTTTAGAATTTGCTACATGGTGTTCAACTCTAGACCCCTCTCCAACCTCCGAATGCTGAGCGGCAAGCTTCTCTTTCTCAGATATAACAATGGCCTCATGAAGAACTCTCGTCTCATCTTCGGTCAACACCCGGTTCTCTAGTTCAAACTCATCAATCGAGGTAGTGTGGTGCCCAGCCTTCTCATCATCCATCAAGTGGTGCCAGGCATCATGCAAATGAGTCGGATAGTCAACGAGCCAGCTCAAGCATGATATTTTAAGACATTGGCATTGTAAGTGATCAGAAGGTCTTCCATATCGCCTTCTAACCTAGCCTCCAACTGCTCTTACTTCAGCTTTAATTCTAGCCTCGGCTTCTTGGACCTTCAGAACTTCCGTATACTGCTCACCCTTAAGCTCCACAGTCTGATAACATGCCTCCTAAGCAACTTATTAGTGTCATCCCTTTCTTTGATGACCTCGGTATACTTCGCTTTAAGCTCGTTAAGCTCTTTGAGCGCGTTACTCTCTTGGCTGTGATGGTGGTATTCCTATGACCCATATCATCGACTAGTTTTAGGTGCTCTTGCCTCATCTGCTCCATCTTCTTGTTAGCCTCATCGACTTTCTTCAGTGAGGACCTCATCGATCTCTCCGCACTCGTCGGGTGCCTCTTCAAGAACACTTGCAATCTCCTTAAACTGTGGAATTGAAGTTGTGGAAGAAAAAAAGTGTTAAACTACGAAATCGAGCACTATTATCCAGTTAATCGACATAGAAGTTGAAGCACTTACGTCTGGCTAGCCACCGTCTGGCGAACCCCAGTGGGCACCGAACGAAGAATGTGACGACCCGCCATTCTCGACCCTCGAAAATCGACACAGAATACTTTATAGTATAATATGCTGACGATCAAGTGCCGAAAAAGACAGATTGTTGAGGAAAAAGAATGAAGGTAGAAGAAAAAAGGAACTAAACAATAATAGAATCTCACAATCACAGCGGAATAAAATATAATAGTCAATAACAGATCTTTACATAAAATGAAAACTATATCTTTTTTATACAATATATCATCAGAGTATATCTCAAACAAATAAAAATTACCAGCCTGGCAATTTCAAACAAAACACAGCATCGGATATAATTAAGTACAGATAATACGACTCGGACTCCCGCTCCTCTCCTGAGTTCCATAGCATCCTATCCTATAATCTGTAATACTCGGTCTAACCCGAGCATGATAATGCAATAACACCTGAGTCAGTCTGGAATACCAGCTGATAAAAATACACCCAAATTGATTATTAAAGTTTCAAAATCCTTTTTAAAATAAAAGCATCTCGTTAGACCACGCCACAAATTAACATGTCGGGGTTTTACCTTACGATAGCTACAACATTTTTTTATAAAATCCTCTGATATTATAATAGGGTCTATATACAAATACTTACTAAAATAGCCGAAATTGTTACATGATTAATTTCCAGCTACTAGCCACAAAGTGGGTAATACAAACAAAACTCACAAAAGGCGCGTAGGGAGAATGAATTTCCAACTAATGACTAGGCACTAGGGTACCACCTGTCACAGTACGTGGCCTAGATCACCATACCAAGGACCACTCCCGATCCCCTGCAACACAAGACCGGGACTACCCCTTACTGGATAATCCCGAGTAAGATCACCCCACGGTTGGGATCAGCAACCGCACCACTGAGCCGAATAAAAAGGGACATCTAGACAGGGATGACCTTACCCTAATGGGTGCTACCTACATAGTCTTGCTGCATAACCCCTGATTTTCAATCATTCCTAGTTGATGAGGCTTGAGGCTAAGCATTACATTTTAGAACATTTCACTTAGAATGCCCATCGTCCACTTGACGATGTTCCGAAAACATTCATCCATACAAGTCCGTCCCGGGTTCGAACGGAACCGAAGGCACTACTCGTCCTACATCCATTTTGGAAATACCCTCAGGATTAGTAGCGACTAGCCCTTGCATTTCACTACTCCATTTTCGACTCCGAACTCGTTTTTCCCACGAAAACGTACAAACCCGATCGAAGTGGTTTTCGAGAAATTAATCCCGATCCCTGTCTCTTCGAAACGATCAACGCATTGGCCAATATTGATAGTCGGTGATTTAACTATCAATAAATACTCACAAACATCCATCACACAATAAATAATTTCCCACATTATTTATTAACCTCAAAATATCTTCACAAGATATATTTTCATTTTCAACCCTTTGAAAATAGTTTCAAACCATCTTCCTTTTTACGGAATAATTTCCCAAACATTGATTTCCACTGAAAACATCTAAGCCAAATACTTTGGATTTATAATAATTTAAATTAAAGCTATTTACATACATTATTTGAAAATATACATACTTTTTAAATGTTTCAAATAAAACTGCTTTATGAAATATAAACTACTTTCTTCAAAATAAAGGTTAAGTCATACTAAGTTTTAAATTAATGTTATGAAATCCTACACAAGTTTTTAAATAAAACTTTAAACAAACTGTCTTTAAAATAAATCCATTTTATAAATATAAATCTTAAAAATATTCTTTTAAAACACAAGACTGATTAATCCTTTAAAATAATTGTTACTATAACTAATTTAGTGAATATATACTTTTGAAATCTTTACAACTTAAATAAGAATTTTCTTAAAAACATTCTTTAGAGATTAAATTTAAAACTTTTAACTTTTGCTTAAAAATCTGCTTTAAAACGTACTTGGCTTTTCAGGGAACTACACTTCTGTTTTCAGAATAAACCAAAGAATTCTTTATATAAATCCCGCTGGATTTATCTCAACTCAAATTTTCATTTAAATCCCATAAATTTCTTTCAACACTTTAAAAATAAACCCTCTTTTTATTTTCAAACACATTTCCCGTTTTCTGAAAATCACTTTCAAAATATATGCTTAAAATATTTAAAATAAGGTTACTAGAAATTTCTTAAATGAAAAATAACACTTAAGAGAATATAGAGGAGTTTCTAAGTAATTTTAAAACAAAATTACCTTTTAAAATAAAGTTATTAATCAAATATTTATATTATAATTTCCTTTTCAAACTTAATACTAATTTACCTTTAATATAATTAAATACCATAATCTCTTAAATAAATATTTACTTACACTTTAAATAACTAAAATAATATTTTCTCTTTATAATATTCTAAACACATTTTAAACTGCCCATTTATATTTTGAAAGCTTTTCCTTAAAACATACTAGATTTCCAGGAAAAAGTACACTTCCCATCCTTTAAAAACAATCTTACTATTATTTTTAAGCAATTTGCACTTCTTATAGAAATTCCCACCAGAATCCTAAACTTTCAATATTTATCCCCGATAAATATTTCACTTTATTTATAAACCCAGTTTATAAACTTTCATTTCACATTTTCCTTTGAGTCGTAGTTTTAAAAACTTTAACAGACCACAAACCAATTTTCGAATTTAATTCCTTTTAAATTTTTTACTTAAGAATTTCTTTTATTTCCTTTTAAACCCAATTTATTTTATTTATATTTAAATTCCCAAATTGTATTCTCCCAATCGTAGCACAACACAAATTTAATTTTCAAATTAATCTATCACAGTGTATAAATAAAACACATTATCAATTATGAAAATAATTTCTATATTGTGAGGAATCCAGTTGGATCCCACCAACCCGTTTCCCTGCATCCACAAAAGTTTGCACAACAAATAAATATCAATCCAGACCGATATTAATATTCATATTCAACCAATCACTCAATTATTTAAATATTAACTATTTAAATTCAATGGTATCCAGATGTGAGTGAGATTAACTCGCCTTGAATTTTCGACGAGCGTTCAAATTTTAAATTAAATCGAACGGCATTCTATTTAAACTAAATTTTTACTTGCTCAAAATGATCCCAGATCTACACAACAGAGGGCTGCTCGTCGCCGCGATTCCGGCGCTACAAAATTCGTCGAAATCTGACCAGGTATGCACAAGATATGAATTTTTAAAGTTTGAATATAAATTTAAAACAATTTATTATTATTATTATTATTTTACCAATGACTGGTCATCTCTGAAATACGAAAATGAGGCCGCTCCTTCACATCTCCTTCATCACGCGTTCAGCTGGTTGAAAAAGAACCCATAGCCACCGAGAAACCCTAAATGACGCGACTACTACGCTCAACAATAAATCGATCAACTACCTCCATATGAAACGCCCAGACAAACTCCACTTTCGGCCAAAAGCGCACGGAGCTCGGTCTCCATATTGCAAAGAAATTCGTGCACGAACTCGAGCCCTTCGTGGCCATCTTCTGGCTCCAAACGACGACGATAAGCCAGATCTACAGTTGGATAGGTAGATGTCGAAGTGTTCTCCAACTTCCCAGTTAAAAGATTTTTGTAAAAGCGAGTGGATTTCGAGATAAACGAGGGAGAAGAGAATTATTTTCGGCCATTGATATAAACGAATAGCATCCAAGAGGAAGAATGAGGGTTTCGGCCAAAAACGTGTATATATATACGTATATAAATAATATTTTAATAATATTCTCCATTTTAACGAACTGTTACAAACGAACTCCAAATCTCACGTGCTTCCAGGAGTTTGTAAGATTTGACCCACCTTCCGAACACAATGGAATGTGTTTTGGAGGCTAATTCGATCATATGCGCGAGTTACGAAAATAAACGATCAATTTTAAATCAAATCGATTAAAATAGTTTCTATGCGTTTTGAGTTGTCACAGTCAAACGACAACTACAATTGCTACGAAAATTGAAATCCGATAATAACTAAATATTACGGATCCAATGGAACTGGTTTCGTTGAATTCCGAGACTGTGCCTCGGAAGGCTATTTTAACTCGTCGGTTAATTCGGGCGATTTTCGAAATCGTCGAAATTACTTAAAATTTCACTTTTAAAACTTTTACTAACTTATTTATAAATCATATAGAATCTATAATCATATTTGAAACCATTCTGATTCATTTTAGATCAAAATCTGATTATTTGCATTATTATATTATTAAATTCCATTATTAAATTAATATAAAATCCCAAATTTTGAACCTATCGACTTTTGATTCCATCCAAAAGTCCAACATCATTATTTAAATCCTAATAAACGTAAAATAAATTTTAGAAACCATTTTCATAACCATTTACATCCAGATTCACCAATTATCACAATCCCAAATATTTAACTATTATTATTCAAATTCAATTGAATCGCCATATTTAAAATTTTAACTAATTTAACCAAACTCTTTTTTACTTCAAAAATCAAATTATAATCCATATCCAACATTTAAAATGAATTAGATATTCAAAATCTAACGACCAAAATTCTGGATCATTGCATTCCTCCCCCTTTATAAAAATTTCGTCCTCGAAATTTGCTAAGGTAGAAAGAATGCTCCAATCTCAATAGCAAAACCCACTTAGCAAAAATCTCAATTTCACTTTGCGTAAATTCTTTAGTTTCAAATCAAAACTGCTAGTTTCGATTCCTTTTTCAAAATCCTTTTATTTTAATTTTAATTTTAATTTGAAATCAATTTGTCGTTAACGAAATGTTTCAAAAAATTTCTAGCTCCCAAAATTTTCGAAAAGTTTTGGCAGAGTCTCCCTTGTACGGAGGAGCTTTTGCAATATCACAATAGACATAATTATATATACATCGACCCATACGGTCGGAAAACAAAATATACCATAATATATATATCATTTCCTAATTTTATTGCATAGGGATACCTTATTTAAGCAATTTAAAAGCAAGCGGCTAAATAATATTGCATATACGTGCTCCAACTCTATCGATTGCCTCCCGTACCTGTACTTACTTAAACAAACACATCAGTTTTCAATAATATGAGAATTTAACAACATTCCATTCATTAATCTTAGTCAATTTTAACAATTACATAGTTCAAACAAATAAACCTCATAATTTAACTTGTTAACCATATTTTATCAGCAATCCAAAGATTTCAATCACCATTTTAATTTCCTGACAAATATAAACTTCATTTTTAATCTCCTCGAATGATTTAAATTCAAGTTTACTTTACAATTCATCTTTACTACAACCAATTCATTTTCTCTTCAATATGATTAACATATGCTTTACTTACATCAATTTATTCCAATCCAATTCCAAATTGATTCACAATCAAATTCTTATTTTCAATTTGATATATTTGCATTTCTTTAATAATTCACTTGCATTTATATGCAAATCCACTAAATTAAATTCCGACCCTTTCCAATTTATTCAAAAACCACTTATTTATATTACACTTATTCCAATTGAGTCAAAACCAAATTTATTTACTTCTTTAAATGAATCCAATTCCGTTTACAACAAACGACCAATTTCTATGCAAATTTAAAGTTATCCTTGCAAGTAACCATCACTTAAGCTTATAACCATTTAAAATTAATTTCAACTCAATTTATATTAATTTTATTCAATTCCGCATTGTTCACAATCCAAACATTCTTATTTCATTGGGATTATTAAATTAATTCCTATTCTTATTTTTAATTTCGTTATCCATACAGATTCATTCGAAACCATTTTATAAGCTCGTCAACAACCATTTCAAAAAAATTCTTAAGTTGTCTCAACTCTATTACATCCCATTTCTTTCATCCAATCAATTTTATTCATTTTAATTTGATTCTCATTCAATCAAATTCCAATCCATTACAAATTTTTATTCAACTAGTTTACTTGCAAATCATTTACTTCTATTTCACCTTCTTAATATATTCTGAATTTATTAATAACATGACCATTCCAAATTATTCTAAACTAGGATTGGGTTTTATTTTACTTTTCAAATTTTTAACAAGCTACCAAAATTTTATTCATTCCAATACAATTTCCATTTAATTTAGCTTACACTAAATTCATCTTCATACTATTCTTTTAAATTTTATTGCGTGAGAATTTAATTCATCCAGTTTCATTTCAACTAAATTAAATCTCTTTTTCCAATTCAATTCTTATTCAAATTTAATTCAAGTTCAACCAAATTTTATTCAGCCAAATTAAATTCATACCATTTCCTTTACTATTTTAAATAAGAACTTAATTCCATTCATTATTATTTATAACACAATTGAATTTTGATTTCAATTCAATCCAAATTCAACTCAATTCCCTTTGATCTTAAATTAAATCCATTTTAATCCAATTTTATTTCTCCATATATAAGTTCAAAACTTATTTACTAACTTAAGTCCATACACCTTTTATATTTTCCTTTGTCTTATCTTACTTTACATTTCATTTAGGATTAAGTTTGAATTCACCATACCATTCAACTATTTCCCATTTGTGCTTATAATTCCATTTTCTATTTATAAGTTCTCCAACTTATTTACTTAAAAGCTTATATTTCTCATTTGAGTTATTTTCATCTTATAATCACAATTCCAGATTATCTATATATAACACTTAATAGCTTAAGGATATAAATTTTCATTATACAATGTTAACACACAATTATAATCATTTTACATTTCAACTTTAACCAATTAAATTCGATTTCAATTTCAATTTTATTTAATGTTTAACTTATCCTGAGTTAAATGCAAATATATTTTATTCACTTCCATTTACTCAAGTTTAAATTTAATTCCAAGATTAAAATTTTATTTTCTCTTCTTATTTAAATCAACTTCACTTTATAAGTTCGATAGTTGATTTATCTTAACCGTTCACATTATTTAAATAGAATTTTCCAGAATTCAATTGCCCTGTTTTATTTCAAAACCATTTTGAAATAATAATCAACTCATACCTACTTGGTATATCAAATCAAATCTCCGGCTTCCAAATAACTTGTTTATACCAAAACAAATTTCCCCTTTTGAAATTTCTAAAACAACTTGTATACCCAACAAGTCCAAACAAATATCATAACAATCTCCACGGTAGCAATCCATCACTTTAGAAACTCGAAAATGAATTCTGATGATGTGGCCATCATCATCAGGATTATTTTCCAACAACTGAAGTGAGTTCAGTGCTTCCTTACTACCACAAATTCCTTTACAAAACAACTTCCATTCAAAAATATTTTCCCTAATTAATACTCCATCATTTCCCTCCAACACATTGGAAAACATTTCAAACATTCCTAAGAATTTTAAATTCCCAAACTTTTTGTTTAAATTCATTTTAAACACTTTTTAAAATTTCCGAGATTTAAATTTTGGTTAAAATCAAATTTTAGTTATTCTTCTTTTGAATAAATCATACTTATAGAATCCTATTTGGTTATAACCATTTTTTAATTTTGGATTCTCATTTTATTATAGTTGTAAATCATCCAAATATATATAATAATTTTTAGAAAATTATTTCTTTTATATCAAAAAATATAATTTTGGGTAAAATTATTTCATTTACCCACTTTAAAAACAATACTATGTCGGTTTATGTTGCTTAAGAGTTTAGAAACCCCTATCGATACGGTTGTACTTCCGGCACCGACCAGAATTCATACACACTCAACCAATAAGTCAACACGGTATAAAAACAGTTTTTATATTCACTAACAAGTACGCGCTCATATCTATTAAGACACTCAACTCATTATAGAGTACTATTGACTCTATTTAATGAGTAATTTTCCCACCAAAGCCTAGGTTGTTGCCAACTTAAGCTCTGATACCAAGTGTGACGACCCGCCCTTCTCCACCCTCGAAAATCGACATAAAATACTCTACAGTATAATATGCCGACGATAAAGTGTCGGAAAAGACAGATTGTTGAGGAAAAAGAAAGAATGTAGAAGAAAGAAGGAACTAAACAATAACAGAATGTAACGATCCTGATTTAAAGATGAATTTAAATTTATAATTTAATTGAATTTTAGATTAAATTATGGATTTGGTTGAATTTTTTTTCAAATTTAATAAGATGTATTTACTTATTTGTTTTTGAATTTGATTTGAAACTCAAAAATGAATATTTTCAGTTGAATTGAATTTTAAATAAAATGTTTAAAGTACAAATAAAATAAAACTACGTATCAATATTGAATATAAGTGATAAGTATAGAATATAAAAACAAAATATACGTTATAAATTTAATACTTAAGTTAGAAAATAGAATTATAAGATAAATTATAAAATGATAATAAATGTAAAATAAGATAAAAGAAGAGATAAGTATCCAAGAATCTTGCAAAAGAAGTTATATAAATGAAGTATGACATTGACAAAAGAAATAAATAAAATACATAAAAGCATGAAACATGGAAACAAGGCAAATATATTGCTGTAGATTTCATATGTAAGGCAATAACAAAACAAAGCATATATATGAAGATAATTGTAAAAGAGGAAAAAGAAAATTAATGCAAGCACACCATATAGTCTTCTCAACAACACACAAATAAAGTAAGTAAGATAGCACATGCATTAAATGCCAAATCTTTTCAGCATGTAAAAGATCTTCCCAGCCGAAACAAAGCATTGTTAGTCAACAAAAGAAAATACTTGATAGCCTTCCCCTATACACACTGTCCTCTCTATATATTTATATGTATATGTCTGCTTTATTTCATTTAGCTCAAAACCAAACTTAGCAAGCCTAGAGGAAAAACAAGTAAATATATATCAGACAACAAAAATAATATATATCTATAGGCTTGCATAAGAAGACAATACAATGCATTCAACTATTCAAGTGTTCAAACATTTTATATGTTTGAGCTGCAAAGAAAATAAACAAACAAATAACATACATGTATAAAGAACAAAAAGAAAAAAAATCTATGTACAAAAGCTTACAGAGGAAGATAATGAAAAATATCTACAAACAAAGAAGTACCTGTACCAGCGATAACCCTTAGTACCAAACACCTTTCTCCTACATATAGGTACATACCCATCCATATGCATTAGTTCGTCAAAGAAACCATAATTAGCAAGAAAAAGAAAAAAAATACAAACTTAGCATTACTCCAGTTCAAAGCAAAGACAAGATTAAAGGAAAAAAATCAATATCTACAGTTCAAACAAAGAGGCAGCCCTCTGTTCTTCTTATTTAGGTGAGCAAACCCCTTCTTTTAAGATCTTACACTTGCATATCTTGATTGTCTGGGCTTGATACTTAAAATATGCCATGATTTCTGTTTGTTCAGTTGATAAGTATGCATGTATATATAGACATGGGAATTACTGTGTGTGATTTTGTTGTTCCTCTGTTTTAATAATAGGCTTGATCATTCAATATAAATTCATATCTCCTCTTACAATCATAATTAAGCCATGATATTTGAGTGAAAGATGATTGCTACAGTATAGTATTAATTATAAAAATGGTTTCGAGATTTTTTAATAAGAAATCATTTCAAAAATTTAAAGTTGCGGTGATAATCTAAACTTTGTTCAAAATCATGCATCTAGATTTCAAATTCTAATTTCATAAATGGATTCGTATTTCAAACTCATGATTTTTGATAATAAATTCACGATTTTTAAGTTGCGAAATTTCTAGCATTCGCGAGTTGAACAAAAAACTTGTTTTGGGAAAATTACGATGATCAGCGTGACAAGGGTTGTCGAGTTTGGGCCTGTAGCTGGTTGGTGTGTCGTAGTTCATTGGAAAATTGGTGGAAGGGTTTACAGGTGGCGGTGGTGACGGCGCGACTCGGTTTTAGGGTTTAACCCTAAGTTTTAGAGAGGGTTGGGATTTGATTAACTGTGTCGTCGACGTCGCTCCGGAATGCATCGTACCGGGGGGAATCATCGCAGCATGACGTGGCGCGGTTGTGGACGAAGTTGCGTGGGCTTTGGCACTAGGTGGCGGCATAGCGAGGCGATTTCTGGTGATCACGTTTTGCTGCAGTTTGGGTTAGAATGCTTAATCGTGTTTGGCTCATGAATTTGACAATTTGGTTGCACTGGAAGCTTGGGCAGATGGTCATGGACTTGGCGGTGGGTGGCGACTCAACCGGAGGTGGCGGGGGTTCATGTGCACGTGCACGTGGTTCTGACATTCTTGGGTTGTGGCTCGGTGTTGAGGAAGGATTGAAATTTGTTCAAGTTGTTTTGATAAACAACAGGCTTTATCAAAAAAAAGACAGGTCTTTAAAGTTACAGGGTAAATTTTTGTACAGTTTTTAGAAGCAAATGCAAGTGATGCAGTTTTGGTTAGACCAAGTCCCAAAGAAAATAGTTAACAAGCCTTTAAAACAATGGAAAAGGAAAGCAATATAGTTAACAAAGTTTTCAAAGCTCTTTGTAAATAAACAAGTTTTCAAATCAAGCTTTATTACCAATTAATGAATTAAGTAAACACTTAACAAAGTTTTGGGATCTAATTAATATTTTAATCAAGTAATTAATATAAAACAAGTGTTGGAATTTAATTAACATCAAAATTCTCAAATTTGTAATAAATTGATTTCAAAGTTTAAAGGAGATTTCTTTGAAAATATAAATTAGTGAATAATTAATATTAATTGACTGTTTTCTGAAAATAATTAAGAATAATTACTCTTTAATTGTAATCAGTAATGAATTAAGTAATTAAGTTATGAATGAATTAATAGTTAATTAATTAAGTAATCTAATTAATAATTGATTAACTAAGTAATTAAGTCATAAATGAATGGATAATTAAGTTTTATTAAGGTTATTAATTAATGATCGAGGGTAATCAATTAAGTAATTAAAGTTAAATAAGTTGATTAAAGAAGTAACTAATAAAATAGTGTGAATAAAGTAATTAAGTAATTAAGACTTAATAATTGATTAAAGATTGATTTGTTAATTAACTAATTTGAAATGAAATAAGTAATCAATTGATAATTACTAATAAATTAAACAGTGTTAAGGAATTAATTTTCTAGTAATAAATTTTAATTTGAATTAATTACAATAAAAATTAAAGACGACTACTTATGGATTGTGTAAGTAGGATATCTGATTTGTTGTATAATGAATTGATATTTCTGTTTAAAATTGTGATGCCATGAGATGTGAATTACTATGTGTTGGATTTTGATTGGTGATTTTATTCTGTATGTCTATGTGAAAACCCCTTAGCCTGTAAAACAGCATTTAAATTTCGATGCGACAGGGATTCGGATTCCGGTTGGTTATCCGAAACCCACATCGAACTATAATGATGAATCTCTATGATTGATAAATTTACTTTACCTAGGAATCTATGAATGAAGATAAGCGTTATGAATCATACCGCTTATCGACATTGATTGAATCTGTGATGATTTATGTTGTGCACTATTGTGTAAAACCCCTGGACCACACTCATAACACACAAATATGGATTTCACGTGGAAATCGGTTAAGTCACAGATTTTTAAATAAGTTTTGAATTTGAATTTTTAAATTCAAATAGTTTTGGAAATAAATTAAGTCTAATATGAAAAGTTGTTTTAAGAATAAAAGTTATTTTTGAATAACTACTAAAGATTAGAAAGCTGAATAATCGGATTTAAATTGAAATTCAAAAATCTGAAATTGAATTCTATATTCAATACTTATGTTTTAAAAAGAACTTTACAAGTTATACGGGTTCAAACCATTTTTAATGTGTGTTTTGGGAATTTGAATTAAACCAAGGTTTTTAACTTGTATAAATGATATCGGGCATTTCTGAAACGAAAACTGTTGTTTTCAAATAATAAAAGCTTTCATATGAGAAATGAATTTCCAATTTGTATTAGAAAGGATTTCATGTTTGAATTGAAATAATTTTCCAAGTTAGGGATGAATCTTTGGAAACGAGTTTCAAAAGCTAAAAGCTAAATCTTGATTTAAAGATTAATGAATTAATCCAATTGAAATGGAAATTGTTTTGAAATCCGGGAATGAATCTTTGTGAAACTGAGTGAACTGTGTGAAGTAAATCTTTTTGTTTAAAAGATTTGAAATGGTAATTGGTTTAAACCATTTGAAAGAAGATTTTGAATCATTAAGTTGTGACTTAATTGAAATCTCATATCCATATGTTTTTAAATGTTGCGCTCACTATTCGGTTCAGCCGGGAGAGAACCTTTGTGTCGTATAACCCATTCCGAATATGTGATTCGTCGTTATGGATAGCATTTGAAGACCGGTGGTGAAGACCGGGTATTTGTGAGAACGATAGGATGACCTATCGATTGTCTCTGCACTGAGTAGCTACGGTATAGAGATTTCCTAAGCGATGGGAAGTCCGATCGGGATTGTGAATACCCGCATTTGCAAGGGCTTCTTTGGAAGTGCCTTCGGTTCTGTTCGAACCCGGAACAGACTTGTATGGATTGTATGTCTGACATTACATTTTGAGATATAAAGCAGATTTCTTTCAAATACATTTCTGTTGGTGGCGGAGAATTTATTCTCTTAGCTTAACACCCTTCTCTGAGACGTACGAGCTCAGAGGTTATGTAGTTGAAGGTTATCAGCGATATATTCCCAACTTGGTAGTGTGGCATGCTGAGTGCTGCTAATCATTTGTTGATCGAAGCATGGCTTTGTGAAAAGCGTAGCTTCATGGACGAGACTTCGTCGAGCCTCACAACCCGGTAATGGTCGAAACAGGAATTGTGCGGCAAGGTTTCAGGGGTAGCTCCCCTAGGGTATGACCATTCCTTCTGGAAAAGGGTAGTATCATGGTATGGAGCCCAGATACTTACTCATGTGGACACACTTTATTTATTACTGTGTGATGTTGTTGGTTAGAGAGCTCTCGTATAGAGGTCCCAAAGGACAGGGGGTGGCATATCTGAGGTTTTATTCCCCGGAAAGGGGATAGCCGGCCTTGTTTGGCAGAGATCCGGGTAGGTTCTCGGGGCGTCCCGCCAGAGGCGTTCCCATGTGGCAACAGGAAGTTCCTTAGCCTGACCATTTGTTGGAAATCCAAACAAAACAATACGCGCCCTTTACGATTTCAATTGTATAACCTGCCACCTCAGGTGGTAGCTATAGCTGGCATAATGTAATGGTACCTATGCTGGTTAAGATTAATATTATACTTTCGAAATGTTTTCCACGGTGCACTTATAATAATAATATCAAATGGTTTTCACGTATCAAGCATTTTTGACTGTCATAAGGAGAAATCTCTTCCAAGTGTGCGCTTGCATTGTGTGTGTGGCAGGAGGCCTTATGATAGTTTCATTTTCCAAAAGCATTGCGATTTTGAAAATTTAAATCTTTGATTGATTGTTTTTAAAAGACAAACTGTTTTCGTTTGCTCACACCAGTCCCATGACTGACCCGAAGTTTATTGTTCCTTTCCTAAACTCTGGGTGCCCACAATTTTCCACACAGGCAGTCTAGAGTTGGGTTTTTTTTTCTTCAGATAGTTAGGTTTAGTAGATTATATGGAGCTGGTTCAGTCTTTGGATTCAGACGAGACTTTCTTATCTTAGTGAAAGCTTGATGGTGGATCGAGCTAGGAGTTTTGGAGCTTTTGTATCAGAGTTGCAGTATTGGATTCTGTTGAGACTTATTTCATATTGTATCATGTTCCGCTGTATTCTATGTTGTACATTCTCTGATGTTGATGATTATTATTGTATCATATTGATGTATCGGATATTGTATTTATGTCATATCAGTGATATCATCTTTTATTTCCGCTGTGTTATTTATTATCTAATGGGTGTTGCAAGCTCCCGCGATACGAATTTGATGTTGTAATCGGACATCGAGTTCTGGTCGTGACAACTTGGTATCAGAGCTGAAGGTTGAGTAAGAACTTTAGCTATGGAGTGTAACACATTAGATGGCTCATTAGAGATAGGGTGAAGTATACCCTAGAATGAGTACAACCAGTGGAACCAAATCCAAATTTCTTAATCTATTCTCTTTATCTGTTGTTATTCTCTAAGATATTTCGTCCGAATGCCTAAATTGATTTTCTTACTATTCACAGTTAGTAAGAATGAGTGGAAGAAGAGGACGAAATAGGAGACAGGAAAGTACCACTTCAACTGGTCAAAACCCTGCAACGACAGATATTCCCATTCAATCTCAACCAAATTTGGTTGATCTACATCGAAGTTTTTCTAGACTTGGTGGAAAGCCGTTCACTGGCAAAGAATCTGTTATCGAACCACAAGCCTGGATTCGATCGTGTGAAAAGATTTTCAAAGGACTACAGTTAGAAGATGATCAAATGCGATTGATAGCTTCTTGGCAACTCCAGGAAGATGCTTTAATTTGGTGGGAAACTGTTACCGTGGATGAGTCGGTAGATGAATTTACTTGGAGTCGTTTCAAGGAAGTGTTTGAGCAGCGATATATGCCGTCTGCTGGTATCTCCCGAATGTACCAAGAGTTTATGGATTTAAAGTAAGGAAGTTTATCATTCGAGGAATACTTGAACAAATTTATTGAATTATCTCTATTTGGTCCAGAATTGGTGAATACACCATTAAAGAAGGATGAAAAGTTTATTCGGGGAATGAACAAGGTGTTTCAGGAAAGGATGACTACTCACGTCAAGGAATCTTTTTCTGAATTAATTGATATGGGCTATCGATACGATACTCTGGAAAAGCAAAAAGATCTGGAGGAGAATGGAGGTATAAGTAATCTGAATTGGAGAAAAAGGAAGTTTGGCGGAAAGAAACCAAAGAAAAATAAAGGAAAGAAGAATATACAGAAGAAAAAAAAGGATGTTACTTGTCTAAATTGTTTGGAGAAAGGTCACTATTCGGATAAATGCAAGAATTCTTGGAAGCCAGGAATGAGAGATCCATTTATGAGGCCAGATCAGGAATCTACAGGATGCTATAAATGCCGCAAGCCAGGACATAGGATCAACAACTGTCCAGCTTATAAGCAACTCTAGAAAAAAAAAGTATATGTAATCAGAGACGATTTTTCAACCTCAAAAGTCTGATAAGGAAAATAAATTATATAGGGTAACCTTCTTGTTTATGATTAAATTGTTTGATTTTTGTTCGACATGAGAACTACACATAGTTTTATTCTCAGAAAATCGCAAATAAGTTAAATCTTGAATCTGAGATCGTAGTCGAATCTATTTCTACCTATTTCATTGGGTTTCGACATTATCTACGAACGGTTAGTCATCCTTTCGAACTAACCAATACCCCTGTGTACTTCGTAGATCAGATAACCCAATTATTTCGTAATTGATTGAGTTTGTTCTCATATCTATTGTTGATATTCTGATTTGGTAAGCCAAATGCAGAATTGATATCCAGTTTGATTTGGAAAGATATTTCTCTATCTCTCATCTGTCTTTGTTGTCCCCTTGGCAAATTTCGGGGACGAAATTTCTTAAGGAGAGGAATCTGTAACGATCCTGATTTAAAGATGAATTTAAATTTATAATTTAATTGAATTTTAGATTAAATTATGGATTTGGTTGAATTTTTTTTCAAATTTAATAAGATGTATTTACTTATTTGTTTTTGAATTTGATTTGAAACTCAAAAATGAATATTTTCAGTTGAATTGAATTTTAAATAAAATGTTTAAAGTACAAATAAAATAAAACTACGTATCAATATTGAATATAAGTGATAAGTATAGAATATAAAAACAAAATATACGTTATAAATTTAATACTTAAGTTAGCAAATAGAATTATAAGATAAATTATAAAATGATAATAAATGTAAAATAAGATAAAAGAAGAGATAAGTATCCAAGAATCTTGCAAAACAAGTTATATAAATGAAGTATGACATTGACAAAAGAAATAAATAAAATACATAAAAACATGAAACATAGAAACAAGGCAAATATATTGCTGTAGATTTCATATGTAAGGCAATAACAAAACAAAGCATATATATGAAGATAATTGTAAAAGAGGACAAAGAAAATTAATGCAAGCACACCATATAGTCTTCTCAACAGCACACAAATAAAGTAAGCAAGATAGCACATGCATTAAATGCCAAATCTTTTCAGCATGTAAAAGATCTTCCCAGCCGAAACAAAGCATTGTTAGTCAACAAAAGAAAATACTTGATAGCCTTCCCCTATACACACTGTCCTCTCTATATATTTATATGTATATGTCTGCTTTATTTCATTTAGTTCAAAACCAAACTTAGCAAGCCTAGAGGAAAAACAAGTAAATATATATCAGACAACAAAAATAATATATATCTATAGGCTTGCATAAGAAGACAATACAATGCATTCAACTATTCAAGTGTTCAAACATTTTATATGTTTGAGCTGCAAAGAAAATAAACAAACAAATAATATACATGTATAAAGAACAAAAAGAAAAAAAATCTATGTATAAAAGCTTACAGAGGAAGATAATGAAAAATATCTACAAACAAAGAAGTACCTGTACCAGCTATAACCCTTAGTACCAAACACCTTTCTCCTACATATAGGTACATACCCATCCATATGCATTAGTTCGTTCAAGTAACCATAATTAGCAAGCAAAAGTAAAAAAAATACAAACTTAGCATTACTCCAGTTCAAAGCAAAGACAAGATTAAAGGAAAAAAAATCAATATCTGCAGTTCAAACAAAGAGGCAGCCCTCTGTTCTTCTTATTCAGGTGAGCAAACCCCTTCTTTTAAGATCTTACACTTGCATATCTTGATTGTATGGGCTTGATACTTAAAATATGCCATGATTTCTGTTTGTTCAGTTGATAAGTATGCATGTATATATAGATATGGGAATTACTGTGTGTGATTTTGTTGTTCCTCTGTTTTAATAATAGGCTTGATCATTCAATATAAATTCATATCTCCTCTTACAATCATAATTAAGCCATGATATTTGAGTGAAAGATGATTGCTACAGTATAGTTTTAATATAAAAATGGTTTCGAGATTTTTTATTAAGAAATCATTTCAAAAATTTAAAGTTGCGGTGATAATTTAAACTTTGTTCAAAATCATGCATCTAGATTTCAAATTCTAATTTCATAAATGGATTCGTATTTCAAACTCATGATTTTTGATAATAAATTCACGATTTTTAAGTTACGAAATTTCTAGCATTCGCGAGTTGAACAGAAAACTTGTTTTTGGCAAATTACGATGATCAGCGTGACAAGGGTTGTCGAGTTTGGGCCTGTAGCTGGTTGGTGTGTCGTAGATCATTGGAAAATTGGTGGAAGGGTTTACAGGTGGAGGTGGTGACGGCACGACTCGGTTTTAGGGTTTAACCCTAAGTTTTAGAGAGGGTTGGGATTTGATTAACTGTGTCGTCGACGTCGCTCCGGAACGCATCGCACCGGGGGAATCATCGCAGCATGACGTGGTGCGGTTGTGGACGAAGTTGCGTGGGCTTTGGCACTAGGTTGCGACATAGCGAGGCGATTTCTGGTGATCACGTTTTGCTGCAGTTTGGGTTAGAATGCTTAATCGTGTTTGGCTCATGAATTTGACAATTTGGTTGCACTGGAAGCTTGGGCAGATGGTCGTGGACTTGGCGGTGGGTGGCGACTCAACCGGAGGTGGCGGGGGTTCATGTGCACATGCACGTGGTTCTGACATTCTTGGGTTGTGGCTCGGTGTTGAGGAAGGATTGAAATTTGTTCAAGTTGTTTTGATAAACAATAGGCTTTATCAAAAAAAAGACAGGTCTTTAAAGTTACAGGTTAAATTTTTGTACAGTTTTTAGAAGCAAATGCAAGTGTAATGCAGTTTTGGTTAGACCAAGTCCCAAAGAAAATAGTTAACAAACCTTTAAAACAATGGAAAAGGAAAGCAATATAGTTTACAAAGTTTTCAAAGCTCTTTGTAAATAAACAAGTTTTCAAATCAAGCTTTATTACCAATTAATGAATTAAGTAAACACTTAACAAAGTTTTGGGATCTAATTAATATTTTAATCAAGTAATTAATATAAAACAAGTGTTGGAATTTAATTAACATCAAAATTCTCAAATTTGTAATAAATTGATTTCAAAGTTTAAAGGAGATTTCTTTGAAAATATAAATTAGTGAATAATTAATATTAATTGACTGTTTTCTGAAAATAATTAAGAATAATTACTCTTGAATTATAATCAGTAATGAATTAAGTAATTAAGTTATGAATGAATAAATAGTTAATTAATTAAGTAATCTAATTAATAATTGATTAACTAAGTAATTAAGTCATAAATGAATGGATAATTAAGTTTTATTAAGGTTATTAATTAATGATCGAGGGTAATAAATTAAGTAATTAAAGTTAAATAAGTTGATTAAAGAAGTAATTAATAAAATAGTGTGAATAAAGTAATTAAGTAATTAAGACTTAATAATTGACTAAAGATTGATTTGTTAATTAACTAATTTGAAATGAAATAAGTAATCAATTGATAATTACTGATAAATTAAACAGTGTTAAGGAATTAATTTTCAAGTAATAAATTTTAATTTGAATTAATTACAATAAAAATTAAAGACGATTACTTATGGATTGTGTAAGTAGGATATCTGATTTGTTGTATAATGAATTGATATTTCTGTTTGAAATTGTGATGCCATGAGATGTGAATTACTATGTGTTGGATTTTGATTGGTGATTTTATTCTGTATGTCTATGTGAAAACCCCTTAGCCAGTAAAACAGCATTTAAATTTCGATGCGACAGGGATTCGGATTCCGGTTGGTTATCCGAAACCTACATCGAATAATGATGAATCTCTATGATTGATAAATTTACTTTACCTAGTAATCTGTGAATGAAGATAAGCGTTATGAATTATACCGCTTATCAACATTGATTGAATCTGTGATGATTTATGTTATGCACTATTGTGTAAATCCCCTGGACCACACTCATAACACACAAATATGGATTTCACGTGGAAATCGGTTAAGTCACAGATTTTTAAATAAGTTTTGAATTTGAATTTTTAAATTCAAATAGTTTTGGAAATAAATTAAGTCTAATATGAAAAGTTGTTTTAAGAATAAAAGTTATTTTTGAATAACTACTAAAGATTTGAAAACTGAATAATCGGATTTAAATTGAAATTCAAAAATCTGAAATTGAATTCTATATTCAATACTTATGTTTTAAAAAGAACTTTACAAGTTATACGGGTTCAAACCATTTTTAATGTGTGTTTTGGGAATTTGAATTAAACCAAGGTTTTTAACTTGTATAAATGATATCGGGCATTTCTGAAACGAAAACTGTTGTTTTCAAATAATAAAAGTTTTCATATGAGAAATGAATTTCCAATTTGTATTAGAAAGGATTTCAAGTTTGAATTGAAATAATTTTCCAAGTTAGGGATGAATCTTTGGAAACGGGTTTCAAAAGCTAAAAGCTAAATCTTGATTTAAAGATTAATGAATTAATCCAATTGAAATGGAAATTGTTTTGAAATCCGGGAATGAATCTTTCTGAAACTGAGTGAACTGTGTGAAGTAAATCTTTTTGTTTAAAAGATTTGAAATGGTAATTGGTTTAAACCATTTGAAAGAAGATTTTGAATCATTAAGTTGTGACTTAATTGAAATCTCATATCCATATGTTTTTAAATGTTGCGCTCACTATTCGGTTTAGCTGGGAGAGGACCTTTGTGTCGTATAACCCATTTCGAATACGTGATTCGTCGTTATGGATAGCATTTGAAGACCGGTGGTGAAGACCGGGTATTTGCGAGAACGATAGGATGACCTATCAATTGTCTCTGCACTGAGTAGCTACGGTATAGAGATTTCCTAAGCGATGGGAAGTCCGATCGGGATTGTGAATACCCGCATTTGCAAGGGCTTCTTTGGAAGTGCCTTCGGTTCTGTTCGAACCCGGAACAGACTTGTATGGATTGTATGTCTGACATTACATTTTGAGATATAAAGCAGATTTCTTTCAAATACATTTCTGTTGGTGGCGGAGAATTTATTCTCTTAGCTTAACACCCTTCTCTGAGACGTACGAGCTCAGAGGTTATGTAGTTGAAGGTTATCAGCGATATATTCCCAACTTGGTAGTGTGGCATGCTGAGTGCTGCTGATCATTTGTTGATCGAAGCATGGCTTTGTGAAAAGCGTAGCTTCGTGGACGAGACTTCGTCGAGCCTCACAACCCGGTAATGGTCGAAACAGGAATTGTGCGGCAAGGTTTCAGGGGTAGCTCCCCTAGGGTATGACCATTCCTTCTGGAAAAGGGTAGTATCATGGTATGGAGCCCAGGTACTTACTCGTGTGGACACACTTTATTTATTACTGTGTGATGTTGTTGGTTAGAGAGCTCTCGTATAGAGGTCCCAAAGGACCGGGGGTGGCATATCTGAGGTTTTATTCCCCGGGAAGGGGGTAGCCGGCCTTGTTTGGCAGAGATCCAGGTAGGTTCTCGGGGCGTCCCGCCAGAGGCGTTCCCATGTGGCAATAGGAAGTTCCTTAGCCTGACCATTTGTTGGAAATCCAAACAAAACAATACGCGCCCTTTACGATTTCAATTGTATAACCTGCCACCTCAGGTGGTAGCTATAGCTGGCATAATATAATGGTACCTATGCTGGTTAAGATTAGTATTATACTTTCGAAATGTTTTCCACGGTGCACTTATAATAATAATATCAAATGGTTTTCACGTATCAAGCATTTTTGACTATCATAAGGAGAAATCTCTTCCAAGTGTGCGCTTGCATTGTGTGTGTGGCGGGAGGCCTTATGATAGTTTCATTTTCCAAAAGCATTGCGATTTTGAAAATTTAAATCTTTGATTGATTGTTTTTAAAAGACAAACTGTTTTCGTTTGCTCACACCAGTCCCATGACTGACCCGAAGTTTATTGTTCCTTTCCTAAACTCTGGGTGCCCACAATTTTCCACACGGGCAGTCTAGAGTTGGGTTTTTTTTCTTCAGATAGTTAAGTTTAGTAGATTATATGGAGCTGGTTCAGTCTTTGGATTCAGACGAGACTTGCTTATCTTGGTGAAAGCTTGATGGTGGATCGAGCTAGGAGTTTTGGAGCTTTTTGATCAGAGTTGCAGTATTGGATTCTGTTGAGACTTATTTCATATTGTATCATGTTCCGCTGTATTCTATGTTGTACATACTCTGATGTTGATGATTATCACTGTATCATATTGATGTATCGGATATTGTATTTATGTCATATCAGTGATATCATCTTTTATTTCCGCTGTATTATTTATTATCTAATGGGTGTTGCAAGCTCCCGCGATACGAATTTGATGTTGTTATCGGACATCGAGTTCGGGTCGTGACACAGAATCTCATAATCGCAACGGAATAAAATGTAGTAGTCAATAACAGATCTTTACACAAAATGAAAACTATGTCTATTTTATACAATATATCATCAGAGTATATCTCAAACAAACAACAATTACCAGCCTGGCAATTTCAAACAAAACACAGCAGCGGATATAATCAAGTACGGATAATACGTCTCGGACTCCAGCTCCTCTCTTGATTTCCACAGCATCCTATCCTGTAATCTATAGTACTTGGTCTGACCCGAGCATTATAATTTAATAACACCCGAATCAGTCTGGAATACCAGCTGATAAAAATATACCCAAATTGATTATTAAAGTTTCAAAATCCTTTTGAAAATAAAAGCATCTCGTAAGACCACGCCACAAATAAACATGTCGAGTTTTTACCTTACGATAGCTAAAACATTTTTTTATAAAATCCTTAGATATTATAATAGGGTCTATATACAAATATTACTAAAGTTGCTGAAATTGTTACATGACTAAATTCCAGCTACTGGCCACAAAGTGGGTAATACAAACAAAATTCGTAAAAGGCACGTAGGGAGAATGGATTTCCAACTATTGACTGGGCACTGGGGTACCACCTGTCATAGTACGTGGCCTAGATCACCGTACCGAGGACCACTCCCGATCCCCTGCAACACAAGACCGGGACTACCCCTTACTGGATAATTCCGAGTAAGATCACCCCACGGTTGGGATCAGCAACCGCACCACTAAGCCGAATAAAAAGGGACATCTAGACAGGGATGACCTTACCCTAATGGGTGCTACCCACATAGCCCTGCTGCATAACCCCTGATTTTCAGTCATTCCCGGTTGATGAGGCTTGAGGCTAACCGTTACCTTTTAGAACATTTCACTTAGAATGCCCATCGTCCACCTAATGATGTTCCGAAAGCATTCATCCATACAAGTCCGTCCCCGGTTCGAACGGAACCGAAGGCACTGCTCCTACTACATCCATTTTGGAAATATCCTCAGGATTAGTAGCAATTAGCCCTTGCACTTCACTGCTCCATCTTCGACTCCGAACTCGTTTTTCCCACGAAAACGTACAAACCCGATCGAAGTGGTTTTCGAGAAATTAATCCTGATTTCGGTCTCTTCGAAACGATCAACGCATTGGCCAATATTGATAGTCGGTGATTTAACTATCAATAAATACTCACGAACATCCATCACACAATAAATAATTTCCCACATTATTTATTAACCTCAAAATATCTTCACAAGATATATTTCCATTTTCAACCCTTTGAAAACAGTTTCAAACCATGTTCCTTTTTAGGGAATAATTTCCCAAACATTGATTTCCACTGAAAACATCCAAGCCAAACACTTTGGATTTATAATAATTTAAATTAAAGCTATTTACATACTTTATTTGAAAATATACATACTTTTTAAATGTTTCAAATAAAACTTATTTATGAAATATAAACTACTTTCTTCAAAATAAAGGTTAAGTCATACTAAATTTTAAAATAATGTTATGAAATCCTACACAAGTTTTAAAATAAAACTTTGACCAGACTATCTTTAAAATAAATCCATTTTATAAATATAAATCTTAAAAATATTCTTTTAAAACATAAGACTAATTAATCCTTTAAAATAATTGTTACTATAACTAATTTAGTTAATATTTACTTTTGAAATCTTTACAGCTTAAATAAGAATTTTCTTAAAAACATTCTTTAAAGATCAAATTTAAAACTTTTAACTTTTGCTTAAAAATCCGCATTAAAACGTACTTGACTATTTAGGGAACTTCACTTCTGTTTTCAGAATAAACCAAAAATTCTTTTTATAAATCCTGCTTGATTTATCTCAACTCAAATTTTTGTTTAAATCCCGTAAATTTCTTTCAACACTTTAAAAATAAACCCTCTTTTTATTTTCAAACACAATTCCCATTTCCTAAAAATCACTTTCAAAATATATGCTCAAAATATTTAAAATAAGGTTATTAGAAATTTCTTAAATGGAAAATAATACTTAAGACAATATAGAGGAGTTTCTAAGTAATTTAAAACAAAATTACCTTTTAAAATAAAGTTATTAATCAAATATTTATATTATAATTTCCTTTTCAAACTTAATACTACTTTACCTTTAATATAGTTAAATACCATAATCTCTTAAATAAATATTTACTTACACTTTAGACAATTAAAATAATTTTTTCTCTTTAAAATATTCTAAACACATTTTAAACTGCCCATTTATATTTTGAAAGCTTTTCCTTAAAACATACTAGATTTGCAGGAAAAGTACACTTCCTATCCTTTAAAAACAATCTTACTATTATTTTTAAGCAATTTGCACTTCTTATAGAAATTCCCACCGGAATCCTAAACTTTCAATATTTATCCCCGATAAATATTTCACTTTATTTATAAACCCAGCTTATAAACTTTCGTTTCACATTTTCCTTTGAGTCACAGTTTTAAAAACTTTAACAGACTCCAATTTTTTTTTCGAATTTAATTCCTTTTAAATTCTTTACTTAAGAATTTCTTTTATTTCCTTTTAAACCCAATTTATTTTATTTATATTTAAATTTCCAAATTTTATTCACCCAATCATAGCACAACACAAATTTAATTTTCAAATTAATCTATCATAGTATATAAATAAAACACATCATCAATGATGACAATAATTTCTATATTGTGAGAAATCCAGTTGGATCCCTCCAACCTATTCTCCTACGTCCACAGACGTTAGCCCATCAAATAAATATCAATCCAGACCGATATTAATATTCATATTCAACCAATCACTCAATTATTTAAATATTAACTATTTAAATTCAATGGTATCCAGATGTGAGTGAGTTAAAACTCACCTTGAATTTTCGACGAGTGTTCAAATTTTAAATTAAATCGAACGGCATTCGATTTAACCTAAATTTTTACTTGCTCAGAATGATTCCAGATCTACACCATAGCGGGCTGCTAGTCGCCGCGATTCCGGCGCTACCAATTGTCGAAATCTGACCAAGTCTGCACAAGATATGAATTTTTAAAGTTTGAATATAAATTTAAAATATTTTTTTTTATTATTTTACCAACGGCCAGTCATCTCTGAAATACGAAAACGAGGCTGCTCCTTCACATCTCCTTCATCACGCGTTCAGCAGGTTGAAAAAGAGCCAATAGTCGCCGAGAAACCCTAAATGACGTGACCACTACGCTCAACAATAAATCGATCAACTACCTCCATATGAAAAGCCCAAACAAACTCCACTTTCGGCCAAAAGCACACGGAGCTCGGTCTCCATATTGCAATGAAAATTGTGCACGAACTTGAGCCCTTCATGGCTATCTTCTGGTTCCAAACGACGACGATAAGCTAGATCTACCGTTGGATAGGTAGAAGTCGAAGTGTTCTCCAACTTCCCAGTTAAAAGATTTTTGTAAAAGCGAGTGGATTTCGAGTTAAACGAGGGAAAAGAGAATAATTTTCGTCCATTGATATAAACGAACGGCGGCCAAGAGGAAGAACGAGTGTTTCGGCCAAAAACGTGTATATATATGTGTATACAAATAATATTTTATTAGCATTCTCCATTTTAACGAACTTTTACAAACGAACTCCAAATCTCACGTGCCGCCAGGCATTTGTAAGGTTTTACCCGCCTTTCGAATACAATGGAACGTGTTTCGAAGGCTAATTCGATCATATGCGTGAGTTACGGAAATAAACGATCAATTTTAAATTAAATCGGTTAAAATAATTTCTATGCGTTTTGAGCTGTCACAGTCAAACGACAACTCCGATTGCTACGAAAATTGAAATCCAATAACAACTAACTATTATGGATCCAATAGAACTGGTTTCGTCGAATTCCGAAACCGTGCCCCAGAAGGCTATTTTAACTTGTCGGTTAATTCAGGCGATTTTCGAAATCGTCGAAATTACTTGAAATTTCACTTATAGAACTTTTACTAACTTATTTATAAATCATATAGAATCTATAATCATATTTGAAACCATTTTGATTCATTTTAGATCAAAATATGATTATTTGCATTATTATATTATTAAATTCCATTATAAAATTAATATTAAATCCCAAATTTTAAACCTATCGACTTTTGATTCCATCCAAAAGTCCAACATCATTTTAAATCCAAATAAACTTAAAATAAAATTTAGAAACCATTTTTATAACCATTTATATTCAGATTCACCAATTATCACAATCCCAAATATTTAATTATTATTATTCAAATTCAATTGAATTGCCATATTTAAAATTTTAACTAATTTTGTTAATTTAAATAAACTATTTTTACTTCAGAAGTCAAATTATAATCCATATCCAACATTTAAAATGAATTACATGTTCAATATCTAACGACAAAAATTCTGGGTCGTTACAAAGAACCGTTCGGTCTTAAAATAGCTAAGCTTGGTTCCAGCCCCAACCACGACTTGATAGTTCCAAATTACTTTTAAGAAAGTGAAGGAGGGATTATCTCCTCGGGTTTTTATATTGAACAAGTACCTAACTTCTTCGGGAGTTGAGGGTCGGAGGAGATGCTTCATGAAGACGATAAATAAGCTACTCGGCAAAGCATACCCGTTGGGTGCAGCTGTGAAAGGGCGATCATTAAATAGAACAACAATTCCCAAATGTATTGATTAAATGGAGGGAGTGCCCCAGCTACACACGGGAATATTTTGTAGACCGTGTACTCTTCTGGGAAGTACGGGCTCTATCTTCTGCCCCTGAAAATAAGACATTATATCTTGACAATTCATGCCTTGAACAAATCCTTCCCAACATGTCTTCAGATATATTGGGGGAAACAAAATCTTTGTGGCTGCGCAATGAAAAATGCTCCTAGCAGCTCATCCGGAGCAGGATTGACAATTTCAGCTGCGATAGCCGGCATCTCGATTACAAGAAGAGGTGGATTCTGAACTTCCTGCAATTATGAATTTCCAGGTTTCATAGCTATTCAACTCAGCAAAAATCATCGTTAAATGACAATAAACCCGTGTTTCTCCTAGTGTGAAGTGCGTGAATGTGTTGTGCAGTGCTATAAACTACATAAGAGATTCTATCGAATTTGAATGATGTTTGTATGACGAGACATTGGAATTTAACCAGAGTGACCATCATCGCTGACCGTTACACCCATACCGTCCAGACTTTGGAGATCGATCCAAATTAAAGTTCGTCCAATATTTACAGTTCCATCGACGAGCTTCAAAAGGCTGTCAAATATGTGGTTAAATGTTTAAGTCCAGTTATGTAGGGTAGAAGCTCATCCGAGTTAGATGTTCATGCTATGTTTCGTCTCCATCAAGTTCAAGCTTGGATTGATCCCCAAATGCATAATTCGTATCAATCGAGGAGGAGGCACTTCGTATCAATCACCAATAGCATGGTTTGTATCGATCACCAATAGCATGATTCATATTGATCATAGGAAACACTGATTCGTATCGATCATGGAACAGCACTGCATATCGATCGCCTAAAAGAGTTTCATATCGATGCTAAATCCTTGCTTCGATCACGGAACCTTGGATTTCATATCGATCACTCCAGATCGATAAGAATGCCACCACTAATTGATCAACATGAAGAGTCCACCACCAATAGATCGATACGAGCATTTTCTTCGTGTCCCCACACTTCATCTTCTTCAAAGCTTTGCAGAGACCACCTCCTCCTTCCTCGACCTCATATCGACCATCGTGGTCCTGCACTTCACCATAATAGGTCATGGAAACAAATGAAATGGCAAAGAATCTCAAGTTTTATCGTTTTCAACACTAATTTATGGTTTAATTCTTGTTTTAACAATTAGTTTATGGGATTGAAGGCTTGGTGCGGTTTGAAAGAAAAGGTGGTTTTGTTTCTCTTTTATCCGGAGCGATACGAAGGTTGGAAAGGCAAATGAACAAGTGGGAAATATGCTAAGTACAAAAGCATCATATACTAAGGAGAGAGTCTATTCGTCTCGCAGTTATTACAACCGGCTTAAGCAGTCAATCGATAAGAAAACCTATTCGTATCAATGTTCAATCGAGGCAATTTCGACATCATCAATACAAAGCTTATTTCGTGTCCATCCATTGCCTATTTGAGATGAAGCAATTCGTATCCATCCAATGAGCGATACAAAGCATGAAGCCAAAACTTTTTTGAGCCATTCGAACCTATTAGAAATGCATCGATACGAAATGATGAGTTCGTATCCATCAACCTAAAGCTCATGGAGATTCATATCCATCGATATGAAATATTTTGAAAATCCAATTGACTCGTATCGATCATCATCGATACAAAGACAATTTTTCAAATTTTCACATCGATCCTAGAGAGGATCGATATGAAGAGATACATTAAAATGACCATCAAGCATTGTTACAACTCGTTCACATCGATTTAGGAGTGGATCAATACGAAATTTGGTACAAAAAAACTGAAAATGACTCGTGAACGTGCAACGTTAACGGGAGTCGGGTTAATATACATTTATGTGTAACGAATTAACATTCAATATTCAAAATTCACAGGAATTGGATGTTCACTTGGTGATCTTGGTGAAAATTACAATAGTGAACCACAGTTTGCTAACACTCGACACTCAATTACAATAATGCACTCTACAATCATTGGCAGCTAATAATTCAACATTTATACTACCGGAGATCGTCCAAATGTTACATCTTTTGATGAAAAGACAACAACTATTCAGCGAACCGGACAGAACTTTTCAAATTAAAGATTGCGGCTTCTCAAAGCACGTCATGTTCACATAAGACGTACATTTGGGGGCAAATGTTATTCCACCTTTTGGCAAGGCCGTGACAGCCGTGACACTAAGAAATTAACTGGATACCAAGGATAGTTCGTCCTGAAGATCGGTTATACACAGGCCTACTATGGATACTAGTTAATTTTGCATGAGTCCGTATCGAGCTACAATTGATATGACATGACAAGCAAAGCTATAAAAGCCAACGTTCCAAATTTCAAGTCAATCAGAATTCGTACGCTCAACATATTGATCGATAAAATCAAGAAAACCAACCATGTTCGTATCCATGAAAAAAGGGTTAAGTTCGTATCCATCCTTCACCGTCCCATTCGTATCCATCAGTGGCCAACAACGATCAGACCTCCATAATTCTTACTTTGAAGCTATTTTTATCGATCATCATCCAAGAAATTCGTATTGATCGACCAATGATCTGTACGAAAATATATAAACAAACATCGATACGAAGAGGATCATCTCGTATCGGTACAAATTAAAGTAAGGTTCATCGATACGAAGCGGTGTTGACCATCAATACGAAGTCAACCGAGTGCAACGGGTATAAGTAGCATTCCATGATCAATATGAAGTAAGGAGCACATCAGGTTGATATGAACGAGAACATGTTCAAATGGAAGGCTCGGTCACTCGGCATGAAAAGTGGATCGATCCTAAATTATAGCGCCACGTCACCCGATCGCTATGAATCAAAGCGATGAAAATCCATCAATACGAATTGTATTGATACGAACTCGGTAGTGTTTTTGTAAATGCAAACTTGGATCGATCATAACTCAAAATCTACAAGTCCAAATACTACAAAATTTTCATAGGAGCTTACGCACCACCTCAAAAATGTACTTGATCAATCTCAGCCCAAAAGGAGATATTTTGGATCGATACGAATTGTGTACGTATCCATAATGGATCGAATCCAAATGGCCAGGGATCGATCATGTATGCCATCCACGTGAGAGAAGGGGTCTTTTGAGATCTAAGCAAGATATTTGCAACCTATGCGTATAAATAGTAATCCTAGGCCTTAAAAAAATGGGCTTTCAATTCTTTTACGCCAATACTTCATCGAAATCTTCAATGTATCTTGAGTGTGCTATTGAAATCAGTTGTAACCAGTAAGAATCATCAATAAAACAACAAACTTTCGATAGTGGACGTAGGCTACAACGCCGAACCACTCTAAATCTCTATGTTCTTATATTTCTATTTGCCTTTTTTTGGTGTGTTTATTAGATTGACTTCATTTTTAATTATTTTCTTCACTTTAATCTCTTCAAATACGTCCAAAGAGTTTTACGCCCAATTTTGGTACAAAAACTTTCAAAGGTTTCAAATGTTTTTACATCAACAATGTTTTGTGTAAAGTATATATAACATGACAAAGTGATTTGAGTAAATCATATAGTACATTTTTCTTATTTAAGTATGATTTAGAAAGGGTTAAATCATTTTGAAAGAAAAGGTTTTCAAGGAAAAGTTCAAGGGCAGATGACCCTAAGTAAAATGAATCAGATATTAGAATACCAGATGGGACTGGTGTGGGGTCCCACCCTATACTTTAGCTTGTAGCCCTATCTAATATAAGTCCAATTGTGACGACCCGGAATTTTCGAGCATTTAAAATTGGAAAATTTAATTGATTTTAAATATTCAATAGAGTAATTTTAACTTGAATTACGAATATCACTATTTATTTGATAATTAAATTATTGAATTAAATAAGTGAAGTTGGGTAAAACGTTGAATCTGAAATTTTGAAGCCTGTTTAAATGATTTGAAGGCTTATAAAATTTATGTTGATAACACTAAGGATAATAAAAGTTTTAAGTTTTAAATTTAACGGTGAATTGTTCAGTTTTTAAAATTTTATCGTTTTAAATTGAATTTAAAAATAGCCTTCCGAGGCACAGTCTCGGATTTCGACGAAACCAGTTCCATTAGATCCGTAATATTGTATTATTATCGGATTTTAAATTTGGTAGTGTTTGGAGTTGTCGTGTGATCATACGATAGATGAACGCGTTGAAAATTTAATTGATAATAGCCGATTCGGAATTTAAATATAATACTTCAACTAGTCAAATACATCTCACATCAGAACTTTTGGAGTTCAATTTGAATCACTGTACCAGTCTCAGCCGACATGCAATAATCCTTTCCATCGTTCAATCAGTTCAAAGTCTTGTTTTAAGTAATAATAAAATAAAAGTAGAAGCTTTCTTTTATATTATTTGCCAAGCCTTGCCTTGGAAGCCAAAAGAAAAAAAAAATATAAACCAAACAGCCGAAGAGAAAGGAAAAAAATCTCGAAACCCATTTTCTCGTTCTTTCAAAAAAAATTCGAAAATCATGGCAGAATAAAAAACGAAAAAAAATGAAATTCCCAGTAACGAACAAATTCGTTTGTCAAATATGATGGCGCTCGCACCTTTCTCTCTCGCGATTCCTCGGCCAGGTTTGGGCTTAGGGTTTGGTCGCATGGGAGATTTTGATCGCTGGAAGGGGGCGAGGCTTCGAAAAGGGGTTTTCAATCGAGGTAGCTCCAGCGTGGTGAATTAATTGGAGGCGCGAGCTTCCTCATGGTGGAGGCGAATTTTCTTGGCTCGACATGGAGCGGCAGGCAGCGGTGGAGTTCGCAAAGGAAAGCAGAAGGGAGATCTCGAGTTGAAGGGGATTTTGATCGATGCGGAGCTTGGACTCATGGCGGTTCGTGATGCGCGCGTGTGTACGAACCTGGATTGGATGTAGGCGGCAGCAGATGGAGTGTCATCGGCGAGGTGTGAGGTAATCAAATTTTGTTTTTGTTAAGTAAACTTAAAAACCTTTCAATTTGCTCATTATTATTTATCGGAAATTTTATAGAAAATAATAAATCTGAAATCTGGTTAGGTATATTGTAAAATACATATACAGTTTGTTTATTCATGTATATGTACAGGAAGAGGAGAGTTTAATGGAAAAAATATAGATAATTAAATACACATGTTAACTTAATATTTTAAAGTATGAGGTTAGGTAATTATTGTATTTAATAAGCTAATTTAATTTATCTTAACTACTGAAATAATTTATTATAGGAAGCTTGTTTAAGCAAAAATTTTAGATTTGAGTTAGCATTTATTAAATGGAAATAAATTTTTAAATTTGTTTAAATAGAAATTTTTCGGGTAAAAGTTCGTTAAGTAAATTTATCTAAATAGTAAGTGGTTAATTTATTTCATGTGTTAATACACCGAAAAATGTTTATACAAGGTTTAAAGACGTGAGGAAAACAAGTCAGAATGGAAATGGACTGCAAATAAAACAAAGGTGAGTTAATCTCACTCAGATCGATTTAAATTTAAATTTAAATTTGAACGATTAAATTTAAATAATTGTTTGAATGGTTGAATTAATTGATGTGATATAGTAAATAAAATGGGTGGGATAATTTGAAAAATAAAATAAATGACTTAAGTAAATTGTGAGATGGTTATATTGGTTGTCGAGTATGATAAAATAGTTTAGAATAGAACTCTTTGGATGTGAAAGAAATGCAATGGGAGTTTGTGAATAAATTAAAATGGGATGGAATCAAGTATAAATTGAGTGGGAATCAATATAAATGGTTATAAAGCTTGAGTAATTATTTATTCATACTAATATTGCCGAATTGCATAAGGAAATGGATCGTTTGATGTAAACGAGATTGGATAAGATTCTATGAATTATTAGAAGTGAAATAAAATGATTTAGAAATCAATTGGAATGAAAGTGAGGTTGTTTTGCTTAAAATGAATTAAATATAAGTGTATAAGCTGTAAATCACTTCAACTAAATGGAATGGTTTGAGAATTGATTATAAGCAATTGTAATAAGTGTTGGAACCTTTTATATGCTTATGTAAATTAATTAACATGCATTTTATGTGAAATTTATGTGTTTATGCCAGTATATCATATGCATTGTTACAACATTGATGTTTTAGCTATTTAAATTTAAGTGAAATGCTATAAACCTTATATATATAGTACTTACATATTTAAATTGAGTAAGTACAGGTACCTGGAAGCCGTGTGGCTGGATTTGGTTGCGCTAGTTGCTAAAAATTATAAGCCGCTTGCTTAAAATGCTAAATAAGGTACGCCTACGCAATAAAAATAGGAAATATGAACTGTTTTTGGTTTTTCCGACCGTGTGGGTCGATGTATATATATTTATCTCTTTAGTCAAATTGCAAAAGCTCTTCCGTACAAAGGAGACTTTGCCAAAAAAATTCAGAAATTTTGGGAGTTAGAAATTTTTGGAAAATTTTGTTAACGACAAAACAATTTCAAACTGGAAAAGTGAAACAAATTAGTAAATGAGACTACTTAAAATAATGACATGAATTAGTATATAAAAAAAAAGATAAATAAAATTTAAAATTTAGAGTTGATGATAAATTGAATTCATATGGAAATGGAAGAACCAATTTGAATAGGAATGGATATAAACTAAAGTGGTAAGATGAAAATAAACATAAGAAACACATAAATGCTTATACTAGCTCGATTAAGGAATGGTGCATTCTCAATTGGAAATTGATATTACAAATATATTCTAAGTTAATATCTAGATGAACAGATATTGACATTTTGTGAGAAAGTCAATAAAATATTTTGGGAATACCGTGATTGGATATTAGTGCGAAGCAGGATATGCAGGTAATATAAAGGGAAAAGAGAATTGATTTTGATTTCAGAAGATAAATTTGAAATGCTCGATAAAAAGGTATGTATTTAAGTTTGGTGTGATATTTGATTGGGATTTGGATCGAGCCACTTGGCGTTTTGTTTTCTTTTTGGATTTGGGAGGCCGTAGAGCCATTTTGTACTTGTACCGAGCTAGCCGCGCAAAGAAGACGCTGGCGAAATTTTTCGGAAATTTGGAGAGTTAGAAAATTTTTGAGAAAATTTTGATAATTCAAAATTTGGTTTTAAATTGAAACTTGAATGGTTAAACTAATAGTATAGTTGAAACCATGGGAGAGTTGAGAAGTTAATAAGAGTGGTAATGGGTCTTTTGTAAAAGATAGTTGGTTAGATGTTGAATTGTTGGTTGTGGGGAATAAGTAAACGGGTATTGGACCATTCTTCCTAAATAGTAATTTCGGGGACGAAATTCTTTTAAGGGGGGAGGAATGTGACGACCCGGAATTTTCGAGCATTTAAAATTGGAAAATTTAATTGATTTTAAATATTCAATAGAGTAATTTTAACTTGAATTACGAATATCACTATTTATTTGATAATTAAATTATTGAATTAAATAAGTGAAGTTGGGTAAAACGTTGAATCTGAAATTTTGAAGCCTGTTTAAATGATTTGAAGGCTTATAAAATTTATGTTGGTAACACTAAGGATAATAAAAGTTTTAAGTTTTAAATTTAACGGTGAATTGTTCAGTTTTTAAAATTTTATCGTTTTAAATTGAATTTTAAAATAGCCTTCCGAGGCACAGTCTCGGATTTCGACGAAACCAGTTCCATTAGATCCGTAATATTGTATTATTATCGGATTTTAAATTTGGTAGTGTTTGGAGTTGTCGTGTGATCATACGATAGATGAACGCGTTGAAAATTTAATTGATAATAGCCGATTCGGAATTTAAATATAATACTTCAACTAGTCAAATACATCTCACATCAGAACTTTTGGAGTTCAATTTGAATCACTGTACCAGTCTCAGCCGACATGCAATAATCCTTTCCATCGTTCAATCAGTTCAAAGTCTTGTTTTAAGTAATAATAAAATAAAAGTAGAAGCTTTCTTTTATATTATTTGCCAAGCCTTGCCTTGGAAGCCAAAAGAAAAAAAAATATAAACCAAACAGCCGAAGAGAAAGGAAAAAAATCTCGAAACCCATTTTCTCGTTCTTTCAAAAAAAATTCGAAAATCATGGCAGAATAAAAAACGAAAAAAAATGAAATTCCCAGTAACGAACAAATTCGTTTGTCAAATATGATGGCGCTCGCACCTTTCTCTCTCGCGATTCCTCGGCCAGGTTTGGGCTTAGGGTTTGGTCGCATGGGAGATTTTGATCGCTGGAAGGGGGCGAGGCTTCGAAAAGGGGTTTTCAATCGAGGTAGCTCCAGCGTGGTGAATTAATTGGAGGCGCGAGCTTCCTCATGGTGGAGGCGAATTTTCTTGGCTCGACATGGAGCGGCAGGCAGCGGTGGAGTTCGCAAAGGAAAGCAGAAGGGAGATCTCGAGTTGAAGGGGATTTTGATCGATGCGGAGCTTGGACTCATGGCGGTTCGTGATGCGCGCGTGTGTACGAACCTGGATTGGATGTAGGCGGCAGCAGATGGAGTGTCATCGGCGAGGTGTGAGGTAATCAAATTTTGTTTTTGTTAAGTAAACTTAAAAACCTTTCAATTTGCTCATTATTATTTATCGGAAATTTTATAGAAAATAATAAATCTGAAATCTGGTTAGGTATATTGTAAAATACATATACAGTTTGTTTATTCATGTATATGTACAGGAAGAGGAGAGTTTAATGGAAAAAATATAGATAATTAAATACACATGTTAACTTAATATTTTAAAGTATGAGGTTAGGTAATTATTGTATTTAATAAGCTAATTTAATTTATCTTAACTACTGAAATAATTTATTATAGGAAGCTTGTTTAAGCAAAAATTTTAGATTTGAGTTAGCATTTATTAAATGGAAATAAATTTTTAAATTTGTTTAAATAGAAATTTTTCGGGTAAAAGTTCGTTAAGTAAATTTATCTAAATAGTAAGTGGTTAATTTATTTCATGTGTTAATACACCGAAAAATGTTTATACAAGGTTTAAAGACGTGAGGAAAACAAGTCAGAATGGAAATGGACTGCAAATAAAACAAAGGTGAGTTAATCTCACTCAGATCGATTTAAATTTAAATTTAAATTTGAACGATTAAATTTAAATAATTGTTTGAATGGTTGAATTAATTGATGTGATATAGTAAATAAAATGGGTGGGATAATTTGAAAAATAAAATAAATGACTTAAGTAAATTGTGAGATGGTTATATTGGTTGTCGAGTATGATAAAATAGTTTAGAATAGAACTCTTTGGATGTGAAAGAAATGCAATGGGAGTTTGTGAATAAATTAAAATGGGATGGAATCAAGTATAAATTGAGTGGGAATCAATATAAATGGTTATAAAGCTTGAGTAATTATTTATTCATACTAATATTGCCGAATTGCATAAGGAAATGGATCGTTTGATGTAAACGAGATTGGATAAGATTCTATGAATTATTAGAAGTGAAATAAAATGATTTAGAAATCAATTGGAATGAAAGTGAGGTTGTTTTGCTTAAAATGAATTAAATATAAGCGTATAAGCTGTAAATCACTTCAACTAAATGGAATGGTTTGAGAATTGATTATAAGCAATTGTAATAAGTGTTGGAACCTTTTATATGCTTATGTAAATTAATTAACATGCATTTTATGTGAAATTTATGTGTTTATGCCAGTATATCATATGCATTGTTACAACATTGATGTTTTAGCTATTTAAATTTAAGTGAAATGCTATAAACCTTATATATATAGTACTTACATATTTAAATTGAGTAAGTACAGGTACCTGGAAGCCGTGTGGCTGGATTTGGTTGCGCTAGTTGCTAAAAATTATAAGCCGCTTGCTTAAAATGCTAAATAAGGTACGCCTACGCAATAAAAATAGGAAATATGAACTGTTTTTGGTTTTTCCGACCGTGTGGGTCGATGTATATATATTTATCTCTTTAGTCAAATTGCAAAAGCTCTTCCGTACAAAGGAGACTTTGCCAAAAAAATTCAGAAATTTTGGGAGTTAGAAATTTTTGGAAAATTTTGTTAACGACAAAACAATTTCAAACTGGAAAAGTGAAACAAATTAGTAAATGAGACTACTTAAAATAATGACATGAATTAGTATATAAAAAAAAAGATAAATAAAATTTAAAATTTAGAGTTGATGATAAATTGAATTCATATGGAAATGGAAGAACCAATTTGAATAGGAATGGATATAAACTAAAGTGGTAAGATGAAAATAAACATAAGAAACACATAAATGCTTATACTAGCTCGATTAAGGAATGGTGCATTCTCAATTGGAAATTGATATTACAAATATATTCTAAGTTAATATCTAGATGAACAGATATTGACATTTTGTGAGAAAGTCAATAAAATATTTTGGGAATACCGTGATTGGATATTAGTGCGAAGCAGGATATGCAGGTAATATAAAGGGAAAAGAGAATTGATTTTGATTTCAGAAGATAAATTTGAAATGCTCGATAAAAAGGTATGTATTTAAGTTTGGTGTGATATTTGATTGGGATTTGGATCGAGCCACTTGGCGTTTTGTTTTCTTTTTGGATTTGGGAGGCCGTAGAGCCATTTTGTACTTGTACCGAGCTAGCCGCGCAAAGAAGACGCTGGCGAAATTTTTCGGAAATTTGGAGAGTTAGAAAATTTTTGAGAAAATTTTGATAATTCAAAATTTGGTTTTAAATTGAAACTTGAATGGTTAAACTAATAGTATAGTTGAAACCATGGGAGAGTTGAGAAGTTAATAAGAGTGGTAATGGGTCTTTTGTAAAAGATAGTTGGTTAGATGTTGAATTGTTGGTTGTGGGGAATAAGTAAACGGGTATTGGACCATTCTTCCTAAATAGTAATTTCGGGGACGAAATTCTTTTAAGGGGGGAGGAATGTGACGACCCGGAATTTTCGAGCATTTAAAATTGGAAAATTTAGTTGATTTTAAATATTCAATAGAGTAATTTTAACTTGAATTACGAATATCACTATTTATTTGATAATTAAATTATTGAATTAAATAAGTGAAGTTGGGTAAAACGTTGAATCTGAAATTTTGAAGCCTGTTTAAATGATTTGAAGGCTTATAAAATTTATGTTGGTAACACTAAGGATAATAAAAGTTTTAAGTTTTAAATTTAACGGTGAATTGTTCAGTTTTTAAAATTTTATCGTTTTAAATTGAATTTAAAAATAGCCTTCCGAGGCACAGTCTCGGATTTCGACGAAACCAGTTCCATTAGATCCGTAATATTGTATTATAATCGGATTTTAAATTTGGTAGTGTTTGGAGTTGTCGTGTGATCATACGATAGATGAACGCGTTGAAAATTTAATTGATAATAGCCGATTCGGAATTTAAATATAATACTTCAACTAGTCAAATACATCTCACATCAGAACTTTTGGAGTTCAATTCGAATCACTGTACCAGTCTCAGCCGACATGCAATATTCCTTTCCATCGTTCAATCAGTTCAAAGTCTTGTTTTAAGTAATAATAAAATAAAAGTAGAAGCTTTCTTTTATATTATTTGCCAAGCCTTGCCTTGGAAGCCAAAAGAAAAAAAAATATAAACCAAACAGCCGAAGAGAAAGGAAAAAAAATCTCGAAACCCATTTTCTCGTTCTTTCAAAAAAAATTCGAAAATCATGGCAGAATAAAAAACGAAAAAAAATGAAATTCCCAGTAACGAACAAATTCGTTCGTCAAATATGATGGCGCTCGCACCTTTCTCTCTCGCGATTCCTCGGCCAGGTTTGGGCTTAGGGTTTGGTCGCATGGGAGATTTTGATCGCTGGAAGGGGGCGAGGTTTCGGAAAGGGGTTTTCAATCGAGGTAGCTCGAGCATGGTGACTTAATTGGAGGCGCGAGCTTCCTCGTGGTGGAGGCGAATTTTCTTGGCTCGACATGGAGCGGCAGGCAGCGGCGGCGTTCGCAAAGGAAAGCAGAAGGGAGTTCTCGAGCTGAAGGGGATTTCGATCGATGCGGAGCTTGGATTCACGGCGGTTCGTGATGCGCGCGTGTGTACGAACCTGGATTGGATGTTGGCGGCAGTAGATGGAGTGTCGTCGGCGAGGAGTGAGGTAATCAAATTTTGTTTTCGTTAAGTAAACTTAAAAACCTTTCAATTTGCTCATTATTATTTATCGGAAATTTTATAGAAAATAATAAATTTGAAATCTGGTTAGGTCTATTGTAAAATACATATACAGTTTGTTTATTCATGTATATGTACAGGAAGAGGAGAGTTTAATGGAAAAAAAATATAGATAATTAAATACACATGTTAACTTAATATTTTAAAATATGAGGTTAGGTAATTATTGTATTTAATAAGCTAATTTAATTTATCTTTACTAGTGAAATAATTTATTATAGGAAGCTTGTTTAAGTAAAAATTTTAGATTTGATTAAGGATTTATTAAATGGAAATAAATTTTTAAATTTGTTTAAATAGAAATTTTTGGGGTAAAAGTTCGTTAAGTAAATTTGTCTAAATAGTAAGTGGTTAATTTATTTCATGTGTTAATACACCGAAAAATGTTTATACAAGGTTTAAAGACGTGAGGAAAACAGGTCAGAATGGAAATGGACTGCAAATAAAACAAAGGTGAGTTAATCTCACTCAGTTCGATTTAAATTTAAATTTAATTTTGAACGATTAAATTTAAATAATTGTTTGAATGGTTGAATTAATTGATGTGATATAGTATGATATCTTGGAATTGGTATATTATATTGTGCTAATGTCTGTGGATGCAGGGAAAACATGTTGGAGGGATCCAACTGGATCCCTCAACATTTAATTAAATTATTTAACTCTCACAGCTGTGATTGATTGATATTCTATGATGAATTATATTAGAATATTGAATGTTATAGTCTGGTTGAATATTTCAGTATTCTATTTTATCCAAATATATAGAATTGGACTTTGAAAGGAAATTAAAGAAGTGAACTCGTAAGAAATAATTACAAAGAATGTATATAAATTAAAGTGAATTGAATAAAAATATTAGTGGTTTAAACATGCTAATTAATAAAATTTTGTATATAAAAAGGAATTTTTGAATAAACAGGAAGTTAATGAAGTTTGGAAACTTTAATGATATTATTCAATAAAACAAAACATTTATTTAATATTTAAGATTTAAATTATTGAAAGGGATAAAGAAGAAACTGGGAAAAACCTGAAATTTGTATATTTCAGTTAAAGGATTTAAAATCAAACGGAAAATAATAACAATAATAATAAGTCCATAACAAATGAATTTTTGAAATGAATTGAGAAATTAAGGAAACCTATTTCAAATAAAATAAATTGGAAATCAATTTGGGGAAATTGATTTAAGTGATTGAAGTTGGAATTTTCTCTGGATGGCCAAGTACCTGTTTTTTAAAAGTAAATTTGTAAATGTAAATTAAATGTTTTAAAGTTGTTTTTAAAGAAAGCAAGTTTTGTAAAATTTATTTTTTATAATATTTAAAGTAAGTATTTTCTTTTATTCTATTCTAGCAGTAATGATTAAAGGAGCAACTTAGTATTTTGTTTTAAAAAATAAAATAGAAATCTAGTTTTATATTTTATTAAGTAACTTTATTTCTAAATGTTTATATAGTATGTATTTTTTTTAGTAAATTATTAAAATAGTTTTAACTTAAGTGTTTAAGGTAAATTCCAAAGTAAGTATTTTTGTTTTATCTATTATCGTAATAATTATATAAAGAATGACTGGGTATTTTGTTTAAAGTATTATTTTAAATTAAGTACTAAAGTAAGATTTTCTAAATTAAATATTAAACATACTTTACAATTAAAGTGTTTTGAAATTATTTTTAAAAATCTAAAATCTTGTGCTTGGTGATTCCAGTGGAAATGAAATACTCGGAATTTATTCTGAGAAAAGGAAGATAGTTTGAAAACTGTTTCAAAAGGATTTGAAAGTGAGAATATATCTTGTAAAGATATTTCGAGATAAATAATTTGGAAAATTATTTATTGTTGGATGGTTGTTTGTGAATATTAACTGATAGTTAAATCACCGACTATCAATATTGGCCTAATGCGCTGATCGTTTCGAAGAGATCGGGATCGAGATTTATTTCTCGAAAACCACTTCGATCCGGTTTGAACGTTTCGTGAAACGTGTTTGGATTCGAAAATGGAGCAGTGAAGTGCAAGGGCTAGTCGCTACTAATCCTGAGGATATTTCCAAAATGGATGTAGTAGGAATAGTACCTTCGGTTCCGTTCGAACCCGGGACGGACTTGTATGGATGAATGCTTGCGAAACATTATCAGGTGGACGATGGGCATTCTAAGGGATATGTTCTAAAAAGGTAACGCGTAGCCTCAAGCCTCATCAAATGGGAATGACTGAAAATCAGGGGTTATGCAGCAAGGCTAGGTGGGTAGCACCCAAGCAGAGTGAGGTCATTCCAGTCTAGATGTCCCTTTTTATTTCGGCTTAGTGGGCGGTTGCTGATCCCAACCGCGGGGTGATCTCACTCGGGATTATCCAGTAAGGGGTAGTCCTGGCCTTGTGTTGCAGGGGAGCGGGCGTACTCCTCGGTACGGTGATCTAGGCCCCGTACTGTGACAGGTGGTACCCCAGTGCCTAGTCATTAGTTGGAAATCCATTCTCCCTACGAGCCTTGTACGAGTTTTGTTTGTATTACCCACTCTGTGGCTAGTAGCTGGAATTTAATGAATGTAACAATTTCAGCTATTTTATAAGTATTTGTATATAGACACTATTATAATATTAGAGGATTTTTATATAAAACTGTTTTAGCTATCGTAAGGTAAAAACCCGACATGTTTATTTGTGGCGTGGTCTTACGAGATGCTTTTGTTTTCAAATGATTTTTGAAACTTTAATAATCAATTGGTTGTGATTTTCTCACGCTGGTATTCCAGACTGACTTGGGTATTATTTAACTGTAATGCTCGGGTCAGACCGAGTATTATAGAATACAGGATATGATGCTGTGGAACTCAGGAGTCGAGCAAGATGTCAATACGTACTCCCGTACTTGTTTATATATATATATATATATTCCGCTGTGTTGAGTTGTTGTGTACCCATTTGTATGATATTGATGTTGAGCTGTGATTGATGTACTCTGATGATGTAATATATATAAACAGATACATTTGATTTCGAGTAAAGATCATTTATTTTCTATTATATTTTATTTCGCTGCGATGGTTAGATTCTGTTGTTGTTTTCTATTTTCTTCTTCTACCTCTTCTTCTTTAACCCAAATGGTTCGTATTTCTGTACAACTTGAGTTGATTGTTGTAGAATAGTGTTGACTCAAGGGGTACGGATTTGCGGGTCGTTTCACCAATATTCCATTGTGTAGGGCTTTGTCACAGGTAAGACTAAAATGATGTTACACACAGAAAGGAATATACATAGTAGAGATAAGTTTTTGGTGAGCCGACAAAACCACTAGGATCAGTTCACCTTAGGAGGAGTAAGTTAGGGACAGACCATCCATAAGAGTGTTTAATAAAAGTTAGACTATTTGTTTATTTTTTCTAGTAGGCCCGAGTCTGCCAATGGTTAGTAGTTAGCTAAAAAAAACTATAGTGTTCGGACAGATTGTCCACTTATTACCTAATTTGTATGCTTACATGATATTGGTATTATTGTTTTAACATGTTTGGTTGCGGGATTTGATTTGCAAAAGATATGTTTTAAAAGGATATTAGTGAGGGCAAAACCATTCTGCTAAGCGGCGTGGTCTCACTTAATATCTAGTAAACCAAGATGTATAATATTAATCACACCAGGCTTTATGTCTTTTTCCCCTTAAACTCTCGGGTGCTCAAAATTTCTTTGAGTAGGTTGAGAGTTGAGGATTTACAGGTTTTAATAGGTGGACGAATAAAGCTTCCGGAGATGAGCAGGAGGCTGAAGTTAGCAGTTTAGGAGTTGTTGTGTTTTATTTCCACTGTGTTGTATTAAGTCTTATACGACTATTTAGTACTCTGGTCATTTAAGGGGCCATCTTCATATATCGCTCTTAGTGTATTTGTGTAATAATTATATTTGATTTGAACCTAGAAAACGATTGGGATTATGTAATTGGATGTGCAACTTGTTTTGTGAAATGTAATCGAAAAAGTAGCTTTTGAATCTGTGATTTTTTTCATATTTATGTGCTTCTAATATTATGGATACCATTAACATTACCATATTTGGTCATCGGAAGTTAATACTATAGATGACTACACCATTAGTGCTTAGCTTCGGTCCACCAGATAGGGAATTTTACAAGGATTCCATACATGACCAGGTAAGGAACTACCTTTCGAAGGTGCACCTCTAGATAAAATACACATGGGGTCTGATAAGGATATCTTGTACACCTGGTACACAAAACCTGCCTACCACTTGACTAGTAGTACTGAATATATCACCACCACAGTTGGGATCAACAACCGTAATTGAGCATACGAAATGGGTCTAATATTGATTCTAGATATGGTGATAACATACCAAGATGGGATTATCCCACATATCCATGTTGCATATCCTGTTTTGATCATTTCTAGTTGATGAGGCATGTGGCTACGTTTAACTTTATTATAGCACTGCCACTTGGAATATTGACATTTCCTTCTAGATCCTGACACAATGTCAGCACTTGAAACGACCCTGACTCGACCTTCGGAAATCGGCACCAAACACGACCCTCGTATTCAAATGCCGCAGATCCAAACGTCGAATCTGGTTCGTCGAAGCTTATAACACATCAAGTATAACAACACAGCAGAAGAAAAGAATGAATATCATTGATATACAATATTCGATACAACAATGATACAATATGAATCAACATCAGAGATATAAGATAACAATGCTATAGCGGAATAACAATATGATATAGCAGCGGAACCAAAAAACTCCAAACAGCAACAGCAACTCTAACTCCAAAGCACCCAAAGCAAAAACTCCAAACCACTAGCTCGAACCACCATCAAGTTGCACCAAGCTCAGCAAGGTCAGTCCATGAATCCAAAGACTGCAATATCCAGGATCTCCAAAGAATTACAAAGAGAAAGCTGAAAGCTACTAGATCGATATCTATATCTACTATTTGAAAAACCCAACTCTAGACTGTCCATGTGGAAAATTATGGGCACCCAGAGTTTAGGAAGGGAACAATAAACTCCAGATCAGTTATGGGACTGGTATGAGCAAACAAAAACAGTTTTATCTTGAAAAAAAACAAAAGAATTTAAAATTGAAATCCGCAATGCTTTTTAGAAAATGAAACTACCATAAGGCCTCCCGCCACACACACAATGCAAACGCAGAATTGGAGGAGATTTCTCCTTATGATAGTCAAATATGCTTGATATGGGAAAATTTCTTTTATATTATTATTATAAGTGCACGGTGTGGAAAATCATTTCGAAAGTATAATATAAATCTTAGCCAGCATAGACATTCCGAACTATGCCTCCTATAGCTACCATCTAAACAGTGGTGACCACCATAAGTAAATGGCAGGTTCTACAACTAAAACTGTACAAGGAGCGTATTGGTAATTGGATTTCCAACAAATGGTCAGGCCAAGGAACTTCCCATTGCCACATGGGTACGCCTCTGGAGGGACGCCTTGAGAACCTAACCGGATCTCTGCCAATACAAGGCTGGCTTAGCTTTGTAACTAAGTAACTACTGACACGAGTATGCCATCCCCCGGTCATAATCAACCTTTATCCCGGGATTCACCAACAACCACAAAGTAATAAATTTGCAGAAACCACATAGGTTAAGTATCTGGGCTCCATACCATGATACCACCTCTATCCAGAAGGAAATGAACATACCCTCAGGGGGCGCTACCCCCAAATAACCTTGCCGCATTCTTCCTGTTTCGACCATTCCGGGTTGTGAGGTTCGACGAAGTCTCGTCCACAAAGCTACGCTTTTCACAAAAGCCATGCTTTGATCAACAAATGATCAGCAGCACTTCGTATGCCACATTATCAAATTGGGATTGTGTCACTAGTAACCATCAACAACATAACCTCTGAGCTCGTACGTCTCAGAGAAGGGTGTTAAGCTATGAGAATAAATCTTCGCCACCAAACAGAAATGTATTTGATAGAACCGGTTTTACATGTGAGGACCCGCAAATCCGTACCCCTTGAATATACACTAATCTCCATAGATTAATTCAAGATGAACAGAAATACGAATTCTCAATGTTTAAAAAAAAGAAAGAAAAAGAAAAAGAGAGAAAAAGATAGAAAATAGAGAGAAAAGAAAATAAAAATAAAAATAGAACGGAATAGAAAACAATAGAACAATAACAGAATCTTACAATCGCAGCGGAACAACATATAATAATAAATGAATAATCTTTAAACAAAGAACTATATCAATTAATACATTACATCACATTACATTTCATTACATCATCAGAGTGTACAACATCAAACAACATCAAACAGCGGAAAAGAAATACTATATAGTAGTATTACGCCATGCCATCCTGCTTGCCTCCAGCAACTCCAGAATATCCTGATAAACCTTAACTCTTGACTGCCCGTGTGGAAATTGGTGGGCACCCAGAGTTTAGGAAGGAAAACAATAAACTCCGAGTCAGTCATGTGACTGGTGTGAGAACTCAAAACAGTTTATTTGTCTTTGAAACAAAATAGAGGAATATTTTTAAAGTCAATTCGCAATGCTTTTAAAAATGAGACTACCATAAGGCCTCCCGCACACACACACAATGCAAACGCAGAATCGAAGGAGATTTCTCCTTATGATAGTCAAAGATGCTTGATACGCATTAAAAAGACATTTGATATTATTACTAGTGCATAGTGTAGGCAAAATTTATTTCGAAAGTAGAATATAAATCTTAGCCAGCATAGACATTTCGAACTATGCCTACTATAGCTACCATCTAAACAGTGGTGACCACCATAAGTAAATGGCAGGTTCTACAACTAAAACCGTACAGGGTTTCGTATTGGGAATTGGGTTTCCAACGAATGGTCAGGCCAAGGAACTTCCCATTGCCACATGAGAACGCCTCTGGAAGGACGTCCCCGAGAACCAAACCGGATCTCTGCCAACACAAGGCCGGGTTACCCCTTACTGGGTAACAACTGACACGAGTATGCCATCCCCCGGTCCTTTAGGACCTTTAACCGAGCGCTCGTCACCATCATCACAAAATCATAAATAAAGTGTTTTCAACATGAGTAAGTATCTGGGCTCCATACCATGATACCACCCTTTTCCAGAAGGAAATGCACATACCCTAAAGGGAGCTACCCCTCATAACCTTGCTGCATCTTTCCTGTTTTGACCATTCCGGGGTGTGAGGCTCGACGAAGTCACGTCCACAAAAACACACTTTATACAAAAGCCGTGCTTTGGGTCAACAAATGATCATATAAATGGTCACCAAGATAGACGATCAAATAAATGATCCTATCACAAATGATCAACACAATGATCATTTCACAGCAACACTCAGCATGTCACATTACCAAATTGGGAATATATCGCTGATAACCTTCAACTACATAACCTCTGACCTCGTACGTCTCAGAGAAGGGTGTTAAGCTAAGAGAATAAATTCTCCGCCACCAACAGAAATATATTTGAAAGAAATCGACTTTATATCTCAATTGTAATGTCAGACATACAATCCATACAAGTCTGTTCCGGGCTCGAACAGAATCGAAGGCACTTACAAAGAAGTCCTTGCAATCCGGATATCCACAATCCTGATCGGATTCCCCATCACATATGGAGAACTCTATACCGGAGCAACTCGGTGCAGGGTCAATCGACAGGTCATCCTATCGCTCTCGCAAATACCCGGTCTTCAACACCGGTCATCAATGCTATCCATTACGTCGTATCACTATTCGGAATGGGTAATCCGAATAACGAGCGCAATAATTTAAAAATAAGTGTAGCATTTAAATTCAAGCAAATCACAACAAATACCTTTCAAAGGTAAATATTGATAGTCGGTTATTGAACTATCAATGGATATGCACAACATCACCAGATTCCAAATAATTTTCCAAATTATTTATTTCCCAAAAATATCTTTACAAGATATAAAATTTCAATACCTCAAAAATAAATCAATATTTATTTTTAAACAAATTCCATTTTCTTTTATAAATTCCATAGTGAATTTATATTTCACAATATTTATGAATACACGGTTTCAATTATTCATTTTCAATTTATCTTGAAAAAGATAAAATCTCAAAACATTTCATTTCACATTGGAAAACATTTCCATATTTATTAAATAAGTAATTCACAATCTTTTTATTTTCAACCTTTGGAAAATATTCAATATACTCAAATCGAAATTAAGTATATAGTTCATTCTTTAAGGAAATCATTCTCTTCACCATATTTATTTGGGCCAAAACGAATGTTACGTAAAACATCGTTACAACGTCCCAAAATCACTAGTATAGGGATTCGAAATTAAAATATATATATAAATCCCAATACTATACAAAACATTTCCTTTCGGAAATCATTTACTATAACAACAGTGTTATAGTCCATCATTTCCTTCTATTTCTCGAAAACGTCTATTTCAACAATAAATGTTGAAATCTATGGTTTCGAATCTCAACACATTTTAAAACATCGTTAGATCGTTTTAATTCTATTTAAAACATCATATCCAAAACATTTTCTTTAACATATTATTCACTATTCAAAAACGTGAATATACTCCGTTAACCAATTTCATCCTTTCTATACACTTTATCTTAAAGGATTATTCACTGTCTAAAACGTGAATATAACTCCATAAATAAGTTATAAAAATTAACTTATCAAAATAAGTCGTTTGCGAATTTATAAAACAACGTTTATAAATTCCATTTCTATTTATTTTATAACTACTTTCTTTCTATAAATCTCCTTTATAAAGCTATTTCAATTTATAACTCAATTATACACCAAAAGTTCACATTATAAGTTAAATGCTTATAAAACGATTTGTTTTACAAAATCGTTCCTTTTAAGACTTTCCAAATTATAAATCTTATAACTTATAAGATTCATTTATTTAACCTAATCTATTCTTCAAACAACTTTACAAATTTTATAAACCTACTGCTTATAAAATTTCATTTATAACTTCACCGTTTATAATTCTATAAATTTCATTCATTCATGAAATTCGTTCACAATTCATTCCAACACTTATAAAAACTCGTTTTATAATTCAAATATTTTAATTTACAAATTATCAATTTATAAATCTCTTATATAAATCAATTTATACTATTATTTTAAAACATCTTTAAATTTCTTTGAAATCCCATCATTTCTGATTTATAAAATAATCAAATTTCATAAATCCTATATTTCAACTTTTTTATAATAAATTCAAAAATCCCGATTTAACTATTTTTATAAAATCATTAACCTATATTTTCAAAAATCAACTTTTTACCATATTTCTCAAAAATCCATAATTTTTTTATAACATTAAAATTATATCGTTTATTTATTTAAAATGAATCAATTCCAAAAATATTTTATAAACGTATATTCTTCAAAAATCACTTTAAAAATCCTTTTAAAATTCCAAAATTGGTCCCATGATGCTACACACCAAATAGTCAATCACGACTACAACGACATCATATATCGTATGTGATAATCCATCAAATATCAAAATATCTGAAATCAAATAAAAACTGTTGAGGAATCCAGTTGGATCCCTCCAACCTGTTTTCCTGCATCCAAAAACATTAGCACAATACCAATTTCGCTCCAGTACGAAATTATCGCGGTATATGGGATTTAAAATATTATCCGCTTAATAAACGGCGCAATAGGGTCTCATCCGCTATACAATGCGGGAAATCAATAACTGCAATATATACATATGCCAATATATATATATTGCTATTATATATAATACCAATTTCACTGTTTATGAAATATTCGCGGTATATGTTTTTAATAAATAACATCCGCTTAATAACGGCGCATAATGTCTATTTTAACAATCAATAGATAACAATCATCATTCAAACATGCATTCAAATATTTTGAATCTAACAATTTAAAATAAAATCAAAACCGATTCGATTGAGTGAGAAGTTCTCACCTTGATTTCAATTTCGTTTTAGCGATTTATTTCGAATAAAATTAAACAGACGTTTAATTTTACCCGAAATTCTCACTAACTCCAAACGACTCCAATCAAATTTCATAGCGTAGTGCTCGTCCATACGATTCCTACGCAACCGGTTTCGCGCGTTTTCGACCTCGTATGAAAAAGTTATACAATTTTAAACATTCACGAATTTTATAATTATAATTTACAACATTTAATTTCATTTTTAAACCTACAACATCTCTGGCCGTAGGATCCATCCCTTTGCAGATCTCGGCCCTCCATTGCGTCTTCTTCCCCACGTCCCCATCTACAGATTACTAGCCGCAACAACAAACCCATTGCTCCATATTAGGGTTAATTATTGCCTCCTCCACGCTCGACGATAATTCGATCAACAACTTCCATTTGAAAGCCCATCACAGCCTCTACACTCGGCCGTGACATGGTGGCACTCGGCTCCCCCCTCCTCCTCGAAATTCGTGCACAACTTCGGCCATTCGAGCTCCAATTGCCATCAATCCGTAGCTTGAAACTTGATCTTGACCGTTGGATTTATAGAACGTGTTGTGCTCTACAACTTTCATTTAGAAAGTTTCTCGAATTACTTGATGGATTTGAAGAAATTAGAGGAGGGAGATGGGAATTTTCTGGCCATTGAATGGGTATGGAGGCGGCTGGACATAATTAGGGTTAGGGTTATTTTTTTTTTCTTGAAAATGAATTTTAGGGTCTATTTATAGAAAATTATTGAACACTATTCATCCGGGTTTTTCTAAACTCCGATTTACGCGCTGTAACTGACGTTTCTGGGGTTCACCCCGCGTTCCGGACACAATGGAACAGGTTTTGAAAGCTAATTCGGTCATCTGTGCGAGTTACGGCAATAAACGTTCAATTTGAATTAAACCGATTTAAACGATTTTCTAGGCGTTTTAATTTGTACCGGACAAACGGTAAATCCGATTGACACGAAATTTGAAATCTTACAATAATATCACATTATGGATCCGATGAAACTAGTTTCGTCGAAATCCGAGACTTTTTGAAAAATGGCTATTTTAACCCGCCAAATTAATATTAAAAACAATTTCGATGCGTTTCGAGCTGCCACGATCAAACGATAACTCTGATTGCTACGAAAATTGAAATCCGGTAATAACAAACTATTACGGATCCAATGGAACTAGTTTCGTCCAATTATGAGACTGTTCAAAAATTGGCTATTTTCACTAGTCGATTAAATATTAAAATATTCAATTTTCACAAATAAACTCTTAATTCGATTTTAAAAGTTCTAAAATATCATTCTAACTCCAATATGACATAATAAAATTTCCCAAATCATTTTCAATCATATCTAACCCAATTTTCAATTATTTCCATAATTTAACATATTAAATTATCGATTTAATTATTCAATTAAATCCAATAATTCGAATTAAAATTTATTCGACTTATAAATTCACCTATTAATATTTAAAATTAATTAAATATTCAAATTTTAATTAATAAAAATCCTGGGTCGTTACATACTTCACCCCTTAAAAGAATTTCGTCCTCGAAATTATCAAGTAAAAAAAGTTACAGAATCTATTAACTTTCCCAAAATCCATAGTTAAACTTCTTATAATTATTTACTAAGTTTTCAAATCATACTTAGTTATCTTTTCAAACCAAACTACTATTGTTTAACTTTCAACTCCAAATCAAAGTTAAAGTTTTCAAAATTTTCCAATTTTCTCAAAAAAAAATCTAACGCCTTAAATTTTCGGAAAAATTCGCCATAGTCTCCTTTGCGCGGCTCGATCCGAAAAAAAATGACAGTATATATATCACAAATATACATCTCATCAAGTAATGAGGCATCCCGCAGGGAAAAAATGTAAAAGTACGATATTTAATCCGAGATATGTACCTTATATTTATTTAGCGAGCATATACGGCTAATATAGCGCGAAAGCGAGCTCCAAATGCGAAGCAAACGCTATACACACCTACTAAACACTCAACAAATAGATGAGAAACATGTATATAGACAATAGTATCGATATACAACATATAGCAACATAATAACTATATACGCCAACATAGCAAATGCAACAAAAGCTATATATTCAACCATCAACCAACTAACATCCAACTAGCATTCATAACCAAATCAATATTCATTCATATTCTCATTAATATTCAATGAAATGGTTTTCAATTTAAATCACATTTGATTTATTAACAGTTGATGTTTTTACTAACATTCATTCTCAATTAGTTTATATTCACTAATCCATATTCAAGTTGGTTTACTCCCAAATCAAATTCAATTCCATTTAAGATTCACTTAACTTCCAATTGGATTTCAATTACTTTAGCTTCCAATTTCATTAACACTTAATGAATTATATACAATCAACTAACAACCATATATCAACCAATGTATATTAAATTACAACCAAATCCCTTTGCTTATATTCATTCAATTTGGTTTAACACCTTTACTTTCAATTGGTTAAATTAAATTGATCTTCATTCAATTATTCAACTTCTAATAACATTAAATTTTAATGAATTTACACCTGCATTCATTATTTCATATCAATTATTCACATTCAATTGATTAACATTTAATCCATTAATTCAATTCAATTACAAAAGTTGAATTTCATTTATATAACTCAAGTTCATATCTATCACTAACCTTTATTAATTTACTTCGATACCAAAATCAACTTCATTCAACATCACTTAAGTTATACTTCCATTTTACAAACATCACTTGGTTTTACTTAACTTAAAAAATCCACTTATAAATCAATTCAGATTCCAATTCTAAAGTAAATTTCCATTTAACTTTAAATTCATTTTTATTTACAACTCATATTCATAATTATATTCATATAGTTTCACTTCTTATATATATAAGTTTATTTCACAATTGTAAATCACTTTAATTATAATTCAATTCTTATAATTCTTTTGCTTATACAATTATTCTTTTATTTAGATTATTCAAACAACTAAACAATCAACCTATATACACTTTAATAATTCTGAAAAATTATTCCTTCATATATAAAATATACTCAAGGTAAAGTTATTTCATTTACCCAATTTTAAAACAATATCGTGTCGAATTGTTCTGTACAAGTGTTTAGAGATCCCTATCAACAACGTTAATTACTCGTATTAACCAGAATCCATATACCACTCAACAAACCAATCATCACAATATAAAACAATTTTATATTCACTAACAAATACGCTCTCATAGCTATTATTACACTCAAACTCATTCTAGAGTACTACTGACTCTATCTCTAATGAGTAATACCCAACAGAACCATGGTTGTCGCTTAACCATATGCTCTGATACCACCTGTGAGGACCTCATTTCCGCCAACAACGACCGGTAGGCTTTTCAACCATCCCAGCTCCACCGTGGCTCACAGTGATACCCCAAACTTGCTTTTACGGCCACCCTTTCGAATGTCACGGCTTCGCCTAACCAACCCCGTAAAGAGGACGTGTGGGGGTAAGAGTCTCCCGTTCGCCACCAAACCGCGAAGCGAGAACCCCCCATCACATATCACCTAGCATAAGCAAGACTGGTGTGAGAACTCAAAACAGTTTATTTGTCTTTGAAACAAAATAGAGGAATATTTTTAAAGTCAATTCGCAATGCTTTTAAAAATGAGACTACCATAAGGCCTCCCGCACACACACACAATGCAAACGCAGAATCGGAGGAGATTTCTCCTTATGATAGTCAAAGATGCTTGATACGCATTAAAAAGACATTTTATATTATTACTAGTGCATAGTGTAGGAAAAATTTATTTCGAAAGTAGAATATAAATCTTAGCTAGCATAGACATTTCGAACTATGCCTACTATAGCTACCATCTAAACAGTGGTGACCACCATAAGTAAATGGAAGGTTCTACAACTAAAACCGTACAGGGTTTCATATTGGGAATTGGGTTTCCAACGAATGGTCAGGCCAAGGAACTTCCCATTGCCACATGAGAACGCCTCTGGAAGGACGTCCCCGAGAACCAAACCGGATCTCTGCCAACACAAGGCCGGGTTACCCCTTACTGGGTAACAACTGACACGAGTATGCCATCCCCCGGTCCTTTAGGACCTTTAACCGAGCGCTCGTCACCATCATCACACAATCATAAATAAACTGTTTTCAACATGAGTAAGTATCTGGGCTCCATACCATGATACCACCCTTTTCCAGAAGGAAATGCACATACCCTAAAGGGAGCTACCCCTCATAACCTTGCTGCATCTTTCCTGTTTTGACCATTCCGGGGTGTGAGGCTCGACGAAGTCACGTCCACAAAAGCACACTTTATACAAAAGCCGTGCTTTGGGTCAACAAATGATCATAGAAATGGTCACCAAGATAGACGATCAAATAAATGATCCTATCACAAATGATCAACACAATGATCATTTCACAGCAACACTCAGCATGTCACATTACCAAATTGGGAATATATCGCTGATAACCTTCAACTACATAACCTCTGAGCTCGTACGTCTCAGAGAAGGGTGTTAAGCTAAGAGAATAAATTCTCCGCCACCAACAGAAATATATTTGAAAGAAATCAGCTTTATATCTCAATTGTAATGTCAGACATACAATCCATACAAGTCCGTTGCGGGCTCGAACAGAACCGAAGGCACTTACAAAGAAGTCCTTGCAATCCGGATATCCACAATCCTGATCGGATTCCCCATCACATATGGAGAACTCTATACCGGAGCAACTCGGTGCAGAGTCAATCGACAGGTCATCCTATCGCTCTCGCAAATACCCGGTCTTCAACACCGGTCATCAATGCTATCCATTACGTCGTATCACTATTCGGAATGGGTAATCCGAATAACGAGCGCAATAATTTAAAAATAAGTGTAGCATTTAAATTCAAGCAAATCACAACAAATACCTTTCAAAGGTAAATATTGATAGTCGGTTATTGAACTATCAATGGATATGCACAACATCACCAGATTCCAAATAATTTTCCAAATTATTTATTTCCCAAAAATATCTTTACAAGATATAAAATTTCAATACCTCAAAAATAAATCAATATTTATTTTTAAACAAATTCCATTTCCTTTTATAAATTCCATAGTGAATTTATATTTCACAATATTTATGAATACACGGTTTCAATTATTCATTTTCAATTTATCTTCAAAAAGATAAATTCTCAAAACATTTCATTTCACATTGGAAAACATTTCCATACTTATTAAATAAGTAATTCACAATCTTTTTATTTTCAACCTTTGGAAAATATTCAATATACTCAAATCGAAATTAAGTATATAGTTCATTCTTTAAGGAAATCATTCTCTTCACCATATTTATTTGGGCCAAAATGAATGTTACGTAAAACATCGTTACAACGTCCCAAAATCACTAGTATAGGGATTCGAAATTAAAAAATATATATAAATTCCAATATTATACAAAACATTTCCTTTCGGAAATCATTTACTATAACAACAGTGTTATAGTCCATCATTTCCTTCTATTTCTCGAAAACGTCTATTTCAACAATAAATGTTGAAATCTATGGTTTCGAATCTCAACACATATTAAAACATCGTTAGATCATTTTAATTCTATTTAAAACATCATATTCAAAACATTTTCTTTAACATATTATTCACTATTCAAAAACGTGAATATACTCCGTTAACCAATTTCATCCTTTCTATACACTTTATCTTCAAGGATTATTCAATCTGTCTAAAACATGAATATAACTCCATAAATAAGTTATAAAAATTAACTTATCAAAATAAGTCGTTTGCGAATTTATAAAACAACGTTTATAAATTCCATTTCTATTTATTTTATAACTACTTTCTTTCTATAAATCTCCTTTATAAAGCTATTTCAATTTATAACTCAATTATACACCAAAAGTTCACATTATAAGTTAAATGCTTATAAAACGATTTTTTTACAAAATCGTTCTTTTTAAGACTTTCCAAATTATAAATCTTATAACTTATAAGATTCATTTATTTAACCTAATCTATTCTTCAAACAACTTTACAAATTTTATAAACCTATTGCTTATAAAATTTCATTTATAACTTCACCGTTTATAATTCTATAAATTTCATTCATTCATGAAATTCATTCACAATTCATTCCAACACTTATAAAAACTCGTTTTATAATTCAAATATTTTAATTTACAAATTATCAATTTATAAATCTCTTATATAAATCAATTTATACTATTATTTTAAAACATCTTTAAATTTCTTTGAAATTCCATCATTTCTGATTTATAAAATAATCAAATTTCATAAATCCTATATTTTAACTTTTTTATAATAAATTCAAAAATCCCGATTTAACTATTTTTATAAAATCATTAACCTATATTTTCAAAAATCAACTTTTTACCATATTTCTCAAAAATCCATAATTTTTTCATAACATTAAAATTATATTGTTTATTTATTTAAAATGAATCAATTCCAAAAATATTTTATAAACGTATATTCTTCAAAAATCACTTTAAAAATCCTTTTAAAATTCCAAAATTGGTCCCATGATGCTACACACCAAATAGTCAATCACGACTACAACGACATCATATATCGTATATGATAATCCATCAAATATCAAAATATCTGAAATCAAATAAAAACTGTTGAGGAATCCAGTTGGATCCCTCCAACCTGTTTTTCTGCATCCAAAAACATTAGCACAACACCAATTTCGCTCCAGTACGAAATTATCGCGGTATATGGGATTTAAAATATTATCCGCTTAATAGAAGGCGCAATAGGGTCTCATCCGCTATACAATACGGGAAATCAATAACTGCAATATATACATATGCCAATATATATATATTGCTATTATATATAATACCAATTTCACTGTTTATGAAATATTCGCGGTATATGTTTTTAATAAATAACATCCGCTTAATAACGGCGCATAATGTCTATTTTAACAATCAATAGATAACAATCATCATTCAAACATGCATTCAAATATTTTAAATCTAACTATTTAAAATAAAATCGAAACCGATTCGATTGAGTGAGAAGTTCTCACCTTGATTTCAATTTCGTTTTAGCGATTTATTTCGAATAAAATTAAACAGACGTTTAATTTTACCCGAAATTCTCACTAACTCTAAACGACTCCGATCCAATTTCATAGCGTATTGCTCGTCCATACGATTCCAACGCAACTGGTTTCACGCGTTTTCGACCTCGTATGAAAAAGTTATACAATTTTAAACATTCACGAATTTTATAATTATAATTTACAACATTTAATTTCATTTTTAAACCTACAACATCTCTGGCCGTAGGATCCATCCCTTTGCAGATCTCGGCCCTCCATTGCGTCTTCTTCCCCACGTCTCCATCTACAGATTACTAGCCGCAACAACAAACCCATTGCTCCATATTAGGGTTAATTATTGCCTCCTCCACGCTCGACGATAATTCGATCAACATAGTCTTCTGGAATTTGTGCTTCACCTATTTTCATGACTTTCTTTGTTATGATTTTCCAACTTTTATGTTTAGGTGAATTTGGATCTTTTAGAAGATTCTTTAGATATTGTTTGATCTCTTGATGATCTTAATTTACATGCTTATCATAGTATGTCTTTATGGATACTATATGTTCTTGCCATATCTATTGTTTATATCATGTTATCTAATATTTATAGCTAGACTGATCCGTTTATTATTTTCTTATAAATAGTACTCGGGTCAGACCGAAATGTTACTGGTGCTTCTGCTTGACTTCTCCCCCAGGCATTTACTACTCTGACTTTTGGCTAACCTTTTAGATTAGCAGTTTTTGTCGTTTACACTTGAGATATAGACTCATAGATGTATTCTTTTGTATAGCACGTGTTGCTATTCTTTTGTATTATTGTGGATCTTTTTGACCACTACTCTGGTGTACACTTTCATGTGTTAGTTATATATTCATATCTTCTTCCGCCTTTGTGATATGGATGTATGTGACTGATTTGTGTTATGCTTATTTCTTTGTTTGTTTCCGAAGATTATTATAGCCACCGTGTGATAAGAAATCACGTGGATGGTCGCTCCTCAACAGCCTTATTCTCCGTGCTAGTTGACAACTCTACACCGTAGTGTTCTTGGCTAGTGTAGGTATAGAGGTGGGGCGTCACATAAACAATTTATCCAAACAAACAATTCTGATCCATCTGGAGTTTGTGTCCCATGCAAAATCAAAGCTTCTTCCTGGAGCTGCCAGGAATCCTCAAAGAATTGAAAATACGAATCAAAGGAGATTGATAGAGAAAGTTGTTTTCGCTATCGCAGAGTACTGACCATTTGTAGTGGTACTCCCCTGTCCCCTATCTCGTCCTCTTCTTGCACTCATACTCACTTACAGTGGATAGTAAGAGAATTTACTAAGGCATTCACACGGATATCTCAGGGATATACTCATTATAGGGTATACTTCACCCTATCTCTAATGAGTTACCTAATGTGTTATACTCCTGAGCTAAGGTTTCAACCTTTAGCTCTGATACCAAATGAAACGACCCTGACTCGACCTTCGGAAATCGGCACCGAATACGACCCTCGTATTCAAACGCCGCAGATCCAAACGTCGAATCTGGTTCGCCTGAGCTTATAACACATCAAGTATAACAACACAGCGGAAGAAAAGAATGAATATCATTGATATACAATATTCGATACAACAATGATACAATATGAATCAACATCAGAGATACAAGATAACAATGCTACAGCGGAATAACAATATGATATAGCAGCGGAACCAAAAAACTCCAAACAGCAATAGCAACTCTAACTCCAAAGCACCCAAAGCAAAAACTCCAAACCACTAGCTCGAACCACCATCAAGTTGCACCAAGCTCAGCAAGGTCAGTCCATGAATCCAAAGACTCCAATATCCAGGATCTCCAAAGAATTACAAAGAGAAAGCTGAAAGCTACTGGATCGATATCTATATCTACTATCTGAAAAACCCAACTCTAGACTGCCCGTGTGGAAAATTATGGGCACCCAGAGTTTAGGAAAGAAACAATAAACTCTAGGTCAGTCATGGGACAGGTATGAGCAAACAAAAACAGTTTTATCTTGAAAACAAACAAAAGAATTTAAATGTAACGACCCAAAATTTGAGGCAATATCAATTTAATAATCTGCAATAATAATTAAATTGATTCGATAATTTTCTTTATAATTTTTAATTTAAATTGATAAATTTAATCTTTTAAAGGTTATTAATAATTGTGATCAATATCTTTTTAACAATTTAAAATGGATAAGATTTATTTTCCAAAGCTAATGAAATTTTATTCTGTTTATAATATATACATTTGATATATATATATATATATATGTATGTATGTATGTATATATATATATTGTGAATAGAAGATCTTTTGTTTTAAATTAAAGATGAATTTTCAAATTGTAATATATATGTTTGTATATGTTACAATTTGAGTTATTTTGAAATTTAATTTAATCAATTGATAATTTATAATGTATGAATATTGTAGATTGAAGCTTTGTTTTAGAATCAATATTTTCAAAAATTAGTTTAAAGATTTATTCATTTGTTTTAAAATATAAGTTTGTTATTTATTTTAAATATGATGGTTTAAAAAGAATTTAAACAAGCTTTGTTTTGTTTCTTTTAAATTGCTTACAATAAAATGGTTATAAATGTACGTATAAATGTTTTAGTTTTTTTTAATACATGTATAAAGATATATTTATATTATAATTTGTTTTAGAAATTTCTTTTAATAAATTATGTACATATGTAAATATCTATTAATTAAGTAATTTATATTTACATTTAAAACTAAATAAAAATTTAATTAAAAACACTTATTTACATGTGTAAAATTTTTAAACACTCTTAATAACACATGTAAACCTATTAAGCTAATTATGTGACAATTGCCTAAGTTTTTACAAGTGGCATATACATTTAAATTTTAATAAATATTGTAAGAAGAAAATTTGTTTTCTTTCAAACATTTTCCTTTGTCTTTATTTCGCTTTTCAAATGAATGGCAACCAAGAAGCTTTACAAATCAGAAAATTCCTTTTAAAATCTGAAAACTTAAATCAAAATCTGCAAAATCAAAAGCAAATGTTACCTATAACTGAAAAATCTAAAGCAAAGTTCTTCACAGTAAAGATTGAAATCTGCAAATGCCAATGGAATTCAACCTGCAATTCAATGAGATTTTCAACAGCAGTTCAACATTTTAGAGCACCAAATTTCAACATGCAAATAGATTTTCTTTCTTCAGCATATCAGAGCCTGGAGAGAAATTCAAGATAAAAAAATAAATGAAGCTGCTCTGCTAAAAATAGGTGAGTAAATTATTTCAAAAACAGTTTGAGATTGATTAGATTCTAATGCATGTGATGAATTATGCTATAATGTTGGATATATGATTAGTTGAAACATTGATATGCATGTAGATTAAGGGTTTAAAGTGTCTGTTGAGAGTGTCATCTTCATCTCTGTTATTTACAGAAGTTGTTTTAAGAAAAAAAATTCAAAATCTTTCAATCTAAACAAAATTGGATCTTGGCATGTGAATGAAAATGGTTTGTTATTGTCTAATGGTAATTTTAAAAATAGTTGGTGAAATTTTTAGTTTACAAATGATATTAAAATGAGAATAACAATAAAATACTATTACACACGAAAAATCAAAAATCTTATTTTCTGATTTGGATTTCGTGAATGAATTAGTGGTTAGAAATCATGATTTTTAATACAAGTTTCATGATTTTTAGTTTAAGGAATCAAGAGAATTTTGAGATTGAACATTTTTGGGATTTTTATGAACTGCAGATGATATACTTGATAAATTGAGCTGATACTTGGATCGAAGCTTGCATGAATATTATAGATGATGGGAAAAATACTTACAAAATTTTCTAATGAACAATTTGATCAAAATCGATCGAAGTAGGGTTTAGTATTAGTTTTTGTTAGTCTGGGTAGCCAAGGGAATTGTGACGTGGATAAGGATTTAGGATCTATCGCGACTTGGGAACAGTGGCGTGGAGGTTGTGGTGATGCTGTGAGATGATCATTGGGGTTTTCTAGTGGAGGCGACCATCGGTGGTGATGGATTTTTGGGTTCGAGTCGGCTGCAGTTTCGAGCAAGAGGGGTCAGAATTCGATTCGATTTTTATTTCTTCGATCTGGGTCTACGGGGGTGTTCGCATGTGAGTTTGTGACCGTAGAGGGTCGTCGCGATGAACGTGGGTGGTCGGCGGTGGAGGTGCATGTGCACCGTGTTTTGCGTGCACAGTTTTGGGTCCGGGGGAGTAATGGGTTTTGGGGATGACGAATCTGCTTGAGTAGGCTCTCGCATTGTTCTCGTGACCGACTCGAAGGCATAGGAGGCTGGGAATCTTCGGAGAGGATGCGTGATGTTATTGTATTCGACTCGGGGATTGGGTTTGCTTTGGTAATGTGTCGGGTGCATTCCTTGTTGCGTCGGGTTTGTGTTTACTGTTTTGGTAGTTGGGTATAACATTAAGTTGCAATATAAACTTGAGTTGATTAAATTAAAAATCAAGCATTTTATTATAAACAAGTTTTATAAAGGAATCAAAATGAAAAGTTTAAAACATTTTGTTTAAAATTAAAGGTTAATCAAACTTTTAAAGTATAAGTTGAAAATTATTTATTTTATTTTACTTTAAATTTATGTAAAGTGATTTCATTTTGAAAGTAATTAAATTACATTTTGGAGTTCAATTTAAAAGGATATTATGAATTTAAATATTAAATCAAAGTATAAGTTCAAATGTTAAGTAATGATTCAAACCTAAATTTCAAATTTATATTTGAAATAAATAAGATTAATTTAAATGTTTTAAAGTATTCTAAATGTTGAAATTTGTTTCTAATTTCCTATTTTTCAAATAAGATTATCATTATGATTTTGAAAGCCAAATAGGATAATTTGTTTAAGTTGTTAAAATTTGATTTATTCAAATAATTCATTACAAGATAAATAAGGTTCATTTATCTTTAATTTGAATATAAAAATATTAAATTTGATTTGTTAATAAGTAAAGTTTAATTAAGATTTAATGTTCTCTTAATTAATTAAGGATTTTGAAATTTTAAGAAGTTAATTAATTAATTATTTAATTAATTTTAAATAATTAGTTAATTATTTATTTAATTTTAAATAACCACTTAATTAAGAATTAATTAAGTGTAGTTACTTAATGAAGTAATCAATGGTTAATATTTGAATATAATTAAGAATAAAAGTAATTAATTATGGAAGTAATTAATGGTAATTACTCATGGAGTAATTAGTTGAAGTGATTATTGGTTAATCACTTGATGATATCAATTAAGGAATTGATTAATATAATCGTTTTAAAGTTAATTAATTATGGAGTAATTAATTAATTTATGAATTAGGAATTGGTTTAATAATGGAATTAATTATTTGTTAAGTAATTAATTAAGCGAGTAATCAAGATTTATTAATAAAGTAATTAGAGATAATTACTTGTTAAGTAATTAAGAGTTAATTACTTAATTACTTAGTTAATTAATTAATGTGATTAGTTAATGAATGAATGAATTTAACTTAAGATTAATTACTAAGTGTAATTAATTAAAATTGTAATTAATTAATAAAGTAATTAATTAAGGATTATTTGTTAAGTTAATTGATTAATAAATACTTAATGAAGTAATTAAAGATTAATTAATTGGATTAATATAATTAATTTAGAAGATTATTAACTAAGAAGTTAATTAATTAAGATAAGTAATTACAAATTGTTAATTACTGATTATGATTAATAGAATGATTAATTATAAGTTAATCATTTAATTAATTAAAGTAATTATTAATTAATAAGGATCATTAATTAATGTAATTAATGATATTAATCAAGGTTGATTAATATAAATGATTTAATGCAAGTGTAACTAATTAATTGTAATTAATTAACTGTAATTAATTAAGGTTTAATGTAATTAATTATAATTGATTAATTATCAGAAGTAAGTGAATGATCATTAAATTATTGTAATTAATGATAGTAATTAAAGGCTAATTCTTGAATATGGATAAGTATAATTACTTGAATGTAATTAAATATAATTAATCAGGGAAGATTAATTAAGGAAGATCATTAGAGATGATTAATTTATTTATTTAGAATAAATTATTGAGGAGGATTTAGGGTAATCCATTTGATTAAGAGTTAATCAATTATGCTTTAGATGATTGGGTGATATTGGTTGATTGATTGATATTGGATGGTCAATATTGAGTGAATGATATTGGGTGTTTGATATCGGTTGATACTGGATGTTTTAAGTATCTATGATATGTGATATGTTGCTGTGTGAGATAAATGATTGTTATAAATTATCTACTGTGATAATATGATTCATCTATCTATTTATATCATCCTGAATATGAGTTTAAATTGTTAAACCCTTAAGTACAACTTGGACATTTAAAATGGCGTTTGGTTTCGATGAGACCGGGATCGGGTTTGCTACACTACAGCGTGATAGGGGGTTCTCGCTTTGCGTTAGGTGGCGAACGAGAGAATCTTGCCCCTACATGCCCCCGGGGGTAGTATAAGGCCTTGCGGGGTTGGTTGCGAGTCGAGAGGCTGGCCGTAAAAGCAAACCAAAGGTACCACTGGGAGCCACGGCGGGGCTGGGATGGTTGAAAAGCCTACCAGTCGGTGAGCCGCTGTTGATGGTTGCAAAGCCTAGACTATCTCAGTTGGTATCAGAGCATTAAGTTGTGTGAATACCTAGGCTCTGGATTGGTGTCTTTCTTGAGAGAGCATACTTGTAATTTTTATATATAACTATATATATGTATAACTATATCTACCTGATCTGTTGGGTTATCTGTTCGGATTTTCCAACATTAGTGAGGTAGATGGAGTAGTGGCGTGTCTGTGTAACACGACTACCACTAATGGAAGAGGTCCATATGTTGAGGCTGGAAGTATTTGTTGAGACTGTAGACCTAATACTGTCTCGAGTGAGATTTGTAGTTTGGAATAAGGATTTCTCTGATATCCGAAGAAAATCTTTTTAAAGATTTGGAGTTTATCTTTGAAGTGTAATTTTGGATTTCGCTCGGGTGAGCGAATTTTTCTTGAGTTTGCATCTGTCGGAAGTACATAAGTAAGTGATGATATCTTGGTAACTGTGTGATGAGATGCAGTATCCATAGATATTTTCTGAAGATGTTTTCTCTGAAGCAGTTTTAGGAGTGGTTGAGGAGCAGTCTTTACCTGCCTCAAGGAAGACTCGTCTGTGTAGAAGTTATCTGGATCTTCAGTATGGAGGTTGGCTGTTCGGGAATATGAGACTAAGGTCTATGAGTTGCTTCGCTTCGGCATGGTCTCATTTGTCATCCTTTAAGGAGAGTGAGATGTTGATGCTTGATTTGGAGCCCGAATTTCTTGAGAGATTGTTTGCCATCTCGGAAGTCCGTTGTGTGGTCTGTTGATGGTTTTGTTTTTCGAGAAGTCTTTGGATTAGAAGTCTTGTGGTAGCAGGGCAACTCGAAGTGTTCGATGTGCTGATGAGAAGGTCTTTTGGCTTTGCAGTATCATCGAAGTAGTGTTGGGAAGTGGCAGTGTGTTCATTTCTCCAATGATTCGGGAATCTTAGTGGTTCTTCTATCAGTAGCCCGGGCAGTTGGTGGAAGTTATCTTGAAGAATTAACCTTGCTTGAAAAAGATTAAAGATGTTTTAATTGGTAAAGGGAGAACGGTTTATTTGGAATCCAAACTAGGTAGGATCGCAAAAGTGACTTGCGATTAGTTTGGCAATTTATCTGGGCAATCTTTTGTTTGAGACAGAGGATTCTCATGTAGTAGTAGGAACTACTGAGGTAATCAGAAGTTCGTCTGCATCTGGAGTAGAGTTCCATATTGTTTTGGTTCCAGAAGTGATTTTGGTAGCTAGCCCGATTGTAGGATGGCCCCTGGAGAGAAGAGTTGGTGTAGCAGCTTAGTATATTTTTGGGTTTGATTTGGTCAGATCTAGTTTTTGAGTTTGGATTCTGTGGTAAGGTTGTGTGACCGAGTCAGATGTGTCACTAAGATTATATGGATTTGATGAACAAAGTTTCTTGGATTTAGTGGATAAGTTTGTACTCGTGTTCATCAACAGTATTCTCATTTATTTCAGAATCAGAGTTGTGCAGCGGAAGCGAGGAAGCAGCTATGCAAGGAAGGAGGCGAGTTCTATTTGCTATTGCTTGAGAAGTTGAGTTTGTGTTCTGGATTTCGATGGATTTTGGAAGACTTTTCTGTTGAATGGGATCCTGAAGCTGGTTTGCTTTGGTCTAGATGTTTTTGGAAGTATCAGCATAGGTTGAGCTGATCAGGAAACGAATTGGCAGCCTAGGATTGTCTGTTGAGATATATAGATATGAGATGAGGAGTTTGGAGTTTGAAGTTGGGGACTTCATTTGTTGTTAAGATTTCTCTGGTTAAGAGAGCAGTAATTGAGTAAGATTGGTTGGTTAGTGCTATGGCATTTGAGATTTCTTATCTGTGTTCTGATAAGATAAGATCTGTTGTCTATAAGATTGAATTGCCAGTTTGGATAACTGGAACTCATTGTGTATCACGTATCTCTGAGTAAGTACGTGTATGATTCATCATTGGTTATGGAATCTGCAGTTCAGTTGGATTTGGGAGTTGTGTTAGACTTGAGTATAGTTTGATGTTCTGTTCAGATTGATGGATCTAGAGATTAGAGGAGCTCTGGATTTTGGTAGTATAGTTTGTTAGTTTCTGTATAGCGAGTCTCCCAGTGATTTATATTTGGGAAACTCGAGATAGTATTAGAGTTTTATTCTGACGTATGTCAGGATAATTAGTTAAGTTTGTTTGTCTGATTGATTGTTTTAGTTGTTAGTAACTGATTGATAAGTATGCTTTGCTGATTGGATTAAAATCTTTGCTGGGTTATTAAATTACCTTTGCTTTTAAATTTTGGGGACGAAATTCTTTTAAGAGGGGAGGATTGTAACGACCCGGAATTTGAGGCAATATCAATTTAATAATCTGCAATAATAATTAATTTGATTTGATAATTTTCTTTATAATTTTTAATTTAAATTGATAAATTTAATCTTTTAAAGGTTATTAAATATTTAATCTGGTAATTGTGATCAATATCATTTTAACAATTTAAAATGGATAAGATTTATTTTCCAAAGCTAATGAAATTTTATTCTGTTTATAATATATACATTTGATATATATATTGTGAATAGAAGATCTTTTGTTTTAAATTAAAGATGAATTTTCAAATTGTAATATATATGTTTGTATATGTTATAATTTGAGTTATTTTGAAATTTAATTTAATCAATTGATAATTTATAATGTATGAATATTGTAGGTTGAAGCTTTGTTTTAGAATCAATATTTTCAAAAATTAATTTAAAGATTATTCATTTGTTTTAAAATATAAGTTTGTTGTTTATTTTAAATATGATGGTTTAAAAAGAATTTAAAATAGCTTTGTTTTGTTTCTTTTAAATTGCTTGTTATAAAATGGTTATAAATGTATGTATAAATGTTTTAGTTTTTTTAATACATGTATAAAGATAAATTTATATTATAATTTGTTTCAGAATAATTTCTTTTAATAAATTATGTACATATGTAAATATCTATTAATTAAGTAATTTATATTTACATTTGAAACTAAATAAAAATTTAATTAAAAACACTTATGTACATGTGTAAACTTTTTAAACACTCTTAATAACACATGTAAACCTATTAAGCTTATTATGTGACAATTGCCCAAGTTTTTACAAGTGGCATATACATTTAAATTTTAATAAATATTGTAAGAAGAAAATTTGTTTTCTTTCAAACATTTTCCTTTGTCTTCATTTCACTTTTCAAATGAATGGCAACCAAGAAACTTTACAAATCAGAAAATTCCTTTTAAAATATGAAAACTTAAATCAAAATCTGCAAAATCAAAAGCAAATGTTACCTGTAACTGAAAAATCCAAAGCAAAGTTCTTCACAGTAAAGATTGAAATCTGCAAATGCCAATGGAATTCAACCTGCAATTCAATGAGATTTTCAACACCAGTTCAACATTTTAGAGCATCAAATTTCAACATGCAAATAGATTTTCTTTCTTCAGCATATCAAAGCCTGGAGAGAAATTCAAGATAAAAAAATAAATGAAGCTGCTATGCTAAAAATAGGTGAGTAAATTATTTTTAAAACAGTTTGAGATTAATTAGATTCTAATGCATGTGATGAATTATGCTATAATGTTGGATATATGATTATATGAAACATTGATATGTATGTAGATTAAGGGTTTAAAGTGTCTGTTGAGAGTGTCATCTTCATCTCTGTTATTTACAGAAGTGGTTTTAAGAAGAAAAAATTCAAAATCTTTCAATCTAAACAAAATTGGATCTTGGCATGTGAATGAAAATGGTTTGTTATTGTCTAATGGTAATTTTAAAAATAGTTGGTGAAATTTTTAGTTTACAAATGATATTTAAAATGAGAATAACAGTAAAATACTGTTACACATGAAAAATCAATAATCTTGTTTTCTGATTTGGATTTCGTGAATGAATTAGTGGTTAGAAATCATGATTTTTAATACAAGTTTCATGATTTTTAGTTTAAGGAATCAAGAGAATTTTGAGATTGAACATTTTTGGGATTTTTATGAACTGCAGATGATATACTTGATAAATTGAGTTGATACTTGGATCAAAACTTGCATGACTGTTATAGATGATGGGAAAAATACTTACAAATTTTTCCAATGAACCATTTGATCGAAATCGATCGAAGTAGGGTTTAGTATTGGTTTTTGTTTGTCTGGGTAGCCGAGGGAATTGTGACGTGGATAAGGATTTAGGATCGATCGCGACTTGGGAATAGTGGCGTGGAGGTTGTGGTGATGCTGTGAGATGATCGTTGGGGTTTTCTGGTGGAGGCGACCATCGGTGGTGTTGGATTTTTGGGTTCGATTCGGCTGCAGTTTCGAGCAAGAGGGGTCAGATTTCGATTCGATTTTTATTTCTTCGATCTGGGTCTACGGGGGTGTTCGCCTGTAAGTTTGTGACCGTGGGGGGTCATCGCGATGAACGTGGGTGGTCGGCGGCGTAGGTGCATGTGCACCGTGTTTTGCGTGCACGGTTTTGGGTCTGGGGGAGTAATGGGTATTGGGGATGACGAATCGGCTAGAGTTGGCTCTTGCGTTGTTCTCGTGACCGACTCGAAGGCATAGGAGGCTGGGAATCTTCGGGGAGGACGCATGATGTTATTGTATTCGACTCGGGGATTGGGTTTGCTTTTGTGATGTGTCGGGTGCATTCCTTGTTGCCTCGGGTTTGTGTTTACTGTTTTAGTAGTTGGGTACAACACTAAGTTGCAATATAAACTTGAGTTGATTAAATTAAAAATCAAGAATTTTATTATAAATAAGTTTTATAAAGGAATCAAAATGCAAAGTTTAAAACTTGTTGTTTAAAATTAAAGGTTAATCAAACTTTTAAAGTATAAGTTGAAAATTATTTATTTTATTTTACTTTAAATTTATTTAAAGTGATTTCATTTTGAAAGTAATTAAAATTACATTTTGGAGTTCAATTTAAAAGGATATTTTGAATTTAAATATTAAATCAAAGTTTAAGTTTAAATGTTAAGTAATGATTCAAACCTAAGATTTCAAATTTATATTTGAAATAAATAAGATTAATTTAAATGTTTTAAAGTATTCTAAATATTGAAATTTGTTTCTAATTTCATATTTTTCAAATAAGATTATCATTATGATTTTGAAAACCAAATAGGATAATTTGTTTAAGTTGTTAAAATTTGATTTATTCAAATAATTCATTACAAGATAAATAAGGTTAATTTATCTTTGATTTGAATATAAAAATATTAAATTTGATTCGTTAATAAGTAAAGTTTAATTTAGATTTAATGTTCTCTTAATTAATTAAGGATTTTGAAATTTTAAGAAGTTATTAATTAATTATTTAATTAATTTTAAATAATTAGTTAATTATTTTTTTTACTTTTATTTTTTTATTTTTTTATTTTTTTATTTTTTTGGCAAAGCCAGCGGGGTTAACTGGTCCCCTACCAGTTTGTTGCAACACAATAAAATAAACTCATAACAAACTATGAGTCAGAATTATACAGAGAACACAAAGAAGACGAATGGTAAACAGTACACTAAAAAAACACTAACACCACCTACTGATCAGAACATCAGGGAAGTGGGTCTCCCTCCTACTTAATTAAGAATTAATTAAGTGTAATTACTTAATGAAGTAATCAACGGTTAATATTTGAATATAATTAAGAATGAAAGTAATTAATTATGGAAGTAATTTATGGTAATTACTCATGGAGTAATTAGTTGAAGTGATTGCTGGTTAATCACTTGATGATATCAATTAAGGAATTGATTAATATAATTGTTTTAAAGTTAATTAATTATGGAGTAATTAATTAGTTTATGAATTAGGGATTGGTTTAATAATGGAATTAATTATTTGTTAAATAATTAATTAAGCGAGTAATCAAGATTTATTAATGAAGTAATTAGAGATAATTACTTGTTAAGTAATTAAGAGTTAATTACTTAATTACTTAGTTAATTAATTAATGTGATTAATTAATTAATGAATGAATTTAACTTAAGATTAATTACTAAGTGTAATTAATTAAAATTGTAATTAATTAATAAAGTAATTAATTAAGGATTATTTGCTAAGTTAATTGATTAATAAATACTTAATGAAGTAATTAAGGATTAATTAATTGGATTAAATAATCAAGGATTAATATAATTAATTTAGAAGATTATTAACTAAGAAGTTAATTAATTAAGATAAGTAATTACAATTTGTTAATTACTAATTATGATTAATAGAATGATTAATTATAAGTTAATCATTTAATTAATTAAAGTAATTATTAATTAATAAGGATCATTAATTAATGTAATTAATGATATTAATCAAGGTTGATTAATATAAATGATTTAATGCAAGTGTAATTAATTAATTGTAATTAATTAAGGTTTAATGTAATTAATTATAATTGATTAATTATTGGAAGTAAGTGAATGATCATTAAATTATTGTAATTAATGATAGTAATTAAAGGTTAATTACTAAATATGGATAAGTATAATTACTTGAATGTAATTAAATATAATTAATCAGGGAAGATTAATCAAGGAAGATCACTAGAGATGATTAATTTATTTATTTAGAATAAATTATTGAGGAGGATTTAGGGTAATCCATTTGATTAAGAGTTAATCAATTATGCTTTAAATGAATGGTTGATATTGGTTGATTGATTGATATTGGACGGTCAATATTGAGTGAATGATATTGGGTGTTTGATATCAGTTGATACTGGATGTTTTAAGTATCTATGATATGTGATATGCTGCTGTGTGAGATAAATGATTGTTATAAATTATCTACTTTGATAATATGATTCATCTATCTATTTATATCATCCTGAATATGAGTTTAAATTGTTAAACCCTTAAGTACAACTTGGACATTTAAAATGGCGTTTGGTTTCGATAAGACCGGGATCGGGATTCCATATTTGGATAATCCGAAAACCACATCGATTCCAATTAAACGTTAGGTCGTGAATCCAAGTGGAGCAAGTGAAGACTCGAGGTGTAAGGGCTATACGTCAGTATAACTCTGTGGGTGATAACGTAATGAGTTTGACGGAATAGTACTTATAGGTTCGAGATGGTGATTAGAGTGCAAGGGCTATGGTCGTTAACTCTGAGGGTGATTCCAAAATGAGTGCAACGAGATAGTGCCTTCGGTTTCGTTCGAACCTGGAATGAACTTGTATGGATTGAATGCTTTCAGAACATCGTCAGGTGGGCGATGAACATTCTAAGATAGATGTGTTCTATAAAGGTAATCGCAACCTCAAGCCTCATCAACCAGGAATGGCTAAAACAGGGGAGGTGCAACAAGACTTCGTGGGTAGCTCCTACTGGAGAGCAAGATTTACTCCTGTCTAGAAGTCCCTTTTTATTTCGGCTGTGTGGGAAGGTTGAATTCCGGACAACCGTCGGGGTTGTCTTGTTCGGGACTGTTCAGTAAGGAATGGTCTCGGCCTTGTGTTGCAAGGGAGCGGGCGTACTCCACGGTACGTTGATCTAGGCCACGTACTGTGACGGGCGGTACCCCAGTAGCCCTGCCATTGATGGAAACCCATTATTCCTACGAGACCCTATGGTTTTGATTGTATTACCCACTTTTGTGACTAGTAGCTGGAATTTAATCATGTAACAATTTCGGCTATTTCTTATTTATTTGAAAACCCTAGACACTATTATAGTATCATTGGATTTCCTATCAAATGTTTTGGTTAGCGTAAGGTAAAAACTTTTCCATGTTTATGTGTGGGAAGTCTTACGTGATACCTTTTCTTTTCAAAGGTTTTTCTAAAGTTAAGCAACTTTAAACTGTTTACTCACACCAGACCCCTGTCTGACCCGAGTGTTTATTTTCTATTTTATTAAACTCTTGGGTACTCATATTATGTATGAGTAGTCAAGTGATTCAGGTTAGCTTGACGAATTCTGGAGGAGATATGGAGCAGGAGGCTTCGACGTGTAGATATATATTGATTCCGCTGTGTTTGTTGTATCTGTATCTGTTGTACTTGAGTTGTATAGTTAGACAGATGATTATAACTGCCTAATATGTGTTGAAATAAGTTGTGTACTCTGATGTAATATGATACTATGTTTTATTTTATGCGATATATTATATTTCATTCGTTCCGCTGTGAGTTCTCTGATGTTGTTTTCTTTCTTCTTTCTCTTTCTTTTCTTCTTCTATCCCTTTCTTTCTTCAAGATGATGCGATTTCCTAGAGATAGGAAGTCGGGTCGTCTCATTAAAATTGAAATCCGCAATGCTTTTTAGAAAATGAGACTACCATAAGGCCTCCCGCCACACACATAATGCAAACGCAGAATTGGAGGAGATTTCTCTTATGATAGTCAAATATGCTTGATACGGGAAAATTTCTTTTATATTATTATTATAAGTGCACGGTGTGGAAAATCATTTCGAAAGTATAATATAAATCTTAGCCAGCACAGACATTTCGAACTTTGCCTACTATAGCTACCATCTAAACAGTTGTGACCACCATAAGTAAATGGCAGGTTCTACAACTAAAACCGTACAAGGAGCATATTGGTGATTGGATTTCCAACAAATGGTCAGGCCAAGGAACTGCCCATTGCCACATGGGTACGCCTCTGGAGGGACGCCTTGAGAACCTAACCGGATCTCTACCAATACAAGGCTAGCTTACGTTGTAACTAGGTAACTACTGACACAAGTATGCCATCCCCCGGTCATAACCAACCTTTATCCCGGGATTCACCAACAACCACAAAGTAATAAATTTGCAGAAACCACATAGGTTAAGTATCTGGGCTCCATACCATGATACCACCTCTATCCAGAAGGAAATGAACATACCCTCAGGGGCGCTACCCCCCAATAACCTTGCCGCATTCTTCCTGTTTCGACCATTTCGGGTTGTGAGGTTCGACGAAGTCTCGTCCACAAAGCTACGCTTTTCACAAAAGCCATGCTTTGATCAACAAATGATCAGCAGCACTTCGTATGCCACATTATCAAATTGGGATTGTGTCACTAGTAACCATCAACTACATAACCTCTGAGCTCGTACGTCTCAGAGAAGGGTGTTAAGCTAAGAGAATAAATCTCCGCCACCAAACAGAAATGTATTTGATAGAACCGGTTTTACATCTCAAGATGTAACGTCAGACACACAATCCATACAAGTCTGTTCCGGGTTCGAACAGAACCGAAGGCACTTCCAAAGAAGTCCTTGCAAATCCGGATAATTCCTAATCACGTCTGGACTTCCCATCACAATGGGTGCTCGAATCTCTATACCGGGGATCAGCCGATGCAGAGACATTCGACAAGAAACCCTTTCGTTTTCGAAAATATCCGGTCTTCACCACCGGTCTTCAATTGCTATTCATAACGTCGTATCACTATTCGGAATGGGTTATATGACACAAAGGTCCTCTCCCGGCTAAACCGAATAGTGAGCGCAATATTTAAAAACATATGGATATGGGATCTCAGTTAAGTCACAACTTATTACCTAAACTTTTCTTTCAAATGGTTAAACAAATTACCATTTCAAATATTTTAAACGAAAAGATTCATTTCAGAAACCATTAATGGTTTAAACAATTTCCACATTTAACTCTTTTAAACAAAAGATTCAATTTAAAGACCCCTTTCAATTTAAAACAAGGTTTACCAATCTTTGACAAAGATTCATTCATAACTTTCAAAACAACTCCATTTCAAATTGGAAATCTTTTCATCATAATTTTGGAAATTCTTTCCTTATATAAAAGCTATTGTTATTTGAAAACCTCTTGTTGCATTTCGTCAAACCCGATTGTAATTGCACGAGTTAGGACCTTTAAAAATAAACTTGGGTTAAATTCAAATTCTCAAAGTAATTCTTTTAAAATGATTTAAAATCCATATAAACACATTTATAACTTTGTATACCATTTTTACGTCATAAATACCAGATGTAGAATTCAATTTCAGATATTGAATTCAGTTTAAATCAAAATTTTCAAATTTCAAATCTTTATTAAGTTATTCAAAATAACTTTCATTTTTAAAACACCTTTTCAAAAGTTTTTCACTTTAAACCAATCCATTTCCAAAACCATTTGAATTTAAAATTCAAATTCAAAACTGTTTTAAAAATTTGTGACTTAACCGATTTCCACGTGCAATCCATATTTCTGTATGTATAGTGTAGTCTAAGGGCTTTACAAAATAGTGCACAACATCAATCATCACAGATATAAACAGAAATATTGATAAGCGGTATAATCTACAACGCTTATCCTTATTCACAGATAAAGTACATTTATTAATTATAAATATTCATCATTTACGATTCGATGTGGGTTTCGGATAACCAACTGGAATACGACTCCCTGTCGCATCGAAATCCAAATGTCGTTTAACGGATCAAGGGGTATTTGCACATAAACATATCACAGAAATCACAGATCAATGCATAGCAACTCTCATCACAAAATATCACAAAGCATCACATATGAGAAATATCAACCATCCAAAAATTCAATAGAATCCAAAACATCCATAAGTAAAAATAAATTAAATTTTCCGATTCAAATTAAATCAGATTAATTACTTATGAATAAATTTTTAATCTTGGTTAATTAATATTAATAATTACAAATCAATTTGATTAATTACTCCTTAGTCATTTATTAATTAAAATTTTAATTTATAATTAATCCCTTGATTAATTATCCTTGATTACTTACAAAATTTTTAATTAATCCTTAATCCCTCTCATTAATTAATTGACCTTTAATTAATCATCTAAATTAATTACATTGATTAATTAACCATTAATTAATTACCATTAATTAATTACAATAAGAAATTATCTTTAATAAATTTCATTAATTAATTAACCTTTAAATTATTTGTCCTCAAATTGATCACCTTAATTAATTAATCACATAAATCAATAGTCCTTAAATTATAAATTAATGAACTTCACCAATTAATTTAAATCAAATTTGATTAACCAATTAACCAATCTTTAATCATTAGATGATTAACTCTTTATTTTAAATAACTAACCTTAAATTATCCAATTATCCTTTAGTTAATTATCTTAATTTAATAAATTAACCCCTCAATTAATCATCATCTTAATTGATTTTTCTTAATTAATAAATTTAAACTTAAAATTACAAAGGTAATTAACACAAAACATTAATTATTCCATTCTCATTTACTTAATAATTAATGTATATAAATCGTTATTACTTAAGGTAGACTCATTTTTATTAACAATTTATTTATCCCTTATAAATATGTTTGGAAATGGTCATTTCCAAATTTACATTTGAAACTTTGATTTAAAAAAAATCCAAATTTCCTTTTAAAACTTAAAGATTTACAAGTTTATTTGAATCTAAACTCCATAGTAGATTTAAACTTTATTTAAATCTAACTCACAATTTAAATTTCATTTAAATTTGCTTTAAATTCAAATTTCAATCAGGTTTACAAAAACCCGAAACCTGTCATAATTAACCCGAGGCAAAGTCAAAATGCTTCGAGTCGTTTCCTCTCCTGCTTCGCGTCAAGTACTCGAATAACTCAAGCTCAACCAGAGTGCATTTCCTACCCAAAACCCAAAGTTCAACAGAACTTCAAAATGCACGGTGCACATGCACCGTGACTCTGGCCATCTCCGGCCACCACCCACGTCTTCAAGGCATCCACGACCATCACCTGACACCACCACGGCCTTCCAAATCCACCACAAAAGCCCGTAATCAAATCGAGCTTACAAACCAAACCTGGAATGGGTAACAGGAAATACCACCAAGCCTGTCAACGCACCATTCTCGACGCCTCAACCACCGGAGGTGCTGAAATTATGGTCACGACCTCGCCAACTCTCCCTCTTCCATCCCCCAGAAGCACGCGACACTTGATCAATCAGGGGAAGAGAACAAAATAAAATACTCAACCCAGTAAAAACTAGGGTTACCGATCCAAATCCACTTCGCTCTCCTCTAAAATGGTTTGATTAATCTTATTTGCATTTTCCCCTTAATCTAGGATCATTCAACTATCTCCAGTGATGATCGCATCCACCATGGCCACTTAGATCACCATAAAACCCCCAATTTCTATTTTCTGGTCAAACCAGAAATGTACAACCATCCCATTATTAAATTTTATAAATTCAGTTCTAAAAATCATAGTTTGGTTCAAGGATTCAATCTATGTTCCTGAGTTTATGAATTGAGATGTTTGAATTTTTCACTTTATACAAATTTTTGCTCTGTTGTTTTAATCCCAGGGCCATTACTAAATTGTTTAACTTACATAGATTTTTATAACCTACTTTATGATCAAATAAACAAGTTTTGTTTGACACTTAAATCATCATGGTGACTAGATCCAGAGGTAATGATTTTTTTATCAAAAATTTTAAGCTTGGCAACCATAACAAGATAACACTGATACATGCATTCACCTATACATTCTCATATTAACAGACATTGTACTTATACATTCACACAACATATATATATATATATATATATATATATATCTTCAGTTATAAATCATGTAACAAAATCCTACTCAAGTTTTAAATAAAGAAGGTTTTCTCACATGAGAGGTTTGAAGCAGAGACAAAGAATAGAGAAGGTTGAAAACTGAATTGTTTGACTAGAATTAGATTTCAATTCTTACTGTAAATTTTTATTTTCAGAATTTTTTCTTAATATTTTCATTTAAATCTATTTTAAAAGGTGATGTTATATACCTACAAACATTTGTATTCATAGAACAGTGTCTAAACTATGTGGAAAGGAAACATAAGTGTTACTCTTCTGTTTTCAGATTTTCCCACATGCAAACATATGTCACACAACATTCAATATTTGATCACATGCAACATAGACAGATATGGATTCAAAGTTTTCTCACCAACATTTCAATGTATCAACAAAATTAGGCTTTAAAGAGGAAGTTGCTCACCAATTTTATGAAGGCAGAGGATATTGATCAGATTTGTGCCTGGAAATGCTCTGATTTATAATTTGTTTTGATTTGCTTTTGAATCCATAGCTTAAATTGTTTGTTCCAGGTTTCAACTTGCTTCTTTTGCTTTAGATTTCAGGTTGAAGTTTGAACTTGCTGAGATGAATTTGCACATGCTTTGATTTTGCTTTGTTTTATACTGCTTTCAGATTTTTATTTCCAGGTTGTGTAGATTTGCTTTGAGATGATCTTGGAATTTGCTTCTGGCTTTGATTTCAGGTTTTAGAATTTGTTCACGTTTTGATCAGCTTGCTTGAGGAAGTGTTCAGGCTTCCATTTGATCTTAAGCATTTTGATTAAAATTTTCTCATGAAAGAAAATAGGCATGTTTTCCTTTTTTTATATATGTTATTTTACATTTTAATTTAAAAGAAAATAAATTTGAATGCCACTTGTTGTCATTACTAACACATGTAATACTACTTATCTCCTTGTTTCACAAATGTCAATGTGATTTAATATTGTGTTTAAACTCTTAACTTAAATTAATTTATACCTTTTGTTTTGAATCCTTATTTTATTTTTATTTACAAATCATGTTTATTTTCAAAAGATAATTTTAACTACTTATACTTAGATATCCTTTCACATCAAAATGCATATCTACAAAAATTAAGAAACAAAATTTTTATTAGTTTTAAATATATAGAAATTTTAAATTCAAGATATTTATTAAATTTCAAAATCACACTTTGTTTTGTACTTATACAATTTAAAGAAAAATGGTTTGAAATTAAATTATACATTACAAATAAAGATTTATAAGTTAGTACATACAATTTTTATTTTCAGTACATTTATATTTTTAAACTTAAGATATCAAACTTATTTCAAATATAAATTTCTTTAAGTCTAATTAAATTTCAATATATTAACATTTGAATTTCAAATTCAAATCTCAAATTACAATCTATTTATTTGGAAAACACCCAATTTATTCATCATTTAACCAAATTTAAAAAGTAATTACCAATAATTTCATAATTAAATTCCAAAAATTCAATTAACTACCAATTTAAATATAGCTTAAAAATTAGGAATGTTACAACACTCATCCATACAAATCGTTTAGGAGACGAACAAACCGAAGATAATGCTTCCACTACATCCATTTTGGAATCACTCTTAGGGTTAGTAGCAAGTAGTCCTTGCACTTTAAAGTCTTCATCTTGGGCCTTGCCTTTACTATTTCCAATTCGAACACTTACATTGGTTCGAAATGGTTTTTGGATAACAACCACTTTCTGATCCCGGTCTTTCCAAACCAACATTCGATAATGTAAAAGGGTAAAGTTTTTATAGTGGACGGTTCCACTATCAGGGTGTAAAGGTTAACATATATAAATATATTCCATATGCTTATATTATCATAACCCACCTAACGAAATTAACTCCCTTGCATTCATCACGCTTCTAAAATGCAGCATTTGTGATAAGCAAAAGTCGACTTGCCTCCAATAAAACGTATCAACATTTTAATTTGACTGCTTTAATTTGTTTGGCTACTTAACGGCATAGACTAGAGATCCTTTGTATTTAAGATAATTTACTTTAAAGAAGTGGATTTGAAATAAATAACTAATAGAGTTTAAATAACCCTTAAAATAAATTTCAGTTGAATCATAAGTCAAAGCTTAATTAAATCTTAATTAATCATAATTAAATCAAAACTGAATCATAATTAAACCTTAGTTGACTTTAAAATTAATTAATAATTAAACTTTAATTAAGTAACATTTATTTATAATTAAATTCTAATTAAGTAATAATTAATTAAATGATTAAACTTTAAATAAATAATAGTTAATTAAGTAATTAAATTTTATTAAATAATAGTTAATTAGAATAACTAAAGTTGACTAAAATAAAAATAATTAATTTTTAACTAAATTAATCATTAATTTAAACTTTCTTAATTGATTACAAATGATTAACTTAATTAATTCTTAAATACTAATTATATACATTAGTTAATTAACAATTATTTTTAATAATTAAATTAATTATTAAACTTATTAATTAGGAGTTCATTAAGTTTTATAATCATCAATTAAGTTTTGAAATGGTTTACAAAACAATTTTGAAAAGAAAGCTTAAAAAACTTGAAAATCGTATATTTCCCAACTGCATCCGTAACGGCTATCGCTATGGATGTCGTAACTTAGAATTACTTTTCTAAGTTACCATCCAAAACTTAAAATTCCACTTATAGTTTCCTTTTTAAATAATTTAAATTAAAGAGGATTTAAACAAAACTTTTTTGGGTTAGAAACCAAAGAAAGCATTTACTAAAATCAGAATTAGTAAACGATTAGATTGTTAAAAAGGATCCGAAGTCCTTTTCAATAAGTCATATATCTAACTTCCAAACCATTCAACATATACCCAAGATTAAGAATACTAATTTATACCATCACCATACATCATAAGATTACATCTCACGAACCATACACGCCAAAGACCACAACTTTATAACCACTACATCACTTTGATCCATCGTTTTGAGTCCAAAGCTAAAAATCAAGCCATCACATACATATATAGCCAAACCATACCATAAACCAAAAATATAAACAACATTTACACAACTATATAACCACCATTAAAGTAAAGGCATCATCTTTTCCAAAATTTTAGAATTTACTCACCAAAATCCGACTAGACTAAAGTATTTTCTCATCGGACTTGAGATTACACAGGCCTTTGTATTTTCTTGGAAAAGTGAAGTCTTTAAGTGGCCTAAACTTGCATAAAGGGTTTAGTCTTAAGCCTATAAGGTACAAACTTGAGGTTATAAGGTGAATGTGTGCTTGGACTTTGAAGATGAAGGAGAGAGATGGATAAAGAGGTGTTTTTACGAACTTTGGAATTGATTTTGTAGTGGATATTCAAGTTTTTAAGACTTGGGAAATAAATTAGGGAACCTTGAAATTTTGATAATCTTTATGAAATAAGAGAATGGAATGGAAAAATAAAATTAAATTAAGAAAATTTCCTTCTATAATATGTTAATAAGTGAAATTACGGAAATGCCCTTAGTACTATAACCCCCTCTTCTTTTACCACCTCACCCCTTCCCTTTTCCATGCAAATTCTGCCCCCTCCTTAGACACTATCCACCTTGTCAAAAAACATAATCATGGTCCTTTTGTACTAAATGTTCGAGTAAAAATCTTATATAATATATATTTATACATTTTACAAATAAAATCTTATCTTATACATGCATATGTATATATTCAAGTGTACGTGCATATTCACACGTGCATTTCCATGACCAAGGTGATATATAAGTGTGTGCATGTGTAACAAAAGTGCTACTACATTTCTGTTAACTTTTAGTCAACAAAAAATCGAAAATTCAAAAGATGACTTCTGGTCACATTTTCAATCTTCCTTCGAACTAATTTTTTTTGTAAAAAAAATTTTAAGAATGATTTCACTATAATTTGTTATTATTTAAAAGGAGTTTATTTTAGTTATAAAATCCATTAGTTAATTATTAGAATTATATTTAAATATCCAAACTTAAAGTGATCAAATTCTTCGTTACAAATAGGGGAAATGAGAGTATTTGTGTTATAGTGGATAGACTGACTAAGAGTGTACATTTCATTCTGATTAAGTCGATAAGGACGACATATGTTTTGGCCAAGTTATTTTTGAAGAATATTGTCAGACTACTTTGGATTCCCAGTAGTATAGTCAGTACTAGAAATTCTTTACTCACTGGCGAATTCTAGATAAGTTTGCAAGAGGTTTTAGGCACCAAGCTTAAAATGAGTACCGCTTACCATCCATAGACAGATGGGCAAACAATAAGGGTTAATAAAATCCTGGAAGATTTATTATGAGCTAGATTTTGAAGGATCATGGGAGGACCATCTATAATTAGTTGAATTTTCCTATAATAATATTTATCAGACTAGTATAGGGATGACCCCTTTTGAAGCTCTGTATGAAAGGCCATGCAGATCACTTGTATGTTGGTAAGAGACCGGAGATAGACCGGTTATTGGTCTAGATTTGGTGAGAGAAGCCACGAAAAAGATTGAGTTGATCCAAGCGAGAATGAAAGAAGCTTACTATAGGAAGAAAAGTTACACAGACAAAGGCGTATGCATTGGAGTTCTATGTTAGAGACCATGTTTTTGTTAAAATATCACAGATGAAGGGAGTGGCATCATTTGGAAAGTCGAGGAAATTGGCATGGAGGTAAGTTGGTCTGTTTTCTATCACAAAAAGGATCAGAAAACTCACTTATCAAGCAGAGCAACCGAGAAATTTGGCGGGAATCCATAATGTTTTTCATCCTAGAAAGTATGTTCGGGATCGAGAGACTGGTATCACTTCGAATATATTGGAAGATTTATTGTTGGAACTGCACATGACTATTATTAAACAAACAATCCATATTGTGGCTAAGGATGAGAAGAAGCTAAGGAAAAAGAAAGTAGGATTACTAAAGGTCAAGTGGAGTGACAATGAGAAATACTGTACTTTGGAGACATAAAACATGATTAGAGACATTTATCCTCATTTGTTTTGATGGTATGTTTTATGTTTATGATTGTGTTTTATTTTATGTACACTATCGTAATTTCGAGGACGAAATTCTTTAATAAGGCGAGTCTGTAACATCCCTAATTTTGATTAATCATTTAGGACATTTAATTAGATAAATTAAATAAAATAATGTAGGGTGGTAAGGAGAATGATATTTGATAATTAAAATGGACCGTGCCTTAATTAATAAGTTAATAGGATTGAATATAACTTAAATAAGAAGGAGGAATAACGTGAGGGGAAAAATTGAAAAAGGCTTTATTTCCTAAATCTACACCCTTCCATTCTTACTTCCTTATTTACAATCACTTTATACAAATTAAAGAAAACCAAGGCCGGCTATTGCTAGGAGATTTAAGGGGAGAAAAAGCTAGGAAACAAAAGGAAAGCTTAGGGGAAATCAAATCTAAACTCAAATCTCATTTCCCTTCATTAAATCAAGATGAATAATGATTACCCATCTCACTATTGCTTGTTTATTTCGGTTTTATGCCTAAATCGGAATCACATGTCATTATTACGCCAAGTTATGATTGATTGTTTGATTATATGCTTGAATCATGAATTGTTGGATTTATTAGGGAATTATTTAACAGGTTTTAAGAGTAAAAACCTCGTTTATAACATTCAGTTGACTTGATATTTGGATATGATGTTCATGACATTATTTTAGAAGTGGGTTTTAAATTCATAAATTTCCAAGCAATTATGAATATTTATGAATTCCCTAAGTGAGGAAAATGATTTATTTTGAGTTTTGTTATTAAAAATAATTAAATGATGTTTTTTCCCGAAAGTTTTATATGTTAAAGAATATGTTAATGCTTATTTATTGCAATTTTTGGGGATTTTTCCCATTTGTTTATGATTTTATATGAATTTATGATGCTAGAAAGGCTTTATAATTATATTAAAACAATTAAATAATTTTAATGGTTTTCAAATCATTTTGGGAATGATAATTCTGATCTGTAGAATTTTTCTGAAGAGGATTTGATAAAGAAATTTATTAACCAATAGTAATTTGATAAACGGTTGGAGCTGATGATAAGAAATTGCTTTTTCAAGAAATAAAACAATTTTTATGTTAATTACATGATTGCGACGTCATTATTAATCAATGCCGACATTCATCTATGCCATGGCTATCAGTGATGCTGCATTTTTTGGTGCCCTAATTTTCTGTATTGCATGTTTTCTATGTCGCATGTTCCTATACCACTTATTTTATACCGACATCGATTTATAAGGCAGTATTTTCAACATTTATATTAAAGGGCATGATTCCGTATATATATAATTTCGGCATTATTAATTTAGGCAGCAATGCCGCATATAAACCTTATTTTCGACAACGTTATAAATGACAATTGTTACCCGGCTACTTGGCCCGGCTACAAAGCGATAATTGCAGAGGCTATGATTTAGCCTAGATGGGATTCGAACCAAAAGAGGTATGGAGGTATAAGGGTTCGGTGTGACTCGATCAGTTTGGTATGTGGGTGGTTCGGCTTACGTGAATGGTTTGGCATGTTTGAGTAGCTCAGTATATTTAAGTGGGTCGGCCTTTAGACGTAGTTCAGCACATGTGGGTCGGCCTTAGAAGGAAGGAAGATCATGTATCGTTTGGTTCAGGTGTTTAAGTAGATGCCACTCGGTCAAGGAAGGGAGATCATGTGTCATTCGGTCTAGGTCTTTCAGCAGTTGCTGCTTGGCCTTAAAGGAAGGAAGATCATGTATTGTTCGATCTAGGTTCTTCACAGATGCCGCTTGGCCAAGGTAGTTTGTTCGGTCCTTGTTCGGCTCTCGTGGTTCAGTCATAATGAATTAGCATGCATGGATCGACATACCTGGTTCAGCTGTAGTGGTTCGGCATTGCCTAGGCCGGTCAATTTGAATTGAAGCTTGTGAGCCGAGCTATCTTGGTCATGCGCCTGTGCAGGGGAACTAGGCCATCTTCATTTATAAATAGAGGGGCGGGGGTACAATTGATGGGACCTTTTTTCGACAACTCCGGGTATACTCTATCATTTTTCGTATTCACTTCTTTTCTTTTCAAATTGGAATTTAAATTGTTTGTTTACGGATTGTTTCTGTACTCAAGTGATTGGAAAAGTAATAAAGATCATATTCAAAGTGGACGTAGGCAATTACGTCGAACCACTATAAATCTAGTGTTTCCTTTTCTGTTGTTCTTTTTGCACTCAATTGTGATATTCCTATGTTTTAATTTACTTTCTTCATTAATATCTCTACACAACTCTATTCAAGGGTGTTAGTTACCAATTTTGGTGCTTTCATTTAGAACGTCCATTCTGAGGCTGCTAGAATCTTCTTTGTTGCTACTAGATTGACGAAATCCCCCGAAAGATATCCAAGTTCGTTCTTAAAAATTCATAGATACTATTCAAAGTTCCCATAGATAAATCTAAGATGGAAAGACCACATACTAGATCTGCCTCTTACAATGCGGATGTCAATGAGACTGCCAGCATCCAACAAATGGGACCTAGTAATCAGCAAGCTAATGCAGATGCAGAGCCCACCACCATCCTAAACCAACCAAAGTCATCATCATGGCAGAGCTCAATGAGCTGATGAGGGAGCTTGTGGAAAGCAAGTGGCAACTTAATGAGCAGATTCAAATGAATGCCAATCTGATGACCCAGATCGCACAACAGCAGCGTCAGAACGCTTGAGGAAACCTGGCTTCCTACTCATCATCCAACAGCTCCGCTTCATTAGATGATCATCCTCAGCGTAGACGCCATAGGATTGAAACGGCACAAATCGGTGCAGTATAGCAATCCAATAAAAATGGTCCAAGTTCCCTACCTAGAACCGTGGCCCCTCACCTACACCTGGAAAATCGCACTAAAGCTGGAGTGGGAAACATAGGATCAGAAGCACGAGTGGAAGCTGGTCCACCACCTTGCCAAGGTCGTAGCGAAGTAGGTCCTCAGGACGTGCACTTGGGAGATCGCCTACCGAGGAGGCACCGGCCGGAACGATCACGTAGGATGGATTCTGGCTTACCACCTCCCATCCAGACTTCAAATCTATCTATGTTAAACAACTTTTGATGGAGAATCAGGGCTTATCCAACGATGATTGGGGTGTATCTAGGAGCCATACTCTGTTCACAGATACTATCTTATAAGCCAAGTACCCCGAAAGTTCAGTATGCCTACCATTCTAGCTTATGAAGGGAAGACTGATCCCCTACATCATATAATGAGATACGAGTGGATGATGGACTCGGCACGAGCCAATGATGCAACTAAACTCAAAAGCTTCCAATAACCTTGTCCGGGATTGCTACCATGTGGTTCACCAGACTTCCCCCACGATCGATCTCCAGGTTTGATGAGTTGGCGGTGAAATTTGTGGAGCAATTTAGAATCCATGCCACTCGCCCAAAGAATGTGATGTCTTTATCCTGTGTGATCCAGGCTTCGGGGGAGTCGTTAAAGGATTATTTGCAAAGATTTCACATTGTTGCTACCGAAGTTAGCAATTCGAATGACCATGCTATTCTTATAGCCATGATGCGAGGAGTAGATCCGGACTAAGAGTTTGGTGATTGGCTGGCAGGAGAAACACCAACCACCCTAGAACGCTTTTATTTAAGGGAGAACTAATTCATGAGAAGGGAAGAGGCCAGGTGGTCAAGATGAAGTAGTGCGCTAGGGACTAGCATGGAAGCAGTGCAAAACAACATCGCGGTAAAGCAATTTGGCAAAAATTCTAGTAAGGTCCAAGTCAATATTCAGAATAAGCTGAGGCAGTCCAAATGATCCGGAGGAGGAAATTTCTGATGAAAGAGGGAGGCAAGAAAGTGGAATCCAAAAATCCCAACTTATGGCGAATACAGTCCTTTGAACACATCTCTGGAGAATATATATTTATCAACTTATAGCACATTCCGATATCGAAATCCACGCCCAAAGGAATCAACCGAGGAACGAAAATAGACTGGGAAGTATTATCGGTTTCACGAGACCTACGGGCATAATACTGAGGAATGTCAGCACCTTCATGATGCTATAAAAAACTAATTCGCTAGAATAAGTTATAGCAGTTTGTTAAGAATCCACAGGAAGGTGGACAGGGGACATCCGACCCCAATCACGGGAAAGCTTTACATCGACATGAGGAGCCCGCTCGGACTGAAGGAAGGCCAGTCATAAACACGATAATTGGTGGACCTTACCCGGCAGACAAGAGTTGGCAAAAAATGGAACGTTACGCTATTTTGTTGAAGCATGCTGATTTCGAATGCTGCTCGGATACAGAAGACGGGACTCCAGCAAAATAACAGCGAATGATGATGGATGTTATAGTATTTAAGGGCAAGGATGTCGATCGGGTGGAGGCACCTACCGTTGAACCGATGGTTATCTCAACAACAATTTGACTGGTGCTTATGAGAAGAATACCAATTGATTGTAGGAGTTATATTAATATTATCTTCAAAAAGGCGTATAACCAGATGAAGATAGAGACGAAGAATCTAAAATCATCTAAATACTGAATTCATGGCTTTAACAGTGCGGCTACTGATGTAGTAGGTTTTGTTGAATTGCCAGTTGAACTAGGGGAAGGTGAACGTAGGAGGGTGTGGATCCTACCGTTCAGTTTTTCTGGGTCGACCAGCCCTGGTAGAATCTAGGGAAGCTTTAGCCCCGTGGTGTTTGACACTGAATTTTCCAACGGATAAGGAGTTAGTGTAATGCATGGTGATCAAGCGACTAGTCGTGCTTGCTATGTGGCTGAGAGAGCCCCTGCTAAGTGAGAAGGGTAAAGTATGGACACCTCTATCTGCATCCATGGTGCTAAAAATTAACAAGTAGCACCTGAGCCTTGGGTTGGGAAACACAGTCGGGTCTATAGAGACATAGATTCAAGAGATGACGATAAAGAACCCAAGGAGGCTAAGGCAACACCGACTGAACTGATGATTGACATTCCAGCCAGCCATGATGACCCATCACGTGTGCTTAAGATTGGATCACAGCTCAATCCCTCGATGATAGAGGATCTTACCGATTTCCTCCAAGTCAATCTAGATGCTTTCGCTTGGTCCCATTACAAAATTTGTAGGATTTCTCCCACCATCGCAAGTCATATGTTGAATATTGACCCGAAGTATGTGCCAGTGAAGCAAAAAAAGAGAGGTATAGACATGGAGAGGTAAGCTGCTCTCAGAGAGGAGGTGGGTAAACTTAAGGCCAATGGTTTCATCCGCAATGCCCTCTATCCTGAATGGGTATCTAATCCTGTACTAGTGAGAAAGGCAAATGGGAAGTGGAGGACCTATGTTGATTACTCAGACCAGAACAGGGCATGCCTTAAGGTAGTTTTCCTTTGCCCAGAAATGATCAGCTGGTAGACTCGACAATAGGACACGAATTACTATCATTTATGGATGCATATTGGGGATACAATCAGATCCTGGTGCACATTCCAGACTAGGAGCATACTAGTTTTGTCATGGATGTTGGACTGTACAGTTATGTAGCAATTCCTTTCAGATTGAAGAATGTAGGGGCAACCTATCAACGTTCGGTGAATCGCATGTTTAAAGACCAGATTAGTAGAACAATGGAAGTCTATGTGGATGATATGCTCGTGAAATCACAACATCAAATGACCACATTCGAGACTTATCGAAGATGTTTGATATACTCAGGTATTATGGAATGAAAATCAATCCACTGAAATGTCCCTTTGGTATTTCATCGCGAAAGTATTTAGGTTTTGCTATCAATTCCAAAGGAATCAAATCCAACTCGGAAAAGATTCAGGCTATTCGAGACATATAAGCACGTAGAACTATAAATCAAGTAAAAAGCCTGAATGAAAAAGTCACCACGTTGAGTTGATTCATATCCAGAGTGACTGATAAGTGTATTCCTTCCTTTGATGTGATAAGGAAAGGGAAGAGAAATTTTGAATGGACGTTGAACTGTGAGGATGAATTCCGAGCTCTGGTGAGACACTTGGAGAGGTCCCCAGTTCTGTCAAAGCCTGTAGACCATGAGGAGTTGTATGTTTACTTCACCGTATCTCAACATGCCATCAGTGAAGTTTTGATTCGTAAAGAGGATCAAATCCAAAAGCCAGTGTACTATGTTAGTAAGCGTTTAACGAGGGTAGAGAGAAATTATCCTAAGATTGAGAAGCTAGCCTATGAAAGTGACTACTGTGTGGCTAGTTATCACTTAGGATCGTGTAATATGGAATGTATTATAATCTAAATGCGGAAACAGATAATAATAGTAAAGTAAATAAGAATAAGCACACCAGGAGTTTTTATACTGGTTCGAACTTCCCGTTCTATGTCCAGTCCCAGACTTCCCTCTGGAATTTCTCACAATCACCCTCTCTTAACCCGGAGGAATAGGTATACAACACCTGAACAACCGAACAGGAGTTTTCCGCCTCTAACAACCGAAAGAGGACTTTACCCGCCTGAACAACCGAACAAGACTTTTCCGCCTCTAACAACCAAAAGAGGACTTTACCCGCCTGAACAACCAAACATGACTTCTACAGTTTCAATAGAATTTCTTTGACACTATGTGTTCTTAATAACACTGATATGTCTTTGATGTACAACCTTCCTATAATCTTTCCTCAAGTATGATGTGTATAGTTGTGTGTATATGAAGATTAGGAAGTTTCAAATTGCTTTAGAAATATAGAATTGTGATTGTAAGCAATGAATGTATGAATTCAAGAGAGTATTTGATTCAGAAAATATGATTCAAGTATAAGCAAGTAAGTGTGTTATTTGATCTTGAAATTCATGCATATATATAGTAGTTAAGGGGTTGCAACTGCTGGTGAAGAGGTCTTCGCGAATAGAAATGGTTGCAACCTTTGGGGAGAAAGAAGGCTATTCAAAAAAGGAAGTGTCTTTTCACAAAAAAATGACTGTTGCAGAATTCAGTCGACTGGGAAAAAATGGTCAGTCGACTGAATATTCAAAGATAGTAAAAAACAGTGCATATCTGTGTACAATAGGATGTTTTATAGATATTCAGTCGACTGGTCAATTTATTCAGTCGACTGAATTCTGTTGATAACTAAAAATCACCACAGCTCATTTGGTTAGAGCACTTGCCTTCTAAACTAGTGACCTGGGTTTGAGCCCCGCTTCATGCATTTTTGAAAACTTGATTTTGATTAAAATATGCATGCAAGTTTATTTGAATGTGAATGATGATTCTTGAGGAAAGATTTTAACAAAGCGCTAAACTAGACTCTATATACATATTTGATGACTCTTATTAAAATATATATAACTATGCAAACCATATATTGAGCCGATGAGTCTGGATGTTATTGTAGTCGTAGATTCGTGGATTGTTGTGTCTTGTCAGCAATCAAAACCTATGATCCAACATTCTCCCCCTTTTTGATGATGACAACTTCATTTGCTACGAACGAATCTTTGACAAGCTTTGTTGATCTTATCTTTCTCACTGAATATATTCCTGTAATTGTGCTATAGATTTCTCCCCTTGAATCTATGCTATATAAAGCTATAAATAATTAATCTTTTCTCCCCCTTAATCCGTGCTTGCATAGTTTATACCTGCAAATAGTGTTAGAGAGCAATATCTTTCTCCCCCTTTGCCATCGACAAAAAGGAGAGTTTATATGATGATATAAATTATATTTTACATAAGTGTTAACATAGAACAATATAAAACAAAATAACTACTACTTATAATGCAAGGTATCAGAAAAAAATTAACATTTAAAGCATGCGATACCCAAGGTTCTTATAATTTCCTAATTTTTAGGAAACCATACCCATTTGGATGTGATTGAACCTTTATAAATATAATTTTCATTATTAACTACCATATCAAAATAATCATTAATGTATTTTTCTCTATTTTTCCAATTAACAGAAACCCAAATACTTAGATAAGTTTTATTCATATTTCCTGTTAATGATTTTTTACTTCTCTAGAAATTATCAAAATTATAGGTCATAGTAGTATTTGAATTTTTATAAGAATTGGATTTAGGCTTTACTCGAAATTTAGTACTAGCACTATCATTTTTACTGTACATAAAAGCTTATCTAGTGTTATTTCTACGATCAGTTTTATTATATCCTAAACCCATTTTATTTGAAGTAGACTGAGAATTTTCTATTATTTTAGAAAAATTTTCTCGTCCTTTATTAAAATTAGAAATATTTTTATTAATATCTTCTAGCTTAGTTTTAAGACTAGATTTTTCTAACTCTAGTACTTTAGTGTTAGATTTTAAATCATAAATTTCAACTGATAAATCATCATTTTTATTCTTCTGAATTTCTATTTCCTGAGTTATCGTAGAAAGTTGTGAAGCTAAATTAGAATTAGATTCTTGAGATTTTTCAAGTTCTTCTTCGAGAACTTTCTTTTCATCTCTAAGCATACTAATTTCCAATTTAGATCTATTTAGTTTTTCTTATAACTCCTTATTATATTTCTTAGTCTTTTTTACAAAATCTACTAGTTCAGAATTAAGTTCAACTAAATTTTCAAAACTTAGTTCACTTACATCATCATTTGAAGCCATTACGCATACATTTGTTTGCTCTGTGTCACTGTCACTGTCGCTTTCTGATGATGAAGAATCTGAATCATCCCATGTTACAGAAAATGCTTTCTTCTTGAATTTGTTTTTCGGTTTTTCTGGACAATTTTTCTCCATATGACCCTTCTTATGACATTCTTAACATTCCATAACAGATGATGATGGTTTATTGCTATTATTGTTGCTAGAATTATTTTTGTAGCTCTTGTTATTCTTTTTGAATTTCAAAAACTTTTTGAAATTCTTAGCAATAAATGCCATATTCTCCTCATCTGAGTCAGAGTCGTCTTGTTCTGCTTGAAACGTTAGATTCTTCTTGTCCTGTGCTTGAACTTTTTTTGCCTGCAAATTCACTTCATATGACATTAGATTTCCTATTAACTCTTCTGGTTTCATAGTTGAAAGATCGTTTGCTTCTTCAATAGCTTGGACCTTTCTTTCCCATTCACCCGTTAAAAGGTTTAGGATTTTTGACACTATATCAAAATCAAAAAAATTTCTCCTAATACTAATAGTGAATGATAGATATCTTGAAATCTAGAATACATATCATTGGTGGATTCATCTTGTTTTATTCTAAAGTTTTGAAACTGATTTTTGAGCATGGAAATTTTGCTTTGTTTGACTTTTTTAGTTCCTTCTTGAGTGATTTTAAGCGTCTCCATATTTCATAAGTAGTTTGACACATGCTAACACGATTAAATTCATTTCTATCTAGTGCACAAAATAACATGTTCATAGCTTTAGCATTGGCAGTAGCATCTAATTTTTCTGTGTTTGAAAAAGTAGAATATTCTCCAGTAGGAAGAGTGTATTCATTCTGTGTGATATTCCATGATTCGAAACTATTAGATTGCATATAAATTCTCATACGAGTAGACCAATAATTATAGTTTAAACCATTAAAGAAAGGAGGTCGTCCAGTGAATTGACCTTCAATAAAACTAGTGTTAGTGGTATTGTTTCTATTTTCCATATTAACTAGTGAATAATTATCAAATAACCGTGTTACAGTTATAGGATGACCTAGCTCTGATACCAAATGAAAGTGACTACTGTGTGGCTAGTTATCACTTAGGATCGTGTAATATGGAATGTATTATAATCTAAATGCGGAAACAGATAATAATAGTAAAGTATATAAGAATAAGCACACCAGGAGTTTTTATACTGGTTCGAACTTCCCGTTCTACGTCCAGTCCCAGACTTCCCTCTGGAATTTCTCACAATAACCCTCTCTTAACCCGGAGGAATATGTATACAACACCTGAACAACCGAACAGGATTTTTCTGCCTCTAACAACCGAAAGAGGACTATACCCGCCTGAACAACCGAACATGACCTTTCTGCCTCTAACAACCGAAAGAGGACTTTACCCGCCTGAACAACCGAATAGGACTTTTCCGCCTCTAGCAACCGAAAGAGGACTTTACTCGCCTGAACAACCGAACAGGACTTCTACAGTTTCAATAGAATTGCTTTGACATTATGTATTCTTAATAACACTAATATGTCTTTAATGTACAACCTTCCTATAATCTTTCCTCAAGTATGATGTGTATAGTTGTGTGTATATGAAGATTAGGAAGTTTCAAATTGCTTTAGAAATATAGAATTGTGATTGTAAGCAATGAATGTATGAATTCAAGAGAGTATTTGATTCAGAAAATATGATTCAAGTATAAGCAAGTAAGTGTGTTATTTGATCTTGAAATTCATGCATATATATATAGTAGTTAAGGGGTTGCAACTGCTGGTGAAGAGGTCTTTGCGAATAGCAATGGTTGCAACCCTTGGGGAGGAAGAAGACTATTCAAAAAAGGAAGTGTCTTTTCACATAAAATGACTGTTGCAGAATTCAGTCGACTGGGAAAAAATGGTCAGTCGACTGAATATTCAAAGATAGTAAAAAACAGTGCATATCTGTGTACAATAGGCTATTTTGAAAATTTGATTTCGATTAAAATATGCATGCAAGTTTATTTGAATGTGAATGATGATTCTTGAGGAAAGATTTTAACAAAGCACTAAACTAGACTCTATATACATATTTGATGACTCTTGTTAAAATATATATAACTATACAAACCATATATTGAGCCGATGAGTCTGGATGTTATCGTAGTCGTAGATTCGTGGATTGTTGTGTGTTGTCAGCAATCAAAACCTATGATCCAACAGCCTACTGCTTGGTGATCGCATCATGCAAGCTCCGTCCGTATTTTCAGGTACACTTGGTCAGTACTTATACCGATCAACCTCTGCGGAAGTTGCTCCAACGACCAATATTTTCTGGAAGGCTACTCAAATGGAACATTGAGCTGAGTCAGTTAAATATCACTTACCTGCCATGGAGGGCTATCCAAAGGCAAGCGCAGCAGACTTCATTGCAGAATTCACCATATCAGACGAGTCAAGCAGTAGTGATGTTAGCCCCGTTGTTCGATGGAAGCTATATAACGATGGAGCAGCCAACAACCGTTGTTCTGAGGCTGGTGTTATTCTTGTAACTACCAATAACCGATCAATTTTTTATGCTTTGAAACTTGATTTCCCTGCTACGAACAACGAAGCTGAGTATGAAGCATTAATTCTGGGCTTGAAGCTCACCAAAAAACTTGGAGTGAAATCGATTGAAATCTTCGCTGACTCACAGTTGGTTGTGTACCAAGTACGAGGAGAATATCAGGTGAATGGGTAATGGCTTACCCCATACCTCGCTCGGGTGCAAGAATTGTTGGCGGACCTTGAATACTACGATATTTCATACATTCTGCAAAATGTGGAAGCCGACTCATTGGCGAAATTCACAAGTAGTGGTGATGCACAACGGATGTGCTTGGTTCCCATCGAAACCTTACATGCCCCAAGTAGAAATGAAATAGAAGTAGACTTTGTGTTAGGGATGAAAACTTAAAGGGTGTCGTGGATGACCCCGTTCAAAGAATACCTGCTACGTGGAACCTTGCCCGAGAGAAAGAACGAGAGACGATAATTCGTTCTCAAGGCCCCGCGGTATATAATGCAGGATAGAATAATGTATCAGAAAGGATTCTTAGTCCCTTGCTTAGGTGCATCTCCCACGACGAGATAAAGTGCGTCTTAAAAGAGGTTCACAAAGGAGAATGCAATGACCATACTAGGGGTAGTCGCTAGCCAAAAGGATCCTCTGCTATGGATACTATTGGCCGACCGTGAATCCGGTGTGTAATTAAGTGTTTGGTTGTTAGAGAGATGGGGTTCAGATATTGTCATACTCTCTGCCAATAAATAAACTACTTTAATAACTGTGCATGTTTTGGAGATTCCAAAATGAAGTAGGATGGTTTGGTGAACGATTCTATATGAGGTATTTACATGAACCTGACTCCCATGAGTTAGCTTAGATGTGACTAAAACATGAGCCATGCCGGACCAAGTGAGGTCATTCCTCTTATCGGACACATTTCTTTGATACCATATTATAACTTTGTGATGATTTGGTGGCCACCTCTTGATTTTGATTGTGGGAATGTGTTCCAAGGTGGGCGGTAGTAGCTGCCATGCGTTACCACCAGTCTGGATCTGCAAAAGTAGAATCCTACCCTGGCATTGCCTCGCCTGCCATGTTCACATGCCCTATCATGCCTTCTACGAGTTTGGTTTGTGTCATACCTATTGAGTGCTCCCTAATAACCCACCAATTTATGGTGAAGTTTACAGTATCTGTATAGACTACGGAACTATACAAAATGTGTTAAGGGGGATATGGGTAATGCCTTAATGCTATTTTAATATTTTACTGTAGACACTATTATAATAACGTATTGTACTATATATGGAGATAGTTTAACGGATCCTTAGGAGATGGAAATCCCGACCATCTCTTAAGTTATTGCACGCACGTAGACACTGGATAGGAGATGTCAAACCCGTTAAACATCTTTGACGCCATTATACTCATATTTATTTACTATCGATTTAACTTACGTAAGATATTTTAGTTCTGACTCGAATGTTTTGCCTTTTCACTATGCTCGGGTTAGTCTGAGCTTTTCAGTGTATCAAAGACTGCTTTTGGAAGACGAAGGCGGAGATTTATATGCTATTATTATTTATTTTATTTTTCCACCACATCATGTTATTCCACTAAACTATTACTTATTTCTGTTAGATGTAACTCTGATTTTATATTGTAGAAGTGTAATCAAATGTTCTTTGTAAAATAGCTTCATGAACTGTTTAATTGATTATTATATTTTATCATTCCGCTCCTAGGTTTTGTATTTGTTTTTCTTTCTTTCTTTGTTTTTTCTTATTTACCCCATAGCAATCCTCCCTTTTGAATGGGTTGAGTCTGACGTGTGTGGTTCATTATCGATTTAAACCGTCCAAAAAGGTGGTTCGTTACAATTTTGGCCTTATGCTTTATGAAATAAAATGCTTTAACATAATAGTGACATAGAGAGGTGCAACAACCCACATAGGATATATCAATGCCGCACTTTATCAATTCAAATGATTCTATTATATATGGCTTTATAGCCTAAGGTTTTGAGGTGTGACAACCTATGAATGTTTTCGTAGTTCAACAACGTTATTTTATAAAAGCATATATACATATACATATACATATACATATACATATACATATACATATACATATACATATACATATACATATACATATACATATACATATACATATACATATACATATACATATACATATACATATACATATACATATACATATACATATACATATACATATACATACATACTCTCTGCATAATATTTTGGATAAATTAAAGGGCTATATTTTTCTTTTTATGAATATGATTTCAAGGGTTAAATCAATTATAAAAATTTATGTTTTCAAGGAAATAAGAAAGGGTAATAAGTCCAAGATTTTACTAGAGAGATTATTATTCTTATTGCTGATAGATAAATTACGATAGGATAAATTGACTCAAAGATTAGAGAACATAAAATTAGATAATGGGACTGGTATATGGTAGCGCCCTATACTTCAATTGTTAGCCCGTAGTTGATATTAGTCTAAAATTCCAGTGCATAAGACTTTGTTAAGGGTAAAACTAAAAATAGGTTATGCACCAAAAGGAATCTACAACTTAGATAAGTTATTGGTTGGCCTGCAAAACCTTTAGGTTTGTAGCGAGCCTAGCAAAACTACGAGATTGGCGGAATATTAGGTTAAAACTATGATGATTATGTTTGGATGGACAGTCCAGATTCTTTAACAGTATGTTAGAGAATTTGGGTATATCTAATAGGCATGAGTCAGCCTTATAGGTTTGTGGTAATCATGGAAACTATGAGGTAGGGATAGACAGTTGGTTAACTGAGGCAGATTAGTTAGGATTATCCATGTAGCATGCATCCATTTAATTATCTTATGTTTATCTAACCATTGTGATTGTAGGAGATTATGATAGACATATTATCAAAGGATACTAGTGATGGTAAAACCATTTCTGCTTAGCAACTTGGTATCACTAGATATCTATTATCGAGATGGCATATTATTATTCACACCAGATGTTTTGTCTGAACTGATGTTTTTGTTTTTCCTCTTTAATTCTCAAGTGCTCATTCGAATAGATCAAGAGTAAGGTTTCCATATTTTAAGTTTGACGAATAAATCTTCCAAAGACATGCAGGATGTAGAGCTAGGTATATAGGAGTTTACTTATGTTCACTATGTTATCATTTCTTTTGAATGTATGTAATGGAAGAAGTTGAATTTGTCTAATAATAATTCTGTTCAACTATGGGGGCATCTTCACATGTCGATCTTGACGTATATTTTAATAATTATATTTTATCTGAACTTGGCCAATGTTTTGGGATTATGTAATGAATATGAAATTAATTAATAAAATCTATGTTTTGAAACTTTTTTCATATTCTTGTGCTTCTTATGTTAACGATACTATTAATTGATATTATTTTTTCATCGGGGAATAATACTGTTAACGACTGCAACATCTATAATGTTTATTTTCAAGGCTTAGAATGAGAGGTATTACATTGGGATTAGACGATTACTATTGGCGATTCATTAAGGATTTATCAAAGATAGTACAACCATAGAAAATGAATTAAGTTTGTATGGATGGACAAATATAAGGGAGCTTACCAGAAGTTAAAGGAGCTACTTACGAATGCACCAGTACCAATTGTACCTAAAGGTAATTAGGATTTGGAAGATATATTGATGAATGTGGCTTAGGCTTGGCTGCAGTACTAATGCAGAAGGGTAGTGTCATAGCGTATGCATCGAGATAGCTAAGACCTAATGAAGTTTGATATGCTACACACGACTTGGAGTTAGTTGCTATAAAGTTCGCGTTGAAGATACCGACACTACCTACTTGGAGAATGACCTATGCTTTATACAGATCATAAATGTTAACTGTTCGCACAAAAAGATATAAATATGAAATAATAGCGAAGGCTAGAATTTTTTGCAGCTTGTGATTTTGATATCCAGTATACTGTTGGTAAAGGGAATCGAGTTGCTTAAGTAGAAAGCACCAAGTTGTGGTCTCTATGATGATAACATAATAGATGGATTTAGAACTCTCTCCATGTGTGGTATTCGAGATGGAGACTCAAATGTTTGTTCTGAAATGATGTTTTCTAGTTTCTATCTGACCATCATTGATTGACTGGATAGCTGATGCTCAAGGGCGAGATCCATCTACTCCTGTTATGATCCAGAAGTTAGAGTCTGGAAAGAAAGACAAAGATCTCATCGACTAATCCTTGGATGCACAAGGTTGTTTACGGAGAAGAGATTGATAGGTTGTACCTGACTTGGATAATCTTCATAAAGAGGTAATGGATGATTGTCACCGATCTTTTATACCATTCGTTCTGAAGGAAGCAAGGTGTATATGGACATGAAGCACCTATAATATTGAAAAGGGATGAAGTGTGATATGGAGAAGTATACCAAAGGCTGTATGACCTATCAACTAGTAAAGGCAGAACATCAAAGACCCAACGGTCTTCTACAACCATTGGAAATACACCAATGGAAATGGGATCAGGTATGAGTGGATTAGTAATCAATGATTGACTTAGATATCCCATTATAATTGCTTTAACCCTTGTGATTTCAGGTGCCAATGGACTTTGTTAATAGGTCACTATTGTCTAAAAGCAGTCACGACAGCATATGGATAATAGTGGATCGATTGACTAGGTCAGCATAATTTATTCCAGTGAATTCAACTCGAACCACACCGTACTTAGCCAAGCTATATGTGAAGAAATTAGTGGGACTACATGGAGTTCCTAGTTCCATCATATGTGACTGTGATCATATATTTACTAGCCATTTTGAGAGAAGCTTTCAAGAAGCATTAGGGACTAAATTGAATTTTAGTACATCCTATCATTCCTAAACAAACGGGCAGACGAAGCGAGTCAACCAAGTACTTGAAGGTTTACTTTATGCCTATGTTCTTGGTTGTATGGAATTTGGGAAGATTATCTTCATCTTATCGAGTTTTCTAATAATAAAATCTTCCAATACAACATTGGCATGGCACCATTTGATGCTCTATATGGAAGGCCATGTCGACCACCCGTATGTTGGTTGGAAACTGGAGACAATTTCATCTTGGGTCTAAATTTTGTTAGAGAAGCAATGGAGAAGATAGAGAAGATTAGACAAAGGATGAAATAGGCCCAAGATTGACAGAAATCCTGGACAGACCATAGAACGAGACAATTGGAATATACAGTTGGAAATTAGGTTTATGTATAGATATCTCCACTAAAAGGAGTAATGAGATTCAACAAATCAAGAAAATTTGTACCTTGTTATATAGGGCCACAATCGATTATTGAACATGTTAGGTAGATAGCATATAGAGTAGCATTGCCTGATAACTTCTTGGGTTCATAATGTCTTCCACATGTCTCAGTTGAGGAAATTCTTAAGGGATGCAAATATAGTTATTGAACCCTGAGACATTCCAGAGATCGAAATATCTCGTAACTAAACTTATGTGCAACATCTGATTCATATAATTGATTAGGAAGTTCGTAAGCTTAGGAGCAAGTAGGTCCCATTGGTAGAGGTGCAGTGGTCTGAAAACCCATCAAATTGTACCTAGGAGACTAAAGAGCAGATGATGTAGACTTACCCTGAGTTATTTGCGGATGCACATGAGTAATGTATGTAATTCTTTTCTTACTTGTTATTAGTTAGTGGTTTAAAGAGCTAGAGTTTGTGTAGCTAGTTATAGATTCTCCTTAAGTACAAATTGCATGGACGCAATTTTATTAAGGAGGGTTTATAACAACCCGTTGTGGAGAAGCTGATAATTAATGGCTTAATAGTAATTAAAATGAATTAAATGGAATTTTGAATGAAATAATTTGGAGAATTCGATGTAAATAGTTTATTAAAATGAAAAGAATATAATTTGAACGAAAAAATTGATTTAGATATTTTAAATGTGAAGTTATGAATTAATATTTAAAATAAAATTGTTAAAATAAGATTTTGTGATATTTTACAGTAAATGATATTTTAAATAAATGAGTTAGAATTTGATTATAAGTCGAAAAAGAATTTTATAAAGTTAAAATAATTTAAAATGTATAAAAATGATTTTGAACTAAAAAGAAAGATATGGTTGTTTGAAGTTTAGTAGTTTTTGGAGTGGCTTATTAGGTAATCGGTGAGTTTGAGGACAAACGTACTAACCCACTTCAGTTTGGAAGCTATATTAGGCTAAACCATCATTTCCAATCACTTTTACCACTTGTCAGATAGATCTAAGCTTCTATAAATTGATTCTCCATCCAAAACCTTCTCTTTTTTCTCCAAATCAAGTCTAAACTATAGATTAAGGGTAGATTAACAGGGGGATTCATTAGAGATCTTCAAATCTATATTTTTGAGAGGGAAAATTACATCTTTTCTGTTCATCAAACTTGAGTTTTAAGGGTTTCGGTGAGTGATTTATCATCTCTCATCTTACTGTATATGTACTTATAGGTCTTGGCATGTTTTAAACTCATTTTTAAAGTTAAAATCATGTTTGGGACTGATTTAAAGTGAAATTTGAAGTAAAATCGAATTTAAAATATTTCAAAGTGTTCTAATCATGTTAATTTGATGTATGGTTGCTTTGATGTATGCTAGGCTATGCTAAAGACATATTATATGATGATTTTCCATGAATTGTTGCATGGTTGCATTTTGAATGTTGTTCGACGCATGTACAATGTTTGCTTGTATGCTGGAAATGATCATCAAACATCTTAGGATTAGGAACCCTGAAACAGGGCTTCGATGGATTGACTTAGGGTTGTTAAGAGTCGTATCAATACATGCGAAAGGCACATATGTCGAAGGATGGAGCGTAGTGGTGATACCAAGGCAAAAATGAGAGTTACTATACCATTTTGGTTTCAGGGGAGGTCAGATTGGTAATATGGGTGCTTGGAGTATGGGATGGCTCGGCTCGAGTTTTACTTTGTATCGGTAGTGAAAAACTGGACAGCAAATGTTATTTGGTGATGCTATGGTTTAAGAGGGGGCCTGATAGGGTTTCCTTTTTAGGGTATTCTTGGAGTCTGATTTGGGGAGACTCGGTTCGGGTTCGAGCAAGAAATTTGGTCTGGTGCTTTTGACGGTACTTCGAGTTGAAGGGTTGGCTGCTTTGAGTCTTGGTTCAACAACTTCGGGCTTGATTCGGTTACTACCGAATAAAGTATGAGAGTCCGGGAATTTTCATCGTGGCATGGTGGTGCTTTGGGGAATTTTTCACGACATGTCCCAAGGTTCTTAGGGATGATATGGAGTAAAGTAAGCAACTCCAAATGACTCAGGATTACCTTGGTCTCGTGTGGCTATTAATGAAGCAATAGTGTAACGCTTTGAGATGATGACGTCGACGATGGGTTTAGAACCTTGATATAATGGCTCTATGACTTACGATGGATGTCTAGGGGAATTTCGAAGGTGATGACTTAATGATGGGAGTCACGACGGTGATTCATACGGGCATGTTTAATGATTAGGGCTTGCGAGTAGAATTTGCGATTATGTTCTAATGTGGATATGGCTGAGATGGAATAACGATTGAGTTCCAATTTTAAGATGCATGCAAAGGGGTTATTGATAATCTAGGTTTCTAGTGTGCTCATAAAGAAGTGGTATGTGGGGACGTGTAACAACCTGTTATCGAGAAGTTAATAATTAATTACTTAATAGTATTTAAATGAATTAAATGGAGTTTTAAATGAATTAAAGAAATGATTTGGAGAATTCATGCAAATTAGTTTATTAAAATGAAAAGAAATTAGTCTGAAAGAAAAAATTAATTTAATAATTAATTTAGATATTTTTTACATATGAAGTTATGAATTGATATTTAAAATAAAATTGTTCAAATAAGATCTTATGATATTTTGCAGTAAATAAGATTTTAAATAAATGAGCAAGAATTTAATTAGAAGTTGGAAAAGGATTTATAAAGTTAAAAGAATGTAAAATGTATTTAATTATGATTTTGAACTAAAAAGAAAGAAATAAAATCAAAATTAGATAAGCAAGGCCCATTACTACAAGATCCCAAGTCCAAAATGTCTGGTATGCCAAGATAATTTTGATATTGTTTTCGTGTAGACAAAACAAGAAAAGATATGTTTTTCAGCCTAATTAGTAAGGATCCAAATCCAATTACACACACATATGTATATATTTGTATATTTGTTTTCATGAGGCTTGAATTCTAAAGATTTCCGACTCTAGAGGTCTCACACACCTCAACATATAGAAACATATCCCTCTATTTTGATTATGTTGGTGTGTGTGTCTGTATGTGTATGACATTTGGAACTTTCTCCTAAACTCCACCAGCTTAAATTCTAAAATCAATCAATATTAAATATCAAAAAATAATACAAAATAAGTCAACGCTTCTTGGCAACATTCTACACCAAGCAATCACAAGGATCAAACGATCATAATATTGACTTTAAGATACATTTGTAGAGAGGTCAAAAAGTGGAATATGGGGAAGATTAGAAGCTAAGCGATCATATAATCAAGGTGAATTCTCTAATCACAACAATGTTCGAATTGGTTTCATCAACATTGGGCTCATTGAAAACATGTTGTGACCCCTCAACAATGTTGATGATTTGAACTTCATTAACCCACTTGACTGTAACCATTAATGTAACATAGATGTAAGAGAATAACAAAGAGTATAACACAAACAAAGGCATAGGATTGAAACTAACTGAAGTGATGAATCCCTGAATTCATTTTCAAGAATACAGGGATTTGATCGGTTGAAGGTAACATTCAATCGATCGAAACCTATATAATTCATTCTAGAGCCTAGCTTTCAATCCCTTCAACATTAATTTAGTAGTTTAATCGATTGTGTTCATTTGACTAATCCTAAGTAATTTGGTTTTCCTGATTTTGTTATTTATTATATTATTTATATTGAATCGCACGTATGTATATATAATTAATTATTAATGGTGTTTATTTTAAACAATATTCTAGAATCTCTGAAAAGCTATTACAATAACTATATATTAACTTTATTAACAATTATATTTGATATATATATATATATATATATATATATATATATGCATTATGTTATTGTTTGATTATGTATTTACATTTCTATTTGATGAGGGTTTAACTAAACGGTTTGGTGATATTGTTTATGGGACTTTCGGTAACACTTTTTTTGTTATTCATCAGACTTGTCATATAGAGATATCTAGTATGGATGAGTGTAGTTTATGAGCTTTGAATAGTTATCAAAATAACATTGCGGGGGTATTGGACACCATTATTTTATTTGTTTGATTATTCATTGTAAGTAAATGTCACTCAAACGGAGATATATGCATATGTATATGCTAACACTCACTTTGGTGAGTGTATGTTAATCATGTGTTGATTTAGTTGTATTGGTTTACGATTAGAAATACATAGAAATATAGGTTGAGTACTATATGATCCTCCACCTAAGGTCCGACACCCTTTATGTTTCTAGAGTGAACCAGACTGGGCAGTATCCACCTTAGCGGCTTGATTAAGGGGTTGCGCCCTCAATCCATGACACTTTGTTTATGTTATGTTTAGCTTTGTGCTAGTGTTGTGTGGTGCACCTATGTCACATAGGCCATCAATCAGTTACCCATGGTGCAAAAGTGTCGATAGTCGTGGCCTAAGTGGCTATGCGTTGTTTAGCTTATGGTGGACTATTGTCATGATATCGAGAAGGGAGAGGTTATGGTAACCGATTACTATAGAAGTCGCGTCATATGGACCATGTGTGGCTCCCAAAGCTAGAAGACGTACTATCAGTCTCCTGTTTGGTTATGGTATGTATGAAAGTATAGTGGATTGGCATATATTGTTCTCATACCTATAATAAGTTGACTACTCTAAAGACTGCATCTAAAGTGTAGTCAGTCCCTATATACTCTTCTGATCTGCTATTTTGAGATAGCCTTTATTTTTTTTATGGTTTGGTTTATGATGTGCCATTTTGTAATTTGTGTGATTTTGGGTATCATTGAGATGATGTGATGGGCTATCTCATGTTTTTTGATTGATTTTATGATTTTGTGATATTGTTTTAGACATTATTATTGTTATTATATCATTTGATGTAATTATCAAGCATAGTCTGACCCATGTGTTCTTTGTAATACTCAGGTCAGTCCGAGAGACTTCTTGTGCAGGTACTCAGTGATGATGTAGCTTAGTATGAAATTTTGTGGAGGCTTTTGCAAGAGATAGGATGATACATTCTTTACTCATCTAGTAGCCTCATTGTATTTAGTAGTAGTTGATGTAATATGTATTGGGATAGTGACATCTTGTAGCCCATTGGACTATGTACTGCATTGTATGTTATATATATTTTATGTTATTTGCTGCATTTTGACTATTGTTTTCTCTGATTGATATTTATTTATCTATGATCATGTATTTTTCTTCCTAGAGGCATAAGTGTGTATTGCTTTGTAGCGAGACCGAATACGAATATGGTAAGTAACATCATTATTTGAGATATGTACTAGTGTTGGTCCAAGGGAATATTCGCACGCGTTCCCCCATATCACTTATTCTTTGTATTACTTGATAATATCACTTAGTAATACTCTTGATTAATATGTGTATATAAGTGGAGGTGTTATAGGATGCCCACCTGGATTTGCAATCGTGTCTGGATCATACGATAGTAAAGTACCCAAGGATTTTGTGATTATGAGCCTCATTCCTAGCCTTGCGGAGTAGCATGATTCTAGCACTAATGAAGCCAGGATTTTGATTGAGTCTTCAGTTTGCAGTTTGCTATACGAGTTATCATATAACCAACGCACATGAGTGATGGTGATAATTGTTTGATGGACGCTATGTTTGCCATAATTATTTGTCACTTTAGGGTGTCGCACAATGTAGGTATTTTCGACTATATGTCTGGATAGTAGACATTTCTTCAATTGTTGTACAGTTATACAGTTGTTATAGTTGATCAGCATATATTGGCTATTATGTGCTAACTCTTTGGATGCAAGGACAGGTTAGGTATGGTTCTTCATATCCTATGTCCATATTTATAATGTACGATTTTTATAGCATTTTTGAGAAAATGTATCACTCACACCAGAATGTATTCTGACCCAAGATTTTATACTTTTCTTTGTATTATCTTAGGTACCATCGAATGAGTAGATTAGGGATAACATATATACATAGCACATGTAGTTGTATGAAGTACGAGCAAGAGTTCGCGCTTTCATATATCTATATTTGGAGCTTATTATCGCTTATATTCCACTGTGCAGTACTATGGAGCTATACCAGCACTTGTATTATCTGAGAGACATATATATAGTTTATTTTAGAGATTTAGGATGTATGAACTCAATTATTTAGATTTTGTATAATCTATAAACATGTTACACTCCTATGTTCTTATTTATGATTCATTTGGTTTTATCACTATCTTGCCTATTTTACATCTATGTTATTATATTATATTTTGTCTATGAGCTATAAGGTGATCTATAGGCTCTAGGATTGGATTTTTCTTACTTTACAACCTTGGCTACTGTCCTGCACCAGTCGAGTACCCCCATTGCATGTTATTATAGGTATATTGGTACCTGAGGTGTAGGGTGGCTGCCACCGTTTACAAAAGTTATTCCTTGTGAGTATCCTTTGAACATTTTTTTCATTGGAATCCAAACTTTCTTGGTAATACGTTGCTCATTTGTGTGAAAAAAGCTCACACATGAAATTCACATCGGTGGAATCCATTTGCATTTAACATTTTGAATCATAACTTCAAAAATTCTGTATTGAATCTTGATATCATTTGGATATTCTAAATCTGCAGGCACTTCTATCAAAATACGTGCATAATTTGATCTCGTTTCATTATAGTAGCTACATTTAGTTTAAGCAGCTTACCAAAAATATTAGTTGTGACACTAAATGCTTCTTAGTTCCATGGCTTTAGATTTACATTAATCAATCTTAGCCAAATGGGTAAAGCCATCAAAAGATTCCTGTCAAAATTTAATGATGTGGGCCATTTTATAATAATAATGAGTTAGCCATAAAAAATATGGTGTATTTCATACCACGTTAGAATAATCCATTGGATCTTTAAATTAATGAGGAAAAAGCCATTTTCTCTGATATATGCCTATATTTGTTTATCTATAATGGTATAACAAAAATTCAAGAAAATATTTAAATAGAGTGATTTTCAGTGTTACCGATCAACATGAGCCTTGGTCCTATATATTCTGCCACCAACCATAGATTGGCATTTTCAGTATTTGGACTAGTTATTGCTCGATATTATTTTGGAATTATCCCATGTTGCGGTGAGTGTGATCTTCCTTTTCTTGATTGAATCGGTGTTGATTGAATTCTTTTATTTCTTTAGATTTGTATAGTCGTGCTTCAAATGTCCAATTCGTCAGATTCAAAACACTAGTGCTTTTGTTTCCTTGGTTGTTTGCATTATCATCATCATTTGGATTTTGTTCCTTTTCTTATACTTCAATAATTATGTGAAGTTTCTTGCCATAAATGTGATTTCATTATCATCATCTGATAATTTATCTTCTTTGATCACCAAAGTTTTTTGATCCTACTCAATAGAAAGTAAATTTAAGATTTTACATACTTGGTCCTCTACAGTAAAATTCTTTCTTAATGATATTAGTGCATGCGTTTTGCCTTGAAATCTTGAATACATGTTGTTATCTAGCTTTTTGACTAGTCAGTTTTTAGACAAACTCGATGAATCGAACTTGAAAGCTATCAAGGCAAGAGGTCTAGAGAGATGGCTGTTACGTCCGAAGAACAAGTACAACCAAGGTCATCAAGAAAAAACAAGACCATTCTAAAAGTTCCAAGACTCGATCCATCAATCTGATGGATAGTACCAATCCATGGCTATGAATCGGTACCGATCCATAAGATCTCCTCAGAACCACTCTGTTTTCCTCATACCCCTTAGTCTTGAGGCTAAATGCTTATTCCAAGCTCCATAAAACGATCTCCTATTTTTTTGTTATCAAACGATCCAAGCACTAAAATTCAGCAACTCTACTCCTCCACCAATCCATGATTTGGACTCGAAAACAAGCTCACAACTATACAAACAAGTTGTAACAATAAGTTTCTTTATTTCAAAGAGTTCAAATATATCCACGTTGAAGTCTTATGGATAGGTAACGAGATCCATGGCTATGGATCGGTAACGGTCCATGGCTATGGATTGGTACTGGTCTATCCAATCTGCCATAAGGCTACGTTTTCTCGAGATAAATTGTTCCTAAATCATGGAGAACGTGTAGGAGAATGTGCAGGAGCCTTTCCTAGCAACATACAACTATAAATAGGCATGGAGAGGGATCATTTTGGAGTTCATTTTACTCTATTGCAATTTTACATAATCTGTTGCAATATCCTATGGAGTGGTATGGAACCATAAGAAAAACACTTGGAAAATAGCAGTATTATCAATAAAAATATCAAGTGGACATAGGCAATGATTGGTCGAACCACTATAAATGCATGTTTTTTCTATCGTTGCTCATTTTAATCTACTTTTCTTCACTTTCCATCTCTAACATTTTGGTGCTTTCCTTGCTTTCGGACATAGATCCTAAATCCAAGAGATGGATCCAGGTTTCTTGGTTTTTCGAATTTTCAACTACTTAGAAGTTCAGAAAATCTACACAAGTGTTTTCTACCATGGCTCCTAGAAGAGATCAATCCACCGATTAATGTGCTACTAATAATGTTGAGAATGATGGTTTCTAACATGTTTGAGGAGGTTACATAGCCAATCAATAACGATGGTCAGAACCCAACAGATGTGAGTACTAAGGTTGAGATGTACCGTATGATGAAGCAAATGGAAGACAAGCTCCAGGAAAGCCACAAAGAACTGAATCAGCAATGAAACAAAGCTTGGTTTTGTTGAATCAACTGACAAGTAGCCGTATAAGAAGTAGGAGGGATAGAACTTCTTCTGGTTCAAAATCTGATGGTCCCTCGTTGTTCGAAGCAAAGGCAGAGGAACATAAAACAAAAGTTGGTTCAAAAGTAGCGGAAGGTCAAAATAGAAGATGGGACCAAACCACGGCTAAGGCCTATGGATCGATACCGATCCATCCCAAGGGATCGGTATCGAACCATATAATCATGGTTTGGGTAGTCAATTTTCGATGATGGCACTGGTTTGGTTTCATGACGTGCTATAGATAGCCAGAATGTTGGAGATACGGCGGGTGCTACAGATCCGTCGTGGAGAGTTTATGTGCATGGAACTGCTAAACGAACGGTTCTCTTGAAGTCTGGAGAACTTGATATAGGGAAACAAACCAAGAGCATTTACCGAGCCAAACACTTGGGGTAGATCATAATTACCTCCATTCAGTAGATCCACCTGAGCCGGATTTGACTAAAATGGGCATGAGATATAAGTGAGAACCAGCATCAGATAATGATGAGCGGAATTCCTCCTTGAGCTGGAATCCTTTCATGGGAGATATCCTACGCGAGGAATACCCGAGGAGGTTTGTGATGCCGATGATGCCATCATATAACAGGAAGACAGATATGAGGCAGCACTTAATAAAGTACGGCCGACACATGGATTCCACCACATCTACCAATGTTGTATGATGTCGTTATTTCACAATTTTCTTAGAGGGAGCGAGGATAATATGGTTCACTCGACTGCTGCCGAGATCCATATCGTCTTTGTAGAAATTGGCGCAAAAGTTCATTGAACAATTCTGTATTCATACGACCCGTTTTAAAGGCGTTACCTCACTTTCCAATCTCTTCTAGGGAGAGGGAGAGTCTTTGAAGGATTTCTTGCATAGGTTTAATCCCACGGTAACTAAAGTTTGCAATGCATAGGAGGATATTTGTGCTAATGGCATTGATTAGTAGGATCTATCCTGAGACTGACTTTGAAAGATGGTTGAAGATTAAACTCCCACTAAGGATGGATATATTTTATATAAAAGCAAATCAGTTCTTGTGCTTGGAAGAGGCAAGTTCTACCGAGAGGAAAACTGATGCCGAACAGTCGGCAGAGGTAATGCGAAGTAATTTTGCTATAAAACAATCTGGGGGGATTCTGGCAATTTCGATGTTAATGTGGAGAATCTAAGTGGTAGGAAAAGCAAAAATAACGATAGGGCTAAGGATAAGAAGTCAGATTCAAAGGGACATCCTAGAATCCTGAAATATGACAATTACACTCCCTTGAACAATTTGATTGAAATCATATACTTGGCTACTCAGACTAAAGAGCAGTACAAGAAGCTTGCTCCCAGGAAGTCGATTGAGAAAGAGAAGAAATCTGTCAAGTTTTACAGATTTCATGAAACACATGGTCCCAACACAAACGAATGAAGGCATTTGCATGATGTAATCAAAGAGTTGATTAATAAGAAGAAATTACAGCAGTTTTTGCAAGCCCCATAGGACAATGGGAAAGGAACTTCAAATCCCCAGCAAGGAAAAGTTGAGCCTAGTGTTGATGAGCCCAGATAGCTAGAGAAACGTCTTGTGATGAATACTACTATCGATGGATCACTTCCAGTTAAGAAAAGCTGAAATGAGATGGAACCATATGTATGAGTGTTAAAGATTGTAGCAAATGAGAGTTGTTTTTCCATCAAGGACAATGTTCTTACAAAGCAACTCAGTACTATGATAGATGATATTGTGTTTCAAAACAGAGATGCTAATGAGGTAGAGGCCCTGATGCTTGATTTGCTTATGATATCGGCCATGATTGGCCCTGCTGTTGTGAGGAAAGTGTTGGTTGACTGGAAGTTCAATCAACATTTTATTCAAGAAAGCCTATGACCAGATGCTTTTGGATGGCAAGGACTTAAAGCCATGTAAATCTCGGATCTAAGAATTAAATGGAACTGCTACTGAGCCTGTGGAATATGTGGACCTACCAGTGGTACTTAGAGAGGGAGACCGCAGAGAGTGTAAGTCATGCCTTTTGTTGTGTTGGATATCTATTTTGTCTACAATGCTATTTTGGGCCGACCAACCCTTGTTGAATTTAGAGAGACCATCGCTCCATGGCACTTAAGGATGAAATTCTCGCCTGAGAATGGTATGGGAATTATTCAAGCAGATCAAGGGCTTGGTCATGAGTATTACGTCGCTGAATTGAATGTGGCAAGGCAAAATGAGACAGGAAATGATGCAGAGAGGACTCTTTACATCAAGGCTCTGGATGCATAGCAACCACCGCTTGAGCCCTGGCTTAGGTAGCACGATTGATTCCATAAGGTGGAAAGAGCTGGAGGATGGAAAGGCATCTTCAACCTAGTTTCCAGTCAACATCCTGATTAGCCAGGATGATCCTTCATGGATCCTAAGGTTGGATCGTAGCTTGGAAGGAAAATAATGAAAGAGTTGGTTGGTTTTCTCTAGGAAAACCTAAATGTGTTTGCCTGGACACACTTAAACATGTGTAGAATATCATCAGAGATAGCGAGCCATACATTAAATATAAAACCTAATGCATTCCTATGAAACAGAAGTGCCACAGCTTGGGTCCGGAGAGATCTGCTACACTCAAAGAAGAAGTAGAGAAGTTGAAGGATAACAGCTTTATCCACGACGTCCTGTATACAGATTGGTTATTAAGTACGGTTTTGTTAAAAAAGGTCAAATAAAAAGTAGAGGACATGCATCGATTATTTTGACATGAATAAGGCATGCTCGAAGGATAACTTCCCACTCCTAAGGATGATCAACTGGTGGACTCAACAACCGGACAAGAATTGTTATTGTTCAGGGATGCGTACTCTAGATACAATCAGATATCGATGCATGTACCAGACAAAGAACACATCGGCTTTATAACTGATCTAGGACTGAACTACTATCTGACATGCCCTTCAGACTAAAGAACGCTGGAGTGACTTACCAGAGATTGGTGAAAAAAATGTTTAATGATTAGATCAGACGCTCGATAGAGGTCTATATGGAGATATGCTTGTGAAGTCACAACGATTGAGGAACCACGTTGATGATTTAGTAGAGACGTTCAACATTCTTTAGAAGTATGAGATGAAGCTTAACCCTTTGAAATGCTTATTCGGCGTTGCTCCAATTTTAGGCTTCATCGTGAACTCCTGTTGAATCGAAGCAAGTCCAGAGAAGATCGAAGCATTGAGGAATATCAAAGTCTCGAAAACAATCGAAGACGTCAAGAACTCAAATAGGAAGGTTGTTATCCTGAGTCGATTTCTCCAAAGCCACTACAAACGCATCCTTTTCTTTGATATATGATCAAAAAAGGGGAGAGGAATTTATCTCGGACGCAAGAATGTATAGATGCATTCTAGGCTCTGGTGGATCACTTGGAGAGACCCTCCATTCTGTTAAAGCCATAGGATTATGAGGACTTATTTATTTATCTAGCGGTGTCTATGCATGCTCTGAGCGCCGCACCTATGTTTGTGGATTCTCGAATCCATAGGCTGGTGTAATACATTAGTAATTGATTGACAAGAGCAAAAAGAAATTATTCGAAGCTAGAAAAGCTCGTATACCACTTGCTAGTTGCTTCAAGGAAACTCCGCCCTAACTTTCAAGCTCATTCAATCAAAGTTCTAACCGACCGGCCTTTGATACAGGTCTACAACAACTAAGACCTCTAGATGGCTGTTGAAATGGAACATTGAATTGAGCCAGTACAACAAAACTTATCATCCTAAGAGAGTGATCTAAGGCCAAGCTTTGGAGGATTTCTTTGCTGAGTACACCGCACAAGATGACATTCAAGGGAGCAATATAGAGCATAGTGCTAGAAGGAAGATTACACAGATAGTGCATCTAAGTAACGTTGTTCTGGTGCTGGAGTCATGTTGTGAATCTTGAGGAACAACTGATTTGATATCCTAAAACTCGACTTTCCCACAACAAACAATGGAGAAAAGTATAAGCCTTAATTGCATGACTCAATATTGCCAAGGAGCTGGGAGTTAAGACTTTTCATATCTTTTGTGATTCCTAACTAGTGGTATGTAAAGTGCAGAAAGTGTTTCAAGCAAAAGAAGCAAGATTGGCTGCTTATCTTAACCAAGCCCTTGAGTTTCTTAGTGACATTGAATATTACACGATAATGTATATTCTCAGAGAGGAAATGTGAAGACCAAATCGCTAGCTAAGTTGGCTAGTTACGGAGATGCACAGCTCATGAGCCTTGTTTCGGTAGAAGTACTGTCGACTTTAAACACCAAACAGATAGATGTTGATTGAATCTTAGGTCAAATCTACAAAGGAGTCATAGATGACTCCGATAAAGAACTATCTACAGAGAGGAATCCTTCTCGATAGAAAGAATGTAAAACGTCAACTCCTTCATAAAGCTGCAAGATTCATTGTAACGACCCACAAATCCGTACCCCTTGGGTCAACACTATTCTACAACAATCAACTCAAGTGTTACAGAAATACGAACCATTTGGGTTAAAGAAGAAGAGGTAGAAGAAGAAAATAGAAATCAACATCAGAATCTAACCATCGCAGCGGAATAAAATATAATAGATAATAAATTATCTTTACACAAAACAAATCAGATATAGATGTTGATATATTACATCATCAGAGTACATCACTCAGCTCAACAACAACATACAAATGGATACACAGTAACTCAATCACAGCGGAATATATATAGATATACAAATACGGGAGTACGTATTGTCATCCTGCTCGTCTCCTGAGCTCCACAGCATCAAATCTGTATCCTATAATACTCGGTCTGACCCAAGCATTACAGTTAAATAATACCCGAGTCAGTCTGGAATACTAGCATGAGAAAATCACACCAAATTGATTATTAAAGTTTCAAAAATCCTTTTGAAAACAAAAGCATCTCGTAAGGCCACGCCACAAATAAACATGTCGGGTTTTTACCTTACGATAGCTAAAACAATTTGTATAGAAATCCTCTGATATTATAATAGGGTCTATATACAAATACTTATAAAATAGCCGAAATTGTTACATTATTAAATTCCAGCTACTAGCCACAGAGTGGGTAATACAAACAAAACTCGTGCAAGGCTCGTAGGGAGAATGGATTTCTAACCAATGACTAGGCACTGGGGTACCACCTGTCACAGTACGGGGCCTAGATCACCGTACCGAGGAGTACGCCCGCTCCCCTGCAACACAAGGCCGGGACTATCCCTTACTGGATAATCCCGAGTGAGATCACCCCGCGGCTGGGATCAGCAACCGCCCACTAAGCCGAAATATAAAGGGACATCTAGACTGGAATGACCTCACCCTGTTTGGGTGCTACCCACCTAGCCTTGCTGCATAACCCCTGATTTTTAGTCATTCCCATTTGATGAGGCTTGAGGCTAAGCGTTACCTTTTTAAGAATATATTCCTTAGAATGCCCATCGTCCACCCGACGATGTTTCGCAAGCATTCATCCATACAAGTCCGTCCCGGGTTCGAACGGAACCGAAGACACTATTCCTACTACATCCATTGAGGAGATATCCTCAGGATTAGTAGCGACTAGCCCTTGCACTACACCGCTCCATCTTCGAATCCAAAATCGTTTTCACGAAACGTACAAACCGGATCGAAGTGGTTTTCGAGAAATTAATCTCGATTCCGGACTCTTCGAAATGATCAACGCATTTTTGTCCAATATTGATAGTCGGTGATTTAACTATCAATTAATATTCACAAACATCCATCAAACAAATAAATAATTTCCCAAATTATTTATTAACCTCAAAATATCTTCACAAGATATATTTCTATTTTCAATCCTTTGAAAATAGTTTCAAAACCATCTTACCTTACAGAATAAACTTTCCAAATTTTTCTATCTCTTCTGAAATCACCAAGCACAAAACTAGATTTCTAAAATAATTTAAAACGCTTTATTTTGAAATATACGTTAAACCATTTAAGTTAAAACTACATCAATGATTTATTAAAAATACCATACTATATGAATATTTGAAAATAAGGTTACTTAATAAATATAAAACTAGTTTTATACTTTTAAAAACATAATATTAAGTCATTCTTTAAATAATTACTGACATAATAAATTAAGAGAAAATACTTACTTAAGAATTTAAATATTAGAAATAAGAAATTTTCCAAAACTTGCTTTTACAAACAACTTTTAAACTTTTAACTTATATTTAAAAATTTACTTTGAAAACGTACTTGGTTATCCAGGGAGAATTCCAACTTCAATCACGTAAATCAATTTTCCAAATTGATTTCCAATTTATACTACTTGAATTAAATCTCTTTACTTACTCAATTCCTTCAAAATTCATTAATTATGTGTTTTATCATTAATGTTATTAATTCTGTTTGATTTAAATCCTTTAACTGAAATATTCAAATTCCACACCTTATCCCAATGTCTTCTTTATTCTTTCCAATATTTTAAAATATTAAAATTCAAATAAATGTTTTGTTCTTTTTAAATAATAACATTGAATTTTTTTAAAATTCATTAATTCCCTGTTTATTCAAAATTTTCTTTCTATACTCAAGATTTGTTTACTAGAATTTTAAAGGCACATTATTTCTTTCCCAATTCATTCTTAAATTTTATTCACATTTCTATAATTATTCTACTTACAAATTTACTTCTTTTATTTTCTTCTCAAAATCCAATTTATATATTTTTGATAATTCAGTATACCCAATATATATCCAATCAAATCACATCATCCAATATACCAATATTTTCAACATTGAATATCAAGTAATCACATCAGAGAATATTAAATAATAAATGTTGAGGGGTCCAGTTGGATCCCTCCAACCTGTTTTCCCTGCATCCACAGATGTTAGCACAATAATATGCCAATTCCAAAATATATCATACTATAGCACATCATCCAATTTTCACCCATTCAAACAATTATTTAAATTCAATCTTTTAAATTTAAATCTAAATCCAAATTGAACTGAGTGAGATTAACTCACCTTTGCTTTTACTTGCAACCCAATTCCATCTCGATCATTATCTCCTAATTTAACCATGAATAAACATTGGATGATTTTTATTAACATTCGAATAAACCGACCATAAAATTTTCGTATATGAATTTAATTATCCAATGCTTCTATCCTAGACTAGTAATTTAATTTTAAGCTGATTTCCTTTTATAAAATATTTTTAGCACCTGAAAGAATTTAATAAGTAAATATCTTCATCATATATTATTTACAATAAACTAGTTAGTGAAGACATGTGTATATATGTATATAAATTTTAAGTTCAAAATTTATTATAAACCCTACAACATTTAAAATTCCTTTACCCAACCCTTCTATAGATATATATATATTCTTTACTGTATTTGTAAACATTAATCACTTAATTAAATTAAAACAACTCGATACCTTAAATGCGAACAGGAGATCACCAACGCCGAGCTTCTGCTCGAATCCAAACGTGCTTGGCCAAGCTCGCTGCACTGCAAAACCCTAGCCTCGCGCCATCATCACCACGTCGCCGTGACTCATCAACGTCCTCCCGCTCGATCACTGCTAGTCGCCTGCATGCTTGTGCGCCTAATGACCATGGCCTCCTCACACGCCCTCTTTCGTGTGCTCCGGTTTTGGTCCCTCCTCATCCCTGAAGACGCGGCTCCATCGTGTGACTTCGAACAGAGATCATCACCCCCCTTTTCCCACGCGAGCACCCATCATGTCAAGCAAATTTCAGGCCTCGCGAACAGAATCGAGCTCGAGCTGTCCTCGAAGCTCTGATCGCTGCGATTTCGAGATACAGGAAACGTGATTCGAAAGTAGGAAGCGATCGCCATTTTTTTTATCACTGAGGTTTCGGGGTTGGAAAGAAGAAAAAGGGGTTCGACCCTATTGAGTTGCCCTTTTTTTTTCTTAACGTGACTTAAAGCTTCCCCTTGAAGCTTCTCCTTTTATTTCTTTATTATTATTATTATTATTATTATTATTATTATTATTATTATTTCGAGCATTTTGATTGTTGATTGAACGGCTTAGAATTGGAAAAGCATGTGATTAAATGACAGGAAGATGGCGTATACCAGAAGCTTGATTAACTAAATTAAATTTCATCAAATTATTACCAATTAAATTTTCAGAGTGTTTATATATCTTACGCTCACACAACAAGTCCAAAAGCTACTAAAATTGAAATCCGATAATAATTCAATATTATGGACTCAATGGAACTGGTTTCATCGAGTTCCGAGACCGTGCCTCGGAAGGCTCTTTTTAAATTCAATTTAAACGATTAAATTTCAAAACTGACCAATTCAGTGTTAGATTCCATTTTAACACTTCTATTATATTCAATGTTATCAATATAAATTTTATAAGCTTTCAAATTATATTTTTAACAGGCTTAATATCTCAGGTTTCACATTTTATCCAATTCAAATTATTTAATTCAACAATCTAATTGTCAAATAAATTATGATATTCGTAATTTAAGTTGATAATTAACCTTTAAATACTTAAAATCAATTAAATATTCCTATTTTAAATACTCAAAACTTCCCGGTCGTCACATTCCTCCCCCCTTAAAAGAATTTCGTCCCCGAAATTACTAGTTAGGAAGAATGGTCCAATACCCGTTTATCTTTCCTCAAAACTAACAACTCAACATCTTATCAACTATTTTTTATAAACACCATTATTATTCTTATTAACTTCTCAACTCTCCTATAGTTTGCAACTATTATTACTTGCTCAATCATACAAATCATGATTCAAAAGTAAGTTTAAAGTTTTTCAAATTTTCTCAAAAATTTTCTAACACCCAAAATTTCCGAAAAATTTCGCCAGCGTCTCCTTTGCGCGGCTAGCTCGGTACAACTACAAAAATGGCTCTACGGCCTCCCAAATCCAAAAAGAAAACAAAAGGCCAAGTGGATCAATCAAAATTCCAATCAAATTCCATACCAAATTTAAAATACATACCTTTTGTCGGGCAATTCATATTTATCTTTCTGAAATCAAAACCAAATCTTTTTTTTTTCCTTTATATTACCTACATATCCTGCTAAGCACTAATATCCAATCACAACATTCAAAAACATTTTATCGATTTTCTCACAAAATGCCAATATCTATTCATTCCAATTATTGACTTAATTTGTATTGGTAGTATCAATTTCCATTTAAGAATTCACCATTCCCTCTTAAGTTTAGTATAAGCATTTTATATACTTCTTTATTTACTTTTATCTTACCATTTTAGTTTATATCTACATTTATTCAAATCGATTTATCTCCGTTTCATATAAATCCAATTTATTCTTCAACTCTGCATATATAAATTTTATTTGTCATTTATTACAAATTCATGTCATTACTTTAATTAGTTTCATTTACTAACATATTTCAATTTCCAATTTTAAACCGTTTTGTCGTTAACAAAATTTTTCAAAATTTTCTAACTCCCAAAATTTTTGAAATTTTTTGACAGAGTCCCCTTTGTACGGAGGAGCTTTTGCAATTTGACAAAAGAGATAAATATATATATACATCGACCCACACGGTCGGAAAAACCAAAAGCAGTTCATATTTCCTATTTTTATTGCGTAAGCGTACCTTATTTAGCATTTTTAAGCAAGCAGCTTATTTATTTAGTAGTTAACGCAACCCAAATCCAGCCATACGGCTTCCAGGTACCTGTACTAACTTAATTTAAACATGTAAGTGCGATATAAATGAAGTTTAACAACATTTCACTTATTTGAAACAGTTAAAACATATGACTTCTAAAAGAAATTCACACCAAACATTATTCCGTAAGCAATTTATATAGTTTTCATGCTAATTCAACTGTTTCAACTTATTCGTATTCATTTTCATTCAATTTGAATGGTTTAAAACTCAATCGCTTACATTTAATTTATTTTTAAGCAAACTGATCTCATATTAAATTCAATTGCTTTCAAAATCAATTCAATTTCACTTTTATCAATTCATAGCATCTTAGTTACTTCCATATACATCCAATAACAAATTATTCTATGACACTTGACGAGATCCATGTGAATAAACAAGTATTTATGTTTTATAACCAATTTAAATGGATTTCAACTCAATTTATACTTACTTCTATTCCATTTTTAAATTGATCCATATATTCTCATTTTCATTGCATTTCAGATTTGAATCCATTCATTTGCATTTCATTTTATTAACCAAACCAGTTCATTCAAAACCTTTAACAATTTAGGTACATCTTCATTACCAATTAAATTTCCTTTTAATTTTAATTCATTCACAATTATTTATTTAGCTCGACACACTTCATTTTAATTTTATTCATAGTTCACTCATTTATACTTCATTTCTTATTCACATTCATTTAAATCCATTCTATTAAACTTGAAACATTTTATTTTCTTATTGTCTCAAGTTATTTCAATCCCTTAATAATTTAAATGGTTTACAATCATTTATTTAAGAATTTTCATTCCATTAAATATTATCGGCAACTCACCGAATTTTATTTCAATTAAAATCATTATTACTTGATTTAAATCCAATCCACTATCATTACACTTAGTTTTAAGTTGAATTCAATTCAACTCTCCTTCATCTCTTCTGCTTGAGTTATTCCACTTCAATTTATTCAAATTTTTTTTTTATATATATACTTAAACTCATTTAATTTTGCAAATAAATTTCCCTTTTTCAATTTAACTTGATTCTATTTCATTCCAATCTCATTTCACACTACAAATTTATTTGATCAATTATTATACATTTTAACTTTCTAGTTTCAGCTCATTCAATTTATTACCTGGCTATTTTCCAAGTTATCTTCACTTATTTGGATTTATTTGCACATTCAAACCATTGCTATTTTAATCCAATTTCATTTGTATTCGATACATTTCAATTATATCTAATTTGTTAACCTTCAAGTTAAATTTTAATTGATAACTCAAATTTTGATTCCACCATTCACTTTTAAATTACCATCCAATTTTATTAACTCACAATTCCACTTTTTATTTAACTGCATTGGGTTCTCATTACATATCTCATCATTTAAATATTTATCCAAATAGTCTTTCCCCAACTAATAATCCAAAACTTGATTTTATTCTCAAAATCTCTTCATTTAAATTTTCTTAAGTTCACATTTATTTTACAATTCAAGTTTGGATTCTCTTTTCATTTTTCAATTCATCAAAATATTGATTTTAGGTATTGTATTCCATTTTCAATTTAATAAGTCACAACTTATTATTTACACAATTCCATTCATTCTAGGTTTGAATAAATTCATCTTTTATTTTAACTCAAGCCTTATGCTTATTTATAACCCAAGCATATTTTATTCCTATGGTTTTTAATTTCTCTTATAAGTTATTCTGATTTATTTATTTCAACCCAATTCTTATCCAACTTATTTTCCATTTATTCAGGTAATAATCTAATTTCATTCAATAATTCAATTGAATTCTTATTCCAATTCAATTTTATTTTAACTCAGTTTTATTTAACTCGGTTCGATTTTAACTTAATTCGAATATAACTGGATATTATTTTCAACTTATTCAATTTATTTTAATCCAGTTAAATTCTTATTTCCCACCCAAGTTAATTTCATTTTTAACTTTTCACATTAAATTTACATTCCACTATTCAAAGCTGATATTATTTCCTGATTTAAAAATCATCCCAATTTATAAGCTTACAACTATCTCATCAGGATTTTCAAACACCCGGTTATTGGTTTCAAAACATTTTGAAATCTTCAACATCTCAAATCACATTTCTCAAAAGTCAAACCAATCCTGTTTTTTTTTCCAACAAATTTCCTTTGAGATTTTCAAAAACAACTAGCTTTTCTGAACAAATCAGTTTTTGGCAGCAATCCGTCACTTAGAAATTCGAAAATGAATACCGATGATGCGGCCGTCATCATCAGAATTATTTTCCAATAATCCAAGTGATTTCAATGCAATATCACTTTCAAAATTCATTTAAAACAGATTTACATTCAGAAATATCTCCAAAACAATAATGCTATCATTTATCTTCAAAACACTTCCAAATCTCCGAAATTTAAATTTCCAAATCCTGCTTAATTCAATTTTACTACAATTCATTTTGCATAGATTATGCTCATACAAATTCTTATTTGATTATATTTCAATTTATAATTCAAATTTACAACTCATATTTATAAATTTCATTTTATAATGAATTTATTCCCTTAAGTTTTAGTTATCTTTAAATTTCTAATTAAATTTTCACTTTACAATGATAATACGTTAATATTATCATTTCTAACATCCAAGCAACCATATATTAGGTAAATAGTTTTCAAAAACTATTCTTTATATCAAAATATGTTTTTGGGTAAAATTATTTCATTCACCCACATTTAAAACAATATCGTGTCAATCGTTCTATTCAAGTGTTTAGAAACCCCTTCAATACAGTTGCACAGACTGTGTCGACGAAGGTTCATATGCCACTCAATAAACCAATCAACACAATGTTAAAACAATTTATATTCACTAATAAATACGCGCTCATATCTATTAATACGCTCAAACTCATTTTAGAGTATTACGGACTCTAATTTAAATGAGTAGTTCCCACCAGAGCCAAGGTTATCTCCAACCTAAGCTCTGATACCAACTGTAACGACCCACAAATCCGTACCCCTTGAGTCAACACTATTCTACAACAATCAACTCAAGTTGTACAGAAATACGAACCATTTGGGTTAAAGAAGAAGAGGTAGAAGAAGAAAATAGAAATCAACATCAGAATCTAACCATCGCAGCGGAATAAAATATAATAGATAATAAATTATCTTTACACAAAACAAATCAGATATAGATGTTGATATATTACATCATCAGAGTACATCACTCAGCTCAACAACAACATACAAATGGATACACAGTAACTCAATCACAGCGGAATATATATAAATATACAAATACGGGAGTACGTATTGTCATCCTGCTCGTCTCCTGAGCTCCACAGCATCAAACCTGTATCCTATAACACTCGGTCTGACCCGAGCATTACAGTTAAATAATACCCGAGTCAGTCTGGAATACCATCGTGATAAAATCACACCTAAATGATTATTAAAGTTTCAAAAATCCTTTTGAAAACAAAAGCATCTCGTAAGGCTACGCCACAAATAAACATGTCGGGTTTTTACCTTACGATAGCTAAAACAATTTGTATAGAAATCCTCTGATATTATAATAGGGTCTATATACAAATACTTATAAAATAGCCGAAATTGTTACATTATTAAATTCCTGCTACTAGCCACAGAGTGGGTAATACAAACAAAACTCGTGCAAGGCTCGTAGGGAGAATGGATTTCCAACCAATGACTAGGCACCGGGGTACCACCTGTCACAGTACAGGGCCTAGATCACCGTACCGAGGAGTACGCCCGCTCCCCTGCAACACAAGGCCGGGACTATCCCTTACTGGATAATCCCGAGTGAGATCACCCAGCGATTGGGATCAGCAACCGCCCACTAAGCCGAAATAAAAAGGGACATCTAGACTGGAATGACCTCACCCTGCTTGGGTGCTACCCACCTAGCCTTGCTGCATAACCCCTGATTTTCAGTCATTCCCATTTGATGAGGCTTGAGGCTAAGTGTTACCTTTTTAAGAATATATTCCTTAGAATGCCCATCGTCCACCCGACGATGTTTCGCAAGCATTCATCCATACAAGTCCGTCCCGGGTTCGAACGGAACCGAAGACACTATTCCTACTGCATCCATTGAGGAGATATCCTCAGGATTAGTAGCGACTAGCCCTTGCACTACACTGCTCCATCTTCGAATCCAAAATCGTTTTCACGAAACGTACAAACCGGATCGAAGTGGTTTTCGAGAAATTAATCTCGATTCCGGACTCTTCGAAACGATCAACGCATTTTCGTCCAATATTGATAGTTGGTGATTTAACTATCAATTAATATTCACAAACATCCATCAAACAAATAAATAATTTCCCAAATTATTTATTAACCTCAAAATATCTTCACAAGATATATTTCTATTTTGAATCCTTTGAAAACAGTTTCAAAACCATCTTACCTTACAGAATAAACTTTCCAAATTTTTCTATCTCTTCTGAAATCACCAAGCACAAAACTAGATTTCTAAAATAATTTAAAACACTTTATTTTGAAACACACGTTAAACCATTTAAGTTAAAACTACATCAATGATTTATTAAAAATACCATACTATATGAATATTTGAAAATAAGGTTACTTAATAAATATAAAACTAGTTTTATACTTTTAAAAACATAATATTAAGTCATTCTTTAAATAATTAATGACATAATAAATTAAGAGAAAATACTTACTTAAGAATTTAAATATTAGAAATAAGAAATTTTCCAAAACTTGCTTTTACAAACAACTTTTAAACTTTTAACTTATATTTAAAAATTTACTTTGAAAACGTACTTGGTTATCCAGGGAGAATTCCAACTTCAATCACGTAAATCAATTTTCCAAATTGATTCCCAATTTATACTACTTGAATTAAATCTCTTTACTTACTCAATTCCTTCAAAATTAATTAATTATGTGTTTTATCATTAATGTTATTAATTCTGTTTGATTTAAATCCTTTAACTGAAATATTCGAATTCCAGACCTTATCCCAATGTCTTCTTTATTCTTTCCAATATTTTAAAATATTAAAATTCAAATAAATTTTTTGTTCTTTTTAAATAATAATATTGAATTTTTTTAAAATTCATTAATTCCCTGTTTATTCAAAATTTCCTTTCTATACTCAAGATTTATTTACTAGAATTTTAAAGGCACATTATTTCTTTCCCAATTCATTCTTAAATTTTATTCACATTTCTATAATTATTCTACTTACAAATTTACTTCTTTTATTTTCTTCTCAAAATCCAATTTATATATTTTTGATAATTCAGTATACCCAATATATATCCAATCAAATCACATCATCCAATATACCAATATATTCAACATCGAATACCAAGTAATCACATCAAAGATATTAAATAATAAATGTTGAGGGGTCCAGTTGGATCCCTCCAACCTGTTTTCCCTGCATCCACAGATGTTAGCACAATAATATGCCAATTCCAAAATATATCATACTATAGCACATCATCCAATTTTCACCCATTCAAACAATTATTTAAATTCAATTGTTTAAATTTAAATTTAAATCCAAATTGAACTAAGTGAGATTAACTCACCTTTGCTTTTACTTGCAACCCAATTCCATCTCGATCATTATCTCCCAATTTAACCTTGAATAAACATTGGATGATTTTTATTAACATTCGAATAAACCGACCATAAAATTTTCGTATATGAATTTAATTATCCAATGCTTCTATCCCAGATTAGTAATTTAATTTTAAGCTGATTTACTTTTTATAAAATATTTTTAGTACCTGAAAGAATTTAATAAGTAAATATCTTCATCATATATTATTTACAATAAACTAGTTAGTGAAGACATGTGTATATATGTATATAAATTTTAAGTTCTAAATTTATTATAAACCCTACAACATTTAAAATTCCTTTATCCAACCCTTCTATAGATATATATATTCTTTACTTTATTTGTAAACACTAATCACTTAATTAAATTAAAACAACTCGATACCTTAAATGCGAACAGGAGATTACCAAGGTCGAGCTTTTGCTCGAATCCAAACGTGCTTGGCCAAGCTCGCTGCACTGCAAAACCCTAGCCTCGCGCCATCATCACCACGTCGCCGTGACTCATCAACGTCCTCCCGCTCGATCACTGCTAGTCGCTGCCATGCTTGCGAGCCTAATGACCATGGCCTCCTCACATGCCCTCCTTCGTGTGCTCCGGTTTTGGTCCCTCCTCATCCCTGAAGACGCGGCCCCATCGTGTGACTTCGAACAGAGATCATCACCCCCTTTTCCCACGCGAGCACCCGTCACGTCAAGCAAATTTCAGGCCTCGCGAACCGAATCGAGCTGCTCCTCGAAGCTCTGATCGCCGCGATTTCGAGATACAGGAAACACGATTCGAAAGTAGGAAGTGATCGCCATTATTTTTTATCACTGAGGTTTCGGAGTTGGAAAGAAGAAAAGGGGGTTTGGCCCTATTGAGTTGCCCTCTTTTTTTGTTTTTTAACGGGACTTAAAGCTTCCCCTTGAAGCTTCTCCTTTTATTTCTTTATTATTATTATTATTATTATTATTATTATTATTTCGAGCATTTTGATTGTTGATTGAACGGCTTAGAATTGGAAAAGCTGTGATTAAATGACAGGAAGATGGCGTATACCAGAAGCTTGATTAACTAAATTAAATTTCATCAAATTATTACCAATTAAATTTTCAGAGTGTTTATATATCTTACGCTCACACAACAACTCCAAAAGCTACGAAAATTGAAATCCGATAATAATTCAATATTATGGACTCAATGGAACTGGTTTCATCGAGTTCCGAGACCGTGCCTCGGAAGGCTCTTTTTAAATTCAATTTAAACGATTAAATTTCAAAACTGACCAATTCAATGTTAGATTCCATTTTAACACTTCTATTATATTCAATGTTTTCAATATAAATTTTATAAGCTTTCAAATTATATTTTTAACAGGCTTAATATCTCAGGTTTCACATTTTATCCAATTCAAATTATTTAATTCAACAATCTAATTGTCAAATAAATTATGATATTCGTAATTTAAGTTGATAATTAACCTTTAAATACTTAAAATCAATTAAATATTCCGATTTTATATACTCGAAACTTCCGGGTCGTCACATTCACCATGCAAGAAGGAGTACTTTATAGAAAAGGATCCTAAGTTCCTATGCTTTGGTATGTCGCCGACAGTGAGGCCATGCAAGTCGTGAGAGAAGTTCATGAAGGGGTAAGTGGCAACCACACTGGAGGCAAACCCTAGCGGAGAAGATCCTTCATTACAGGTACCACTGGCCAACTGTCAACCGGGATCCACCTAACTACAGTAGAAAGTAAGACAAGTGCTAGAGATTTTTTAAGATACCAAGAGCCCCGCTAACAGAGATTACCTGAATGGTTAGTCCCTGGCTGTTTGGGGAATCGATATCATTAGTGTGTTGCTAATATCTAAAAGCGATGCAAAGTACGCCATCTTCATGGTTGATTGCTTCACTAAATGGGCTGAGATAGAGCCGTTTCCATGATTAGCATAAAGAAAGTAACCAATTTCATGGTTAGAAACATCATCCATCATTTTGGGGCTCCACGAACGATCATCTCCGATATCAGGACCCAATTAGATAGTGTCGAGTTCGAAGATTTCTGTCATAGGTACCGTATCGAGAAGTGGTTTGATGTAGTGGCACACCCCAACCGAATGGATAGGTCGACGCAGTTTATAAAATCATTAATTCCATTCTCAAGAAGCGATTGGAGAAGGTTAAAGGCAAGTGGATCGGTGAACTTCCATTGGCACTTTAGGCTTATCGAGTAACCCATAAGTTAGCGACTGGCCACTCTCTGTTCGCCCTAGCGTATGGACCAAAGGCTAGGATCTTGGTTGAACTTGAAGTACCTTCTCATTGAGTGACTTGCTATAATCCATGGAAAAATGGGGAACTCTTGCTGGAGTCTCTCTATATGATCAATAAGAAACACGATGAAACTGATTTAAGATCAGCCACACATCGAAATCGAGTCTCTCGATACTACAATACCATGGTCATACTCAGACCTTCAAAATTGGTGATCTTTTTCTCGAATGAATCTTCCCTAGCCCTACGAACTTAGACCTGATAAGGGAAGCTTTGAAAGAAGCTTGGACATGACACAGTCAATCTGGCAACGGTGGATGGGATCTCACTCCCGTAGGTATGGAATTGCGAACACTTACGATGCTATTTCACTTGAATGTAAAAAAAATTTATGGTTGTATATAATTATTTGAGCCTGGGCCACAAAGCCGATGAATAAAATTCTTAATTCGTCTTCCAAAAAAATCAAAGTTGTGTAACAAGACAAAATCTGTCATTTCTGATGTTTATAAAATAAATGACTTCCTAAGCTTATGAATCTATTTGTGCTTGAATTTACACTAGGATTAGTGACATTTACTTAGATGAACTTAACATGTGCAAAATGCAGGTGTGTAGGTGCTCGAAGATAGTGCCAACCAAGCTTCCGTAGTTGTAACGAGCTGAAATTTTTAACATTTCAAATAGGAATATTTAGTTTATTTAAATATTCAGATTTGATTCAAATTTAATTAATAATAAGAAAATTAGTTTTTATTATAAAGACTCGATTTTGTCAACATATTTTTAATTTAATTTATCATTCATTGTTTGATTAGTCAAGCTCATCCAATTGAGGAGCATTGACATTAGTTGGCTGATTGGTTGGTGTGCTCAGATAGTTTACGAGCATTTATTGTTTTAGTTAAATTAAACATGAACACCTTATGAATTTGGTGTCACGATTTTGATATAAGGTGCTCAATGATAATTTTGAATTGAAATTGAAATTTAATAAAATTATTTATTATAATCTAAAATAAGATAAATATTTGTGAATTGTTTTTATTTAAGAAAGTGAATTTATAAAATATGGTTCATAAAGTATTGTTTTTAAATAAAAAGGATTTAAACTAAAAATTTGAGAACTTAGATCTCCATGTTTTTGGAAATTGTTTTGCAAAGTTTTGGAGAATATAATATCAGTATTGTTTGAGAGTATGTTTGTATTGATATACTGTAAAATGGATTTTGAAAGAGATAGAAAGCATTGAACCCACTTCAGTCATGCAAAAATAATTCTAGTTATGGCTGCAGCACCATCAGCGTTCATTTTCGAGTTTTTAAGTGAAGAATGCTACCATAGTAATTTGCCATAAGTTGTATTAGTAAAATAGATTCTGATTAATCCTAAAAATATGATTTGATATACAAAAGAAGATGTGTATATTATTATTTCAAAGGGTTTTAAAATAAAATGCGAGTGTTTAATTCTAAATTTTTAGTTAAGCTATAATATGAACTCCTGTATCCTGAGCATTAGAGAAGTTTGGTTTGTGCATCTTATTATGATATATTGTTTGTTACTTTTCATTTATTGAAGTGGAATGGAATATTCGGCAATTTTGGATAGTCGAAAACTTCCAAGTTAACTGAAAAATAAAAGATATGAATTTTGTGGCAATATAAGAAAATAAGTTTCAATAGCTTATAAAATTAAGTAGATAGTACGTTAAAACAAGCTTTAAATTTGATGAATAACTGGGTTAATTAAACCAAATTGATATTGTGTATACGCCTTTAGGATTTAGAAGAATACGATATAAATATGACCTTAAGCTTTAAAAAGTATTGATAAACATAAGTTGTGCTTTATAAAATGTTATCAAACTTAAAAAAAAGTTTTACGAAATAATTCATAAGTAATTTTAGTATTGAAGGAAATATACTTGAAGTGGAAATGAATGTGAATTAAACATAATTGGTATAATTAAGAAACCGAGTGAATTAAATATGTAAGTTGTACGTAGATCATTTTATTAGCATAAATCATTTTGATTCTGGTATGAGCACATGATTTTGAGGTGATTTAAATCAATCCTAGTTAGGAATTTTCACTCACACCGCGTACATATTTTTTATTTGATTCTAAAGCTTTATATCATAGTATGTGGCTATGTAAGGAGAACAGAGGTTTTTAATCATGAAACCCGTTTAGAATCTGCACTGAGGAAGCTGAGTGAGTGATACTAGTTCGAAAGTAAAATTGTGTGATCGAGCAAGCGATCAGATTTCATGTTGCATACGTATAGTATATCTACATCATACAGCCTTTGATAAATTGTCTAATTTTGAAATTAAAAAATGCAAGATACATAGTTGGATATCATTTGTAAGTGATATACATGTTTATGAAACGAATTCTTGTTTGATGATTTTGGTTTCAATCGTAGAACTGGTTTGGTCGACTAGTAGATAAACATTTATGTTGTTGTTAATGATTTTATGCCCTAGATATCGAAGGCCACTTTTGGGCTTTTATTTTCTTTTATTGCTTTAGGCGCGTTATGGCAAGTTGTAGTTTTTTCAATCGAGTCACGCAAAGGAGGTGCTATCGGAATTTTCCATAACGTATGAGATTTTAAAGGTTTAATAACTCATTTTAGTAAATTGATTGTGAAAGCTTAAGGTTTGGTGACACTTTTCTTGCATTGAGAATTTCAGGGAAGAAATTTATAAGAATGCGATGAATCTAAAATTTTACGTTTTTAAAGGGAATATTTGATTTATTTAAATATTCAGATTTGTTTCAAATTTAATAAATAATAATAAAATTAATTTTCATTATAACGACTTGATTTTTATTGACATATTTTTAATTTAATTTATTTAATTTTTCTATAGTTTTTATTTGAAAAATATTTAAATTTTCATTTGATGATTTTTCGGCAAATGACGGTATTTTTATGATTTTACGAAATCAGTTAACCAGTGTATATTATAATTTTTTTAGGATCATACCATGTGTTGTGTGCGATTATATTTTTTTTATCGGTCGCGGTTCATATGCAAAAGAAATTCTATGCGGCTAGATATCCGAAATTGCAAAATTTATCTCAACACTTACACAAATCAATAACTCAATCTTTCTTTTCTCTCCCTCCTTTCCTTTTTGCATGTTCCCAAAAAAAGATAAAACAAAACAAAAATCGTCTTCATAAATTAATATCTCAAGGTTCACTCTAGTATAAATTCTAAAACAAGGGTCTTTGGATTCGTGAGAAGGAGATCTACACATCTAAGTACATATATTGGCAGTCGCCGTTGTGTGGGGGAGTGCGGCAGTTTTAGATGCAAGGGTTAAAGGCTAGGGTTTGAGTTCACTCGAAACTAGGGAGACGAGAGGATATGGCATAGGTTCCATTGCATTGCTCACATGAAGGAGCGCCCCTACTTGATTTTAGTGTTAATTGTTCGAGAATAGGGTGGTGCGATTTTTTTGATGTCGAAGTTTCTAGGTCACCGGGAGGAAGAATCAACTAGAATTGAAATTATAGGGTCCAGGAGGTTGGGCTCTCATAGAGGAGCACGTCGGCGAAGTTAGATCATCAAATTGTGGTGTGGATCTCCATATCGAAGCTTAGCCATGCATTATCATGACTCGTATATATCAAGTTATTATGCGGTAGAATGTTTTGAATTGGCGAAGAGAGGTTTGTGAGGGTAATTAACTTTAATGATGAAATTAGTGAATATAATTAAATTTAATTTAATCTCAATCTTATAAAATGTGCAACTCTCTCAACAAGGTCCAATCGAGGCACGATTTTTTTAGTTGCACTCATAATGGCGGTAGCTACATGATTGAACTAATTTCATTAAATTTGAAGTGGCATTTTGAGATAAAATCGAACGTCATTCAATTTTAGTATGATTTGGTACGCCCAAGCATCCGTTGAAATTTTGGTGAGTCAAACTTACCTTTTGGGATAATCGGTATGATATATATAATAGATAAAAATTATTGTTTCCTGTTTGGATGAATTTTTGGCTTGGTTTGATTAAATATCTGTTTTTAAAAGCAAATGATATTTCAATTGGAATATAGGGAATTTTATAAAGAAAGTCAAATTTCTTGTCGCCGTGGTTTTTAGTTCCATTTATATATACACCTATTTATTTTATTTCATTTATATACCTATTATATAGATGGTTAAATGTTAAAATTTGATGGTTTGGTCATGTTGGATGTGCTGCTAACATTTGTTAAAAGTTGAACTTTTTTAATGAAAAAGGTAAAAATCGCATTAGTTAAGTGCTACAGTAACTATTGGCCTCAATATAGTATTTTTAGAAATACTATTAATCATGGTTTGGTTTGGAAATGGTTTTCGATTTGACAAATGATTTTTAATCCGACCTTCTAGAGTTGCCGTGGTATTTTATTCAAAACTAGTTTTTGTACTACTTTATTTTACTTCATTTTCTTTTTTATTCTTTTCTAATATATGTATATATGTAAATGTTTAAGATTATTTTGGAAAGTACCTATTTTTATAAAAAAATTGTTATAATAATGAATGTTTATTTTAAAGAAAATAAAAAGGGTTTATCTTTTTTCAAGTGATTTTTGTTTCTTAAAAGAAGATAGATATATTTTAGGATAAATATTTATGAAATATTTTATCGAAAGTTGTAATAAAATAAAAGATTTGTAAATCGTATTTTATAAATAAAAGATGAATGATATTTTATAAGAGGGAAATTAGTATCATTTTGATAAATATGAAAACAAGTCACATTTCTAGATTTATATTAATATGTGGAATGATCGGTTTATGGAAAGTATTTGGCTCTATTTTGGAAATTGAAGTTTGTGATAAAATATGTGACTTATAAAAGGGAGTTTTATAATGGAATTTTTTTAATGAAATTTTATAGTGGAACTTATAAATGATATTTTATAATGGAAATTTATAAAAAGGAGCTTTGTTAAGGAGATTTAGAAAAAAGAGTTTTATTTATAGAAAAGAGTCTTATTTATAGAAAGGAGTTTTATTTATTGAATAGGAGTTTTATTTTATAAAAGAGTTTATAAACATAAAAGAGATTTATAGAAATGAGTTTTTGTAAATATGGAAAAGATTTTTTTAATAGGAATTTTATAAGGGGTTTATAAAGGAAACGAGACTTGTTTTTCCATAAATGATTTTTTTAATGCAGTGGTATGGAAAGTGTTCTTTTCATACTTAACACCAAATTTCGAGTTATGGAAACTTGTCTCTATCTTGAGAACTAAGAATGTGTGTCGACGCAAGGATAATTTTCTAACTTGTCCGCTTTCATTGTTAATCGAATGATAGTATGATTTGAAATTAGAAAGTGATGGTAAGTATATTTAGTCTAGTTTCCATATGACCCGTTTGCTTACACCAAAAGCGCTTTGGGTTTATTTTTAAAAATGTTTAAGTAACATTTTTTAACCTAAATATGTATGTTTAGGAAGTGAAATCTTTCAAATGTTGTGTGAATATACTTATGCCTTTGAAATAAGTATATGGATATATTTCCTACATATTGGAAATGTAGTGTGTATGAACATAATTATACTGTTGATATATGATATAATTTTTTTTCTAAGTATTAAAAAGTGGAATGGTTATGAATATACTTATCGACATAAATATATGAACTTTTTCATGTATTGAAAGAGTAGCGGAGACTTGTGAATATATCCTTGTAAGTATTTTTATACAAGTATCTACAAAGTGTTTTAATTAATGGAAGGATTAAATAAAGAGTCTTAGTGGTCACTTTGTGCTTAATAAGGCTTGGTCAAATCTCAAGTTGAATTGTTTATTATTTGATAGTTAAATAATTGGTTACCAAATCTTGGCCAATTTTTAAACTATCATTGTCAGTTAGGAGAGGCCGGAATCTGATATATTATCCAAAAACCACATCGAACCGGCATAAGCGTTCGAATCGAAGACATTTTAAAGATGATGGAATTGAAGATGAAGTTCTTTAAACTGCAAGGGCTACTTGCTGCTAATCCCTAGGGTGATTCCAAAGAGGATGTAGTAAAAGTAGTGCCTTCAGTTTGTTCATATCCTAAACAACTTGTATGGATGAATGCTGGCATTGCATTGTTGTTTGGAGGACAATGTTAACATTCTAAGTAAGATTTGCTTAAAAAAAGGTAAAGCGTAGCCTCTAGCCTTAACAACTGAAAATGACTAAAATAGGGGATATTTTTGATGCTACGTGGATTGCTACTATTAAGGTATGTCATCATCCTTATATATATATATATATATATATATATATATATATATATATATATATATATATATATGGATTTGGTTATGCATGAGAACTCACAAGAAAAGGTTGCAAAGTACCGAGGTGGTGACATATTCAGTACTATCCAAGAAGAGGTAGACCGAACTTGATTCACATGGGTTAAAAGGTTTTCGTCCTCGGTACATTTTATAATGGTGTACCATGGTAGGTGGTACCCTAATCGCCTTGTCATTACATGGAATCCATTCTCAAATAATTGCCTTTCGGACTTAGTTGTATACCTATTATGCTAGAATTTAATTAATGTAAAAATTTCGACTATGATTCATATTTATTTTAAACCCTAGAAATTATTATACATCTGACAATTTCCAAGGAAATTGTTTAGTTATCGTAGGGTAAAGACCCATATGTGTTTATGTGTGGCGTGGTCTTATGATATGCCTTTATTTTGAAATGTTCTATAACATTAAAAATCTATTCGAAGTGTGTTTCTCATGCTGGTATACCAGACAGATGTGGGCGTTATTTTCTTATAATACTTTGGTCAGATCGAGGAAAATTTCAGATTTAGTTATGAATGCTTTGAGCTTCAGGAGACGAGTTGGAGGCCTCTAATACATGCTAACATATATTTTATTTTCCTCTACATTGATTATTCGTTTATCAAAAATTGGTGACAGATTGTTATAACTGTCCAGGCTGATGATAAATTAGTGTACTCTGATTTGATGTATGTATATTATAGTTTTTTAAAGATCTATTTTATATTATATATTACTTGTCATGATGTGAGATTCTATTCTGTCTTTTCTTTCTCTCCCCTCTACAATCTCTCTTTCTAGCACTTGGATGCTTGGCACGTGAATCCTATGGATGTCTTAGTGTCAACTTTTAAAGGTCGAAATGGTGGGTCGTTACAGTAGTCCATGGTTGAACGCACGAAGCTCAAGCACACTTGGTGTCCGAAGAGATGCACAATAACTCAGCTTCTCAAACCTACAACTTAGGGGTAGGAGTATAAAGATTCAAAGGCTGAACAAGAAAGTTCGCCTCTACTGCAAGTGCCTAGAGTTTGACAAAGCATCCACACCATGCCTAGAGCAGGTATGACAAAAGACTATGCCAGGAGATAAGTGGGATCTTACTTACATCGGTCAATGCCTAGAGTTGGGAACGATCGAAGACAAAGGTCCTAGAAAAGGATGTTTAAACCACTATAATTAAGTAGTTAATTTCGACCGATGCCTAGAGTTTGGCATGGTCAAGGCATGTATTCCAAAGAAGAATGTCTGAAGAGACATTCGAAGATTAAATATCTCGATTGACGCTCGGAGTTAGGAGCAATCGCACTCAAAACATCCTTGAAATGGATGTTCAAATTAACTTGCTAACCAAGTGGTGTTTTACCAAGTTCTAGAGTCGAATATAGTCATATGCAAACAAATATTCTGGCAATCATTCTTTCCTTGCAAATCATGGAACAAACTAGTAACTTAGTCCAATGGAGATGATGAGAAGTGGACTACAAAAATGTTGAATGTAAAGCGCAGTTCTCGAACACTTGGACCAATTCACATGGGATTTGAATAAAATAAAATGCCTTTATTATGAGTTAGAAGAAAAAGTACTAGCATTATTGACAACTACACTGAAAGCAAAAGAGGGGGCCGAACTCATGCAAAACCAGGTTGAAAACAAATGATGTTTCTAATGCTATAAAACCATGTTATTTGCTGTAGGGTTCATCCTTTTGTTCAAAAGCACAAAGGAGATGGATGATCATTTCTTGGTCCTCTTATTTTTCTCTTTCTTCTTTGTAGACGATGGCTCAGCAAATCCCTTTTGTTTCTTCCTTATTCTTCCCCTACATCCTTTATCCTTCGAAGGCAATCTAAGTAACTCAATAGTTGACATGCTTTAAGTGCTCTCGGTCCTTTGTAACGTAACCAAAACCTATTGACAAAAGAAGAAAGAAAAAAATGTCATTCGGCTTTTTCTTAATTTCTACAGTGAACTTGAGCTGTTATTCGAGAAGTTCGCTCATCGAAAGCCCTTGAGCAGGATCAATCAACTCGATGATCTGAACATCATCATCAACTCGCATACAATGGAGATCACTAGGCCCTTCTTCTTACAAAGCATGAATCATTTGTGCACCAGGGCTTGGAGTGTCGCCAACTGGAACGCTCGGAGTCATCCTTGAAATAGTCATGATTGTTTAATCGATGGTAGGTCCCAAACACCCTCTAGAGTGTACCTTCAAAGTTTTGTTTGACTCTGTTAAGTCTTAAGCGAGTTGTAGATGATTCTTTTAGAATATATGACCCATGATGATGGATGATCAAACAAACAGCAAACAAATTGATATTCGGACAAAGCATTTAAATAGAAGATAGAAAGACAACCAAACTAAGATCACTCAAAAAATATATTAAGTGGATGGATAGCTAGCGATCCATCCTCTATGGATAGCTAGCGACCCAAAGAAATGAATCAGATTTATTTGAGATTTTCGGTGATGACTTGGCATAACAACTGGACTCTTCTGCACTTGGACTTTTGACCCAATACTCATTGAATTCCCCCATAAATACTCACTAACTTGCAACTAGAGATGGATCATTTCCGGGGAGATATCCGCCATTTCTCTACTGGAATTTCTTCACTTCTTTAACTTTCTTCTCCCTCACAACAGTCATTAAGTGGGTTACTGTGATTCTCCGATCAACCCTTATACCTATGACTTATTATAGCTCATTGTAACAGAGACCTTAGGACTAACTAGTTGATATCCAAAGAGATTCCACTAGTTAATCATAACAAAGATTGATTAACGTGGACGTAGGCTAAAGTCAGCCGAACCACTATAATATATTGTGCCTCTTTTCTTACTTCTGCTTTTTATTTGTTGTTTGTCTGAAATTTGTGCTACTAATTATCTACACTGGTGCTTTCACACTAGATCTAATGTGTTGATCCAATTTTTGGGTTAATATTTTCGTGCTTTTACAGAGAACCTTGAACAAGATCTAAAGAATTGAAGTTCCAATCTAAGACTTAGAGAAGATGAGTAGGCCTAATACTAGATCTAGAGTGGTAGCAAGTCAACCAAAGCCTCGGGCAGCCAAGAGATGTCCTTAAATTCTCATCAACCCAACTATGTGATTAGAGAGGGATGGAAAGGATGATGAAAGATATGTAGGATGGAATCTTAGCTAGACAACAAGAGGTGATGGACGGCTTATTCAAGAGGATGGAGCAGCAAGGGATGGCTAGATCTGTAGGGAATAGGAATCAAACTCCAAGGAACAACACAGGAGCTGCTAGGGTTGGATTGGAATAAGATGGATTCATGCCGAAAGCAACTGATACTTGGGGGCAATGCTAGAATCAACATGAGAATTAATCCCAATGTCGGAGTGACCGCTGAAACACTAGTAACCGGTGGTACGGGAGCTAATCCAAATACTAGGATGCAACAGACAGAAGAATATGTACCAGAACTTCCTTGAAGGAATGTAGGTATGAATGAAGCTAGAATTATGAATTAGAACACAGGCACGAGGATGGAAGAGTGCATCCCAAGATACCCCTACCATAACCGGGGGAAAAGTATTACTTTAGGATAGAGACCTTCATTGGATAGTGGGAAACAAATTGCTGAATTGGTACGAAGGCTCATTATAGGAGGACCCACAAATCAGGGTTTGAAGGACGTGAATAGGAATACGTTTACTACCAATATTTAGAATGCGAGAAATCCTCTAGAATTCAAGCTTCCGACGCAGGAAATTTACGAAGGAAATGCAGATCCGATGATTCATATAATGAGATAAATCCAACATCTGGAGGTGGTGAGTGCTTCTGAGGAAGTAATGGAGCGGTGCTTCCCATTATACTTAGCAGATTTGGCTGCAATGTGGTTCAGACAGTTGGAAAATAGGTCCGTAAGCACATGGACCAAATTGATGAGCAAGTTATTGAGACAATTTAGAGTTCATGTGTCACAACCTAGGAATGTACTTACACTCTCAAACGTAAAATAAAGGCATTTAGAGTCCTTAAGAAATTATTTAACAAGATTCAATGCGGCGACGGCTTCGGTCGACAAGCTAGATCCATCGTTTATCCTAATGGAAGAAGTATCTGGAATCGCGAGTAAGACTAATTTCAAAGCTATATTGAAAAGGGATCCATCGATGGATCTTACGGAATTCTACTACGAAGCTGAGAGATATTTGGTCAAGAAGACGCTGAAGCCGAGGGAGAAGATGTGGATGTTGAAATAAATGTCGCAGAGGACAATGGACCATCCAGAGTTGGAATTGGAAAAGACAAAGGGAAAAGGAATACCGATGATCACTTCGAGGAGCCGAAACAACAATGGAAGGAGCCAAGATTCCCTTCATACATTAACCTGACTAAAACCCCGAAATTGATATACATAGATACTAAGGGGGGGAACCTCTTCCGGAGGCCACCTAGAAGTGAGCCCGTTGATCGAGAGAAGAGATATAGAAAGTTTTGCATCTTCCTTGAGCTGAATGAGCAAGAAACGAGTGCTGACACCATCATGATATGATAGAAGAACTGGTTCGAAAACTAACCGCCACATTACACGAGAAATAGAATTGTGGTGGAATTGCAAGAACAACCGCCATTCGCTACAAATGCATCAAGAAACGCCTAGGGATTTGAGCCAAGACAAATTATCCCATGATCGGGGTAGATGGGAGTCGGATCCGGCTCCCACGCTTTGCTATTTCATTGTTTTTCCGCACTTTTCTTTGGTATTTAGACAATAGTAACCTCAGGCCACTTATATGTGTATGAGATCCTGAACGGTCCCTAGGCACGCTCTGAGTCGGATGCCTAAGATGACTATTTATGACAATAATAACCTTCGACCACGTACACATGTACGAGACCCATATTGGTCTCTTGGCACGCTTTAAGTTGGATCTCCAAGGTGAACATCTAGGATTTCTGCTTGTTTTGATTCCTGCTTGTTTGATTTCTGCTTGTTTGTTTTGATTTGAATATTTAAATATTGAAAAATACACATTAGCTATGATGACTGATATTGATCGCCTTAGAGTCCCACCATAGGACCGTAGTGCGGCGTGTAAGTCCCTATTGCCAGAGAGAGTGAGTGGATGGACTTGTACAATATTGATCACCTTAGAGTCTTGACCAGAGAGAGATGGGATTGGAGTGCAAGAAGTAAGTCCCCTCACCGAAGAGTGAGCAGATGAGCTTACTTAATCCCTTTAACTTAACAAATAAATGATCCAAGGAGATCGTCCCCTTAACTTAAAATATTAAACTAAACATTAGACGATCCAGGGAGATCGCATATTAGACTTAAACGATCAGGAGAGATCAAGCCTTAAGATGAATTTGATTTAATAAAAGGATTTGAATACCTTATAAATAGAGTAAAACTGATAAATCTCGAATGAACATGAGATGATTTCGATATATGATGTGATGATATATAATGTGATTTTGATATATGATGTGACAACTCTGAATGAGAAGCAACAATTGATAGTGATGCAAATCTCGAATGAACATGGAAAAATTAGAGATATGTGAGGTAAACGGGGATATGTGATGTAATTGGAAACATTTGATTTAATTAGAGATGTGTGATGCAATAACACCGAATGAAATCGAAATGATTATGTTGTATATATTACACTTAGGCAGAGTCTTAGGATATAACCGGTTTGGAAAGACTTATGATTGGCAAGAAAATCTGAAGGAACTGGACGATTCACCAAGGCCAAAGCAGCTGGAAAGCTTAATTATCAAAGACTGAAGACAAGAATTTGTTCTTAAGCAAAGCACACCTTTCATTCAAAAGGCGTACTTTGGAGGGCAAGTGTTAACCATGTTTCTAATCCATCAAGTTTAATAGGAGTTAAAACATTTAGACTGTGCTAGAATAACTCAAGTCTCAACCAAAATAACCAAATGAACAAGTCAATAGAACTCAAGTAAAATTACCCAATGAAATACTAAGTAGATGGATCACTAGCATTCTATCACCCATGGATCGCTAGCGATCCATAGGGAAGCATTATGAGTTGTCTAAACCTCTTTCATCATGATTCATTACCATTTCTAGGTACGCTTGCCAAGTTTCATAGCATGCCAAGCAATCTAGCTCGAGAAGTGAAGACTCATATGATTCAAGTTGTTTGACCAAAACAGCTAACTTAAAATGGACCTAGAGAACTCATACGAAGTCGGATTGACATGAAATTTTGGAAATACACTAAGATGACATAAAAGACGGCTAATAGAAAAATGGACATTTGGAGGTTCTTTGATGGATCGCGAACAACCTAAATAGATGGATTGATAATGATCTATGTAGAGTGGACCTCACCAATTGAAATTTTTATGGTAGGTCCAGACATCCTCTGGAGTGTACTTGCAATGTTTCGTCTAATTTCGTTAAGTTTTGAACGAGTTAGGGATGATTCTTCTGGATCAGATGACCCCTGAAGACGGATGATCAAACGAAAACCAAACGACTTGATATTTAACAAGACATTTAAATGAAAGATTGGGCTACAACTAAACTAAGATCACTAAAAAATATGCTTAGTGGATGGATACCTAGCGATCCATGCCCTATGGATCGCTAGCGATCCATCCCTTATGGATAACTAGTGATCCATAGAAATGACTCAGATTGATTTTATATTTTTGGTGATGACTTGATATAACAACTAGACTCTTCTGCACTTGGACTTCTATCCCAATATTCATTGAATTCCTCTATAAATACTCACCTACTTGCAAATAGAGATAGACCTTTTTTAGGGAGAGAGTCGCCATACTCTACTGGAATTCCTTCACTTCTTCAACTTTCTTCTCCCTCGCAATAATCATCAAGGGGTTACCATGATTCTCTAATTCCTTTTTGCTTATGACTTATTCTAGCTCATTGTAACTGAGATCTAAGGTCTAACTAGTTTCTATCCAGATAGATTTAACTAGTATAATCATAAAAAAGATTGATTAAAGTGGACATAGGCCAGAGTCAGCCGAACCATTATAAAAATTCTATGTCTCTTTTTTCAATTCTACTTTTTATTTGTTTTTTATTTGAAATTTGTGCTGCTAATTATCTGCACTAGTGCTTTCACACTCGATCCAGGGCGTTATCCAATTTTTGGGTTAACACCTGCTCCGAGTGCCTTGATTTCCCCTTGGCTCAGAATCTCTTTCTCCAACTGCCAAGTGCACTTCGTCTCCTTATATTTTCTCACTCTTTAAGCACATCTTCTACCATGCCATTGCTAAGGCATGATGATTACTTTTCCTAAGCCACATTAACTCCCGAAACTTAAGAATGTTGGCATTATAGTTGGTGATGAGGGGATCGAAATTATATTTAACCCACCTCTCTACAGTTACCAACTGCTTGTTGGTATCCTCTTAGCAGTTGCCACCAGCTCATCCACTCTTTTTACCTTTTCTAGCGCATCATCTTTTTCCTTACGCATGTCGAGCAATTCTTTGCAGTAATTGTGAGCTGTTAAAAGAGTCTCATCTTTCTATATCTTTTCTCCTTCAAGCAATGTCTTCAACTTTTTCACTTCTTCTGCTACCTCGAAGTTCCAGTGATGAACATATTTAACTCGGGTTATGTGATCTTTCCTTTCTCGGTCGATCACCGTATTCAAGTCTTTAAATTTTTTATCGGTGTCCTCCTTTTCTTTCTTTAACTTGGGAACTGCTCTATCAAGGTTGGTGATGATCTCATCATTCTGACTTGTTGTAAGCTTTAGTACTACAATTCCAATCTCCAAACTCTCCGTGTATTTTGAGAGCATCTTAGCTAACTTCCTCCAAGTAAAGACCTGGTCATACACATCACCAACATATGGCATCGTTCGATCCTTAATATACAAAGGAATATCTTTCAAGTTCGTAATGAACTTGCAGGACTTAAAATCAATTTTCGAAAAGGGACGCTACGATTCAACTATTTGAAGATTCGAAGCGATTGGCTGCTCTTTTTCAATAACAGGCCTCTCGATAGCTACTTTATCAGATCTATATTGAGAAGGATCAAAGGCAACAAATTTCGATGGATGGAGAGACTACGAAGGAGTATGGGATGGTGCTGGCTGCTGGTGGAGAGGAAAGCACAAGAGGGGTCATCGCGAAGGATGTCATCGTGGTAACTAGAATGTTTTTCCAAACCCCTAGATGGGGAGGGGGTAGTGACCTGGATCTAGATCGATGCCAAGATGACGAATTATATGGTTTGTTTTCTTTCTCTCTGCCCCTACGATCATGTAACATCCCTCATTCTAAGGCCCAAAAATAAATGTTACCGATGTTGCAGTCATCAGTAGTATTATTCTCCAGTGACAAAATGAGATTAGCTAATAGTGTCTTTAACATCAAAAGCATATGAATATGAAATTTTTTCAAACACATTTTATTAATAATTTCCATATTCTTTATGTAATCCTAAAATGTTATCCAGTTTCAAACAAAATATAGTTATTACAAAATACTCCAAGTGCGACATAGGAAGATCCCCTTTGGTTGATCCATGTTTACTAATAGACATATACAATCTCTGCCATTACATACATTCAAACAAAATGATAGTTCAACAGACACAAATAGTTTCCTATATAGCTAGCTTTACCTCCTGCACGTCTTCGGAAGCTTTATTGACAAACCTAAAACCTGGAAACCTTACTCTCAAACTACTCAAATGAGTATCCAAGAGTTAAAGGGAAAAACAAAATCTTCAGGTCAGACAAAAAGCCTGATGTGAATAATAACATGCTACCGTGGTAATAGATATTTAGTAAGACCATGTTGTTGAGCGGAATAGGTTTCCCCCTCACTAGTATCTTCTGAAAATATATCAATCACAATCATGCTCCTACATTAATAATGTTAAATAAACATAAACAATCATAAGAATGCATGATACATGGAAAACCTGACCAATCTGTCTTAACTAATTGACCGTTTATCTCTACTTCATATTTTTCTAGGGTTAACACAAACCTGTACGGTTGACTCGAGCCTACAGGATATACCAAAAATTCTCTAACTCGCTGTTAGAAAGAAATTGGACTGTCCATCCAAACACAACCATCTTAGTGTTAACCTGATTATTTGTCATCTCATAGTTTTGCTAGGCTCATTATGAACCTAATTGTTTTGTAGGCCAACCAATAACCCACCTCAGTTATAGACTCCTTTCGATGCATATCCTACTTTTAGTTTTGTCCTTAAAAAAGCCCGACGCACTAGAATTGTGGACTAGTATCAAGTCGGGGCTAACAGTTGAAGTATCGGGCGCTATCTTACACCAGTCCTATTATCCGGTTTCTATTCTCTAATTCTTGGCTCAATTTATCCTATCACAGTTTATCTACTGATGATAAGATCAATAATTTCACTAGTAAAATTCTGGGCTAAATTCCCTTTTTATTTCCCTGAAAACATAATTCTTTATTAATGATTGAACCCTTGAAACAATACATAGAAACAAGGAAATTACAGTCTTTTACTTTATCCATAATTTTATGCCATATATATATATATATATGCATGCTTTTATGAAATAGGTTTCATTAATTTCAATACAACAAGGAGGTAGCCAACCTCTAAAACCCTAAGGCTATAAAGCCATATAGTAAAACCATTTTAACTGATAAAGTGCGGCATCAATATCGCCGACATAGATTATCGCACGCCATCTAAATTGAAATCATGTTAAAGCGTCTGATTTATAAAACATAAGGCCATAGGCCAAAATCATTTATGCCACATAACATAAATGTATAGGTTGCTGAATATAAGCAGCAGTCCTTGGCTTGTATATTATAAAGCTTTAAAACTTGGAAATATGGGAATGTCAACATTGATGACCTTCGGCATCAATGTCATAGAGTCATCAATATTGTTTATGGCGATATGGAAAATAGGTAGGACCATTGCCATTCATATCAGTGTCGAAAGTAAGGTTTATATGCGGCATTGCTGCCTAAAGTAATAATGCTGAAATTATAGATATGCGGCATCATGTCCTTTAATATCAATGTCAAAAATGCAGCATTACCGCCTTATAAATTTGATGTTGGTATAAAAACACCTGGCATGAAAAACATGCGACATAGAAAACATGAGGCATAGGAACATGCATCATGAAAACATGCAGCATAGAGAATATGCGATATAGAAAACATGTGGCATCATTGATAGTTGCAATAAAATGGACGTAAGCATTGATTAATAACGACGTGGTAATCTCGTAATTAACATAATTTTTTTTGTTTCCTCAAAAAGAAACTTCTTTTCACCAATTTCAATTCTTTGTCAAATTGCTATTGGATAATAAACTTCATTATCAAATCCTTTCTAGAAAACTATATAAGAGCAAAATTATCATTCCTAGAATAATTTGCAAACCAATTAAACTTATACAGTTATTTTAGTATAATTATTAACCCTTACTAGCCTAATAAATTCATATAAAATCATAAAATACCTGGGAAAAGTCACCAAAAATCACAATAAATCAAAATTAACATATTCTTTTGTATATAAAAATTTAGAGATCAAAATTGTTATTTATTTATTTTTAATAATTAAAACCTGAAATAATTCCTCACTTAGGAAATTTATAAAATATTCATACTTGCTTGGAAAATTAAGAAACTGAAAATCCACTTTCAAAATAAAATTTTTAACATCAAATCCAAATTTCAAGTCAAATGGATGTCATAAATTAGGTTTTCACTCTTAAAACCTATTAAATAATTCCATAATAAATCCAATAATTTATCATTCAAGCATATAATTAACTAATCAAGCATAACACAGCATAATAACAACATATGATTCGGGTTTAGGTATAAAACCAAAATAAAAATCAATAGCAAGATGGGTAACCATTATTCGCCTTGATTTGATGAAGACAAATGAGATTTGAGTTTAGATTTTGTTTCCTCTAAGCTTTCCTCTTATTTCGTAGCGTTTCTTCCCTTGAACTCCTAAGTAATGGCCAGTCTAGAGTTTGATAGTGTTTGGGTGAACATAAATAAAGGAGAAGAAAATGTAAGAGTTTATGTATATGAATATGGCTTATTCCCATTTTTCCCTTCACATGAATTCCTTCTCTTTATTTAAGCTATAACCAATCCGATTAACTTATCAATTTAGGCATCACCTCTTTTAATTATCAAATTTCATTCTCCTTATCATTATACATTATTTTATTTTATTTATCTAATTTAATATACAAAATAATGTTAATCAAAATTAGGGGTATTGCAAACTCCCCTCCTTAAAGAATTTCGTCTTCGAAATTACGATAATGTATACAACAAACATATAACATAGGTATAAAACGTACAGTCAAAACAAATCAGGATCAGTATCTATAATTTTGTCATCTGTCTCTCAAGTACAGTCTCTATAGTCGTCACACCATTAGACCTTCATTCGTATGACTGTCCTATTTCTTAAATTCTTCTCATCTCCAGCCACAATACAAGCTGGTTACCTAACAATAGTCATGTCTGGTTCCACTACTATGTCTTCTAATGCGGTCAGAGTGATAGTATTCCCTTGATCACAAACACACTTCCTAAGATGAGAAACATGAAAAAAATTCTGGATTCCCTCCAAATTTCTCAATGACTCTATCCGATAAGCGTATTTTTCGATCCTTCCTATGATAGGAAATGGTCCAAAAAACCTAGATGTCATTTTCCTTGACTTTTCAAATCGAACTGCACCCTTCACTGGTGATACCTTGACAAAAACATGATCTCCCACTGAGAACTCCAATCCTTACATGTCTTAACTACGTAAGTTTTCTGCCATGTCCAAGCTTCCTTTATTCCCACTTGGATCAAGTCAATATATTCTATGGCTTCTCTTGCCAAACTTGGACCAAGAACTAGTCTATCCCCGGTCTCTAACCAATATATGGGTGATTTGCATGGCCTTCCATACATAGCTTCAAAAGGTGTCATCCCTATACTAGTCTGAAAACTATTGTTATAGGAAAATTTAACTAAGTCTATATGGTCTTTCCATGATCCTTCAAAATTAACGCACAAGCTCTTAACAAATCTTCTAAGATTTTGTTTAACTATTTTAGTTTATCCATCTGTCTATGGATGGTAAGTAGTGCTCATTTTGAGCTCGATGCCCAAAACCTCTTGCAAACTCTTCCAGAATTCACTAGTGAATAAAGTATCTCTATCACTAACTATACTACTAGGAATCTCATGCAGTCTAACTATATTCTTCATGTAGAATATAACAGCCTATGATTTTTGTTTGATGATAATAAACATATATATATTTGTCTAAATGTATTTTTTATTATAGCATTTTATTTTTCCATATAATTAAATAAATATTTGTTGAATAAAATGAATAATTCAGAATTCATATTTAAACAAATATTTTATTCAAATAAATATTTTATTACAAATTCAAATAGTACAAATTTGAGCTCTCGCTACATTTACACAATTTCAATTATAATAAATTTTCAATTACAATACAATTTCAATTACAGCACAATTTTCAGTTTACATTTTTCACCTCACTAAATATTCACTCTTCACTAGTATTTTGAACTTCCACTTTGTTCCAGTCTATATCCAGCATCTGAACTATCTGCAAAATGAACATCGACATAGTAAAATTGAAAAAGAAATATTTCATAGTGTACAATGAAGTGTGTGTTTGAAAATGTTATTTGCCTCAGTTATTTGGGTTGTTCGTCACCATTTATTTTAATTCATCTTACACTAACAACTTATGACATGCACAGTGTATCACTGTACATGCCATAAGGTCATGCATACTGATATACACTTGCTTATGAAAATCGTAGGGACAGGTGAGCACAAGGTTAAACCCAAGAAAAAGCTGGATTCAACTCAAGTGAAATTTCTCGACCAAAAGAAGACTATAAGACCAAAGTACATGAAACCAGATTACAAGAACACACACCAAATGCCAAAGAGCCAAAGAAAATTGAAGTGAACCAGACCAGACCAGACAAGGTCATCAATGAACCCAGACTGGACAGAACATTCAAAACAAACCAACATGAAAACATGGAAGCAGAACCAGACCTCAAATGACAATGTATCAGAGTAATGAAATGTCAAGACAAAAATGCAAAGTTAAATAACATGAATGCAAAGCTTCCACTAGACCTGTCTACAGTTCAAATGAAACTACACAAGCATTTGAATAACAATTAAGAGAATCACACACACATGAGTGCAAGCAACTGGACATGGAGCAACCAGAACAATGCAGAAAAACATGCACTGATACATGTGAAAACACAAGGACTACAGCTGAACAAAATGGACATATGAAAACATGAAGGCTCAGATCTACATAAGACTAAAACAATGCACAATGGAGCATGAAAGCAGTTCAACATGCAATAAGACTATCACAGTTTAGGTCCAACTCAATATGACTACAATAACATGAAAGCAACCAAACTTTAGAATTTTCAATGGCATTTGGAGCATACAATAGCTAAACTAGATCAGCATACAAGGAAATGTACACATGATGAACACACATGAAAGCAGTTCAACATGAATAAACTCAGGCATGAAAAACACTTGAATATATTCAACCAAGTTTATCAACACAGCAGTGTACAAAGATGCAACAACCAAGTGCAGGCTCATGGAGTGACACACAATATGCAAAAACAGTAGCACTTATATATGTATACATGTATAAAAGCACAAAAATGAAGAAAATAAAGTCATGGGTAATTATCAGTAGGTTGAATAAAGTTGTTGAGCAAATCATGGTGAACCAGTCAGTTTTTAGGAGGTCAACACTATCTCAAATTCAAGTTCTCTAAATCAAGGTAGTATTCAAAAATCCTAAATAACAGCAGTAGTTCGAACCAGTCAAGGAGTAGTGAAATGTTGCAGTGAAGTCAATCAGAGGAAACGAATCGAACGAGTCAAAATTTGTAAGTCTAGATTATTTTAAAATCAAAATGCCGAAGTCATAGGAGCACAGCAAGGAATCGGCCAAACTAATTCAAGAAAATTTGAATTCATGGAGTAACAATGAACAAGTCAGAAGTCATCACTATCATTCAATCAATAATCGAACGACCAAGCAAATGCAAGTGATAAAATCATGAAACATTCAAACCAAAAATATACGAACGTAAATTTAGGGATTTTATCCATATTTAAACCCATTATCATCATCGACGCATATTCATTCGAGTTCAGGCAAAATCAAAAAGAAAGCCTTGAAATAAATCACGAACTAATCCAGAACTCGAATCAAGTCGAGCATAATTATAAATCGAAAGGGGCAAAATCATATACCAAATATAAGCAACATCCATTCGAGCTCGACAGGAATGAAGCCGCCGTAAGAAATTGAAAATCACTAATAGAAGAAGCAGCGAAGCGGGAATGAAAGCATCAAAGGATTCGATCTTCTAATTTCCAATCGGCGCTTCAAATAGAAAACCCTAATACCAGATTGAAAAAGAAATAAGGCTGGTGCAAAAACAAAGACTGTCTTCTATTATTTGTTTGGATCGGCTTCTATTATTTTTATATTGGGCTTCAAATTTAAAAATTAAGGTTCTTTTTAGTTTTAATTTTTATTTATAATTTCCTTTTAAAATATTATGAATTTCTAGTTGTGTGACTAGATACAAACTGTTTGCACCAAAATTGGGCAACACTCTTCGGAAGTTTTTGAAGAGATAATAAATGAAGAAATCAAATTGAAAATGAGGATTATCTAACAAAAACTCCAAGTCGCAGAAAAGTAAATTGCACAGAAGACAGTAATTTAGAGTGGTTCGACGTATTGCCTACGTCCACTATGAAGTTTTATCACTTTATTACTTGATACTTGAAGATTACAAGTGTTCTAGAGTGAAGTACAACAGATAATAAGCTTAAATTCGAAATCAATGGCAGTGATGATGATGTGGAGTGATTCTGGCAGCGTCCGGGCATGCTTTATCTCTAAAGATTCTCCGATCCCCTTTCCGAATGACCAGGGTCTCTATTTATAGGTGTAGGATGCTGATATTTTGCTGAAAATTCGGGAGACCACTTCTGGCACGTAAGGGGGGCCCACAGGCCCCGCCTCAAGAAAATTGGGCCCGCTTGGGATCGATTCGAACACCATTCGAATCGATCAAAAAAATTATCCAATCGAGGTGAAATTTGGTGTGGACATTCTTCTATATGTTCGTAAGCTCCTGTGAAAATTTCATGGCATTTGGACTTGTGGATCTCAAGTTATGGTCGATTCAAGATGATGATCTACGTCAGATGGCTTAGTTCGAATCGATGCAGTTCGAATCGATATGCTTGCGCGTGAGGATGTTGATGTGGCGCGTGCTTCCCGGGTTGATCCAGTTTTTTCTCCGAGTTTACTAGGTCGACTCCATGATTTTCGCGGCTTTGACTTAATGGATTCAAAGGAATGGATTCGAGCAGAAGTTTGCTCCTATCGATCGTTATGTGCCATAGCCGATCGATACGAAGTCGTCACAATAGAATGGATTCGAAGCGAGGTCACTGGATCGATACGAAGTGGTGTAACTTCATGGATCCGAAGGACTTCATTATGATGGATTCGAACAAGGTTGCCGCAAGGCTAATTCCCTTCTGATCGATGCGAAGGCAATGGATACGAAGCTCAGCAACACCTATGGATTCGAAGCAAGGGAAACTTGATGGATTCGAACATGTGTTCCAACGATGGATTCGAACTTAGGGCTTGCCCTATGGATTCGAACTCAGGGATATTTCCTCCAACTTGTACCGATGATAACTTGAGCGTACGAACTCGTATCGACTTGAGATTTGGAACGTTGGCTTTCATGACTTTGCTTGACATGTCTTATCAATTGTATCTCGATCCAGACTCGAGTAAAATTCATCGATATCTGTGGCTATCCAACAGTTACTCCATGCTGAGGATGTATGATACGTGTTCTCCAGTTAGTTCCTTGATATATCGGCCTTGCCAAAAGGCGGGATAACATTTGCCCCCTAAAGCACGTCTTGTGTAAACATGACGTGCTTTGAAAAGCTGCAGTTTCACGTTGGACAACTATCACATGTTTCGTTGAAAGTCGTACTTTGTATTGCTGTGACCGACCGTCATATGGTAGTGATTAGCTATTTGTCGTCGAAATCATGACGAGATGAGCATTTGATCCCTTTGAATGTCAAAATTTGAATATTAGTCGGACATATGCGCATATATGTTAACTTGACTCTCGTTAAAGTTGCGTGTTCACAAATCATTGCCAGTTCAAATTTTTATCGAATTTTGTATTGATCCTCTCCTGAACCGATTCGAAATTCGAGTTGAAACAATGTTTTGATGATTGTCTTTTATTATCCTTTTGTAACGATCCTCCCCTGAATCGATGTAAAAAGGTTGACAAGTAGTTTTTCACATTGGTGCGGGTCGAATTGATGGATACGAAGCGATCACTCTCATCGATGGTCTTCGATGGATTCGAAGTGATCGTTCGTGTCGACATTTTGTGCATCGTCGTGAGTCGATGTTCATGAAACGCACACTTCGAATCGATGGGATGTGGCGACTTTAGAATAGACTTTGTCAAACGCTTCGTATCGATGAGGCCTTGTGGTAATGCCGCTTTGATGGATACGAAGTGCAATGGATTCGAAGCGAACGTTCGAGTCGATCTGGGGTTCGACCGGTTGTGACCGGTTAAATTAACTGGGAGGCGAATCGACCCATTCTTCTCCCTAGGCTCCATATAAATACCTGAGGCTTGGCTCACTTTTACTTTTTATTTTTACTGTTTCTCTGCCTTTTCCTTTGCATCGATCCTGCGTACTTGAAAGAAACGCTCCTTCGAATCAAACAAAAAATTTCGATCCTTCCATCATAATCCGAAAAAATCAGGTAACTAATGGATTAAACCATGCTAAGAATGATAAAACTAGAAATCTCTACCATTATTCTCGAACTTTTCTGAGATTAATTTCAAAGGGCTTTAAGATCTGGGTGAAATTGATCGAAATTAAGGATGGAGCGTAATGAAATGTTGAGGTTTCTTGGAGAAGAAGGAGATTCTGAGAGATTACTTCCTCTTCGTTTCATATCGATCTGGGATGGGGTAGCTCGAATCGATCCTGGCTATATGGCTTCGTATCGATGCTTGTGTCGATTAGATAACTAGGTGGGATGAAGTGGTTCGCATCGATCGAAGGTGGTCGGAGTTCGTGTCGATCTGTTGTAACCGTGCGAGCACTTGGATCGTGTGATCGATACGAACTATTAAATCTCACGATCGATTCGAAGATATCGAGCTTGATCGATTCGAAGCTGTTTTCCCTGGTTGATGCGAATTCTCTCCTGATGGATTCGAAACGCTCCTTCAGCTGATGCACAAAACATCGATCCAAGGCCCATCGATACGGAACGTATCGAGTCGACCCTGATCGATACGAGGCACATCGAGTCGATCTGTATCGGTACGAAGTGATCGATTCGACCGTGCCTAATACGAAAAAATGTTATTTCCAACTCGCTTCAAAACCTGAACTTCGACTGATTCCAAGCTGAAAATTGGAAAACGTAGTGAATTTAGCACACTTGAACACTTGATTCCAACGAGCTTCCGCCTTGTATAATTGGACTTAACTGTAGGACTATACATTTGACTGCCTTTTGAAGCTTGTCGATGGAACTGCGACCTAACAAAAGTATAACGGACTCAAGCTTGAGTTGACTGATAGCATCTGGATGGCACGGTTGTGACGGTCAGCGATGACGGTCATTTTCGGTCTGATTTTTAGAGTTTTGTCGTTCACGCATTTTGGTTTAATCTTGTGAAATTTGCTTAAGTAACGCACAGCACTTGCATTGCACAGTACATCCATACACTTCTACACTGGGGAATGCACGAGCTCTTTATGTACTTAACATTGCTTTCTGATGAGTTAGTCAGTTATGGGATCTTCAAGCTCCCAACAATAAGAGGTACAGAGTTCGCCCCCTCCTGCACTTGAAATTCCTGATATTCCTGCCGAAGTAATTGATCCAGCCCCGGATGAATTGTCGGATGCTTTATTTATTGAAAACCCTATTGACTCCGTCCAGTCCAATATCTCCGAATCTTTGCTGGGCCGGATATGCTTGAAACATAACCTATCTCCGGACGATGTGTTATTACCGAGAGCTGATGACAGACTCATAATCCGCCGAAGGGTATACTGCCTTCTATCGTCATGCTTGTGCGGCCGGAACTCTTTCCCTGTTTAATCAGTATATCAGAGGGATGCTGTCATTCTTAGGAATTGCTCCCTCACTGCTTCATCCTAACGGACATGCGTTGCTGAACAGTGCCTTCATCATATTTATGGATTGTTTCTTTTGCCCGCCGCGGCCGTCTGAGATTAGATACATATTTAACTTCAAAAGTAGGGGTGATAGCCCATCTTTCACTTTTCTGGAAGCGGTCAGAAACTGCCAGGTTGTGACCGGGGCTTGGACTAGACTTAGCTACTTTAAAGCCGAATGGTATTTTGTTCGGTGCCCCCAAGGATTTGCTAGGCAATGGCTGTCTAGACGTAAGTGTCGCAAATCTTCCTTGAATAGCCATTCTTAACACTTGCACTAATACTCTGTCCTTCTTACAGCTATCATTTCGAGGCCCGACGGTGGATATTATAAAGGCATTGTTCGGAGCTTACAAGAGATCCCGAGCGACTTAAGGCACATCGACTCGGTGTTAACTGATGATAACTTAAGGATGCTGGGTTTAATCGAAATGAACTAGAGCATTGTTATTGAGGGGTTGGCGAAACCGGCTTCAAAGACAAAGAAGAAAACAGTGAAAAGAAAACCCGGCATAGTAATAAGGGAAGCGAGCGACGATGAAAGGACGCCTACGGATACCGAGCTAGCGGCTGATCTTTCCCGAATAGAAGAGAAATGGAAAGGCAAGGCTGTTGTCCCTAAATTTAAGAGACGGAAGTCTGTAGTTGTATCTCGTTTGATCCCCTGAATTACTATCTCTGATTCTGCTCCTTGACAATCAAGAGATGCTTTTAGAGGACTGGATGACATTCCCATCCCGGAGTACGTATCTCTTCACCACGAGTCCGGGTTGGATGAACTCCGGGAGGCGTTAGAAATAAGCGAGCCTTTACCCGTTAGTGCAGTCGACACTTCTGGTTGGTCGGGGGTTTTGCACATTTGCATACACTTTCATAACACTACATGACTTCCGCATAGATCGTATTACATTCACCGGGTTTTTAATTGAGTTGCTTCTCTTTCGTAGGTGCTATGTCTGGTCGTCAATCTACATTGGATAAACTCCGACGAGTGCATCATCCTTCGTCCTACTATGAATCTCGTCATGGGGACTCCGATCGCGATTGCGAATGGAGGTATTATGGCCAAGAATATTATGCAAGGGACTACCCCGTAGTTACTCTAGTCAAGAGCGCTCGGACAGAGATCGGAGATACCGTTCCCCTTCTTGCTTTCCTCCGCCACCCAGAAGCCATACTCATGTATCCGAGCCTCTGCTACAGCAACCGTCTTCATAGGTTTCAAGGCCTGAGTCGCATCGTTCTAGGACTGAGGTTGTTACGACCACGGCTGTGGAGGAGGCTCCTATTCAACCATCCGGTGAAGGGGCTATTAGACTTGCTCAATTGAAGAAGGACTTTCTGGAAATTTGCTTCGACGCTTGCATCTTCCCTCCTAATCTTAAAAGAATTCCCGAAGACGCTGTGACCACAGCACTTAGTTATACCCGCAACTTCTATGCTCAGTACAAGGAATGGTATAAGGCGGCCGTTAAAGCTTCAAAAGCAGCCTTTGACCGGGCCAAAATTATTGAGAAACTGGAAGCTGACTTGGCCCAGAAGAACCATATCGTCGATATACTTCAATCTGAGGCGGAGTCCTCCCGCAGGGCCGAAGTTGAATCGCTAAAAAAGGTCGATGAGACATTAGTTGAGATTGCAAAGATGCAACAGGCACATTGCACTTTAGTAGAAGACTTGGGCCATCGATACAAAAATTTTGAGGCCGAGCGGGATGCGGCAGTTAAAGAACTGGAGGAGTTAAAGGCCAAGTTTGCTGACATAAGCAAGGAAAAAGATGATGCTAATACGGCCGCTCAAGAAGCGTGTGAGCAAGTTGTGTCTCTTCGGGCTGAGCACGATGCAGTAGTCACAAGGGTTTAGGAGGTGGAAATGGAAGTGGAGGAGAAAGTCCAGGCGGAGAGGTTCAAGATGGAGGCTGAGTTTTACGAACTCCTGGATACATATAATGCCAACGTGTTAGAGCACAAAAATCTCGCCTGGCTAGGAGATTACTCTATGCTTCTCTACAGTGCCTGGAAAAAACTAGTGGAGAACAAGAGGATGTCTTGTCCAGATGAAGCACTAGACGAGTTTGAGCTCGAGTCACGTCTGCTCAGCGAGGAAGAGAGGAGAATTCTTCATGAGGCGATAATCTCCGTCGAGAAAGAAAAACTCGGCATTCAGCAGACGGAGATCGGCGAGGGTTCGGGTGTTGCGCATCACAGCGAGAGTATCGAAGTTCATGTCCCGACTTCGTCCGAAGTTATCGCCGCGGTTGATCCACAAGTCGTTCCTGCCTACAATCCGGATCAACCGGGGTTATCTCCTGGTAAGACTGCTGTCTCTGAACCTGTTCAAGCTCCGAGGCAAGGCAAGGAAGGTACTTCGATTATTTCCCTCGTGTTTTAAAACAACGATTTTGGAGAGAATTTATTGGACTGACTATTTTTGCTCTTCTTTGTTCAGTGACTGAAAGTGCCGCGCCCGTTCCCCTAGTTCCTCTGGTCCTATATCCTACATAGAGAGTTATTGTCACCGAAGCAATTTCAACTGCTGCCATGGCCGGCGATATTGGAGAGTGGAGCTCGATGTAATTCGATGCTCAAATGATTGAGGAGCTACTTGGTCACTCTCTTGACCCTATTCCCGATCCTTCATTCGTAATGAGTGGAGTTGCTCCAGTTTTCAGTTCTGTCATGACGACCACCATCGTATCCAGCGTAGCTCAGTTGTCTCGAGAAGAAGAGATTTTTGCTGAGATAAGTGTTGAGATGGCCACGGTGACAACGGTCGGTGGTTCTGGATGCGGCACTGCCCCCTCAAGCTTATCTTCTCTGATAGTGATTTCTCCTGGCGGCACGGTGACCATCTCAACTGTTGCTGAACAGACACTTGTCACAGCTCCTATGCCTTCAGTTTGCCCTTCAAAAAGGGTCTCTGTCCCCTCCAGCTCCGAGGAAGATGTTGATATTATGCCAGATCCGGAGGATGAACCAAAGAAAGGCAAGAAACCTCGGAGGAAACCGGGTAGTGGGTCCAGCGGCTCGACTCCAAAGAAGAAGCCTCGGAAGAAGAAGGATTGAGCTTCTTGACTTGTCATGTAGTTGTAAATAGCAGTTCTTTTACTTCTTCTTTCATTCTTTTAGAGCCGTGTATAAGTGTGGATTCGGCCTCCACTTAATCGAAATTTTTTGATTTTCCATGTAATCAAACTTCTTTTTGTTAGTTGATGGAATGGGAAATTGTTCTTTTCTTTTACTTAAGTATTTGCAGTGTTTGGCTTTCAATCCGGTGTACTTGTGGTGTCTTCTACCGTCAAGTAAAGTTCGTTTTTTATTTGCCAAGTCTGAAAAACTCGATTACATGTCATGATTGATGAATGAGTTGAACTCCGGGCATTGTACTGCTTCAGTCGGCGATTAATACTTAAGCTTTTTTCCCCCTAGTTTCGGGGTACAACATTTGTACTTTGGTGGTTGATCGCACTTATTGCCTATCTTAAGCACATGTCCACATTCTGGGGACTTAGGATGATTTGAGATCGATAATCTAGTTCCCACTCTGGGAATTTGAGAGTTATCGATGTTTGTAACACAGTTCGCGCTCCGGAAACCTGGAATTGATGTTTATACTCCACTTCGCGCTCTAGGAACTTGGAGTTAGTATTGATATTTCGGTTCGCACTCTGGTAACTTTGACTTGGTATTCGCGCTTCAATTCATATTCTGGGAACTTGGAGATAGCTTGTATGTTTGGGTTCGCGCTCCAAGAACCTGTAATTTATGTTTATACTCCAATTCACGCTCTGCGAAGTTGGAGTTCGTTCGCGCTCTGGGAACGTTTTATTGGATATTTATACTCCAATTCGCACTTTGGGAATTTGGAGTCCGTTCGCACTTTGAGAACGATTTATTTGATGTTTATACTCCAATTCGCACTCTGGGAATTTGGAGTCCGTTCGCACTCTGGGAACGAGTTATTGGATGTTTATACTCCAATTCGCACTCTGTGAATTTGGAGTCCGTTCGCACTCTGGGAACGAGTTATTGGATGTTTATACTCCAATTCGCACTCTGGGAATTTGGAGTCCGTTTGCACTCTGGGAACGAGTTATTGGATGTTTATACTCCAATTCGCACTTTGAGAATTTGGAGTTCGTTCGCACTCTGGGAACGATTTATTGGATGTTTATACTCCAATTCGCACTCTGGGAATTTGGAGTCCGTTCGCACTCTGGGAACGATTTATTGGATGTTTATACTCCAATTCGCACACTGGGAATTTGGAGTTAGTGGAAGGATTGTTGTGTATCAATCCTTGTAAATGCTGGTGTAGTGTTCTGCCCCCGAGCTCGGGTTTCACTTAGTGAGTGACCGGTCGTATCACAGTCACTCCCTATTTGAATAAATCACACCGTATGATGGAACTTAGCTCTTCGTGCATCGTGATATTGTGCGTCACACAGCTCTGGCTCGAAGAGATGGCATTTTATTGCTGAAATGAAAGAAGCATGGAAAAATCAGTTGCCTTATTACAAATTCAAACTTCGAAATAAAATGCAAAAGAAGAAATTGACTAAAATAGATAAATAAAGCCTGTCATGTGTAGTAGCGATGGAGACTTTTGCTATTCCAGGCTCTCGGCAATGTAAGACCGTCAACGGTCGACAACTTGAACGTGCCATCTCCGAGCTTTTGTGAAATCACATACGGCCCCTCCCAATTTGGTTTCATGTGCGAAGGGACCGGATAAATCCTCTTGAGTACGAGATCGCCGAGTTCAAAGGTTCGCGGTCGGACCTTGGCATTGTATATTCGAGCGACTCGACCTCGATATACGGCTGCCCTCAAATCAGCTTCTTCACGCTTCTCATCGAGTAGATCCAGAGATTCAGCAAGTAATATGGCATTCGTTTTCGGATCATAATATGTCACATGATGAGAGTGAACTTCCATTTCGACTGGAATAACGGCTTCAGAGCCATAAGATAAAGAAAATGGAGGTGTGTCCGGTTGTAATTTTGTGAGTTGTTCGGTAAGCCCATAAAGCCATAGGAAGTTCATCAACCCACTTGCCCACGGCCTTTTCTAGTCGTTTCTTCAAAATAGATTTGATGACCTTATTAACAGCTTCAACTTGACCATTCGCTTGAGGGTGCGCTACTGCAGAGAATTTCTTATGAATGTGGAATCGTTGACAGAAGTTCTTGAATTCAATACTATTGAATTGGGCTCCATTATCAGTGATAATAGTATGCGGGAGACCAAACCGGCAGATGATGTTGCGTACCATGAAGTTGATTACTTTCTTTGTCGTAATTGTTGCAAGAGGTTCAGCTTCAGCCCACTTGGTGAAGTAACCAACTGCGACGATGGCGTATTTCGCGCCACCTTTAGCTAAAGGCAATGCACCAATTATGTCAACCCCCCATATTGCGAATGGCCATGGACTGACCATTTGGGTTATCTCAGTAGGTGGGGCTCTAGGAATCCGAGCGTGTTTTTGGCATTTATCACATTTTTTAGCATAATCCATAGCATCGCGGTTAACAGTAGGCCAATAGTATCCATATGGAGTATTTTCTTGGCAAGTGCTTGCCCCCCAGTGTGATCGCCACATTCTCCTTCGTGCACATCGTGTAACACTCGTTTGACTTCATCGTGCGCGATACACCGGAGAAGAGGAATAGAATACCCCCTTCGATACATAACTCCATTCTGAATGACAAATCGTGAAGCTTTTCGAAGAACCTGTCTTTTCTCACTTCGACGCTCAGGTAATATACCATGCTCAATGTAGTCTCGATAGGGGGTCATCCATAACTCCCTGCTAGAAGTAGCTTCAAATCTGAAATCATTTTCCGCTCGACCAATGCTCGGAGAGGATAAAGTTTCAACAGGAATGAGTCCCAAGTGTTGAGCTTCGTCTGTACTTGCCAAATTTGCCAACGAATCGGCTTTCTCATTGTGCTCTCGGGGTACGTAGAAAATGGTGTAATAATCAAACTGATCAAGCATCTCCCGGACTCGGGTTAGATAAGCAGCTAGTCTTCGATCTTTGGCTTGGTATTCACCTCGAACTTGGCATACTACCAACTGGGAATCACAGTAAATTTCCACAGCGATAATTCTTAGGTCACGGGCTAACTTCAACCCAGTAAGAAAACCCTCATATTCAGCTTCATTGTTGGTTGCACGGAAACCAAACTTTAAAGCGTAGCATATGGATCGGCACTCGGGGGTTTCAAGCACCACCCCTGCGCCCGAGCACCGATCGTTGGATGCACCATCAGTATACAGCTTCCATATGTATTCGGGAGATTTGCTAGTTTCAGGTAAGTCTTCAGCAACAGTGAATTCGGCAATGAAATCTACTAGGACTTGACCGTGTATGGCCCTTCTCGGAGTATATGTGATGTCGAATTAACTCAGTTCAATGTTCCATTTCATTAACCTGCCAGACGTCTCAGGTCGTGTGAGGACCTGTCGTAACGGCTGATCGGTGTACACAGTGATGGGATGAGCCTGAAAATACAGACGGAGCTTCCTCGAGGCGATGACTAGGCAATATCCCAACTTTTCTAGTCTTGGATAATTTCTCTCGGCTCCGGCTAATCGTTTACTAACATAGTAGACCGGTTTCTGAACTCGGTCTTCCTCCCGAACTAATGCAGCACTGATTGCGTTTTCAGATACCACCAGGTAGAGATACAACTGTTCATGGTCAACGGGTTTTGAAAGAATCGACGGTGTGGAAAGATGCTGAATTAGTGATTGAAATGCGCCCTCGCATTCCGTAGTCCATTCGAAGTTTCGTTTCCCTTTTCGGATCAGATCGAAGAAGGGTATGCATTTGTCAGCTGATTTCGAGATGAACCTGCTCAGTAATGCAACCTTCCCATTAAGTCTCTGAACCTGCTTTACGGTCCTGGAGTTTGAAGATTCCTGATAGCCTAGATCTTTTCAGGGTTGGCCTCTATTCCTCGGGCGTTAACGATGAACCCAAGGAATTTTCCGGATGCGACTCCAAAATGACATTTTAGCAGATTAAGCTTCATCCTGTATCTCCGGAGGACATTGAACATTAACTCTAAGTCTTTGACATGATCAGTTGAGTACCGTAATTTCACCAACATGTCATCTACATAAACTTCTATAGTCTTTCCGATCTGGTCGGCAAACATCCGGTTGACTAAGCGTTGGTAAGTTGCTCCGACATTCTTTAATCCAAAAGGCATGACCTTGTAGCAGTATAGTCCCAGATCAGTTACAAAGCTCGTATGTTCTTGGTCGGCACATGCATGGGTATCTGATTGTAACCAGACTAAGCATCCATGAAAGATAGTGATTCGTGTTCGGCCGTTGAATCCACAAGTTGATCAATTCGGGGAAGTGGAAAGCTGTCTTTCGGACAAGCCTTATTTAAGTCAGAGTAATCAACGCACGTTCTCCATTTCCCATTTGGTTTTCGGACAAGTACAGGGTTGGATACCCACTCCGGGTACAGAGCATCCCGGATAAACCCATTCGCCTTTAGCTTATCAACTTCTTCTTTGAGGGCGGCAGATCTCTCTGGATCCATACTGCCTCTCTTTTGTTTGATCGGGATATGCCGTGGGTCAATATTCAAGGTGTGGCTCACGATGTCTGGCGAGATTCCACACATATCAGAGTGCGTCCAAGCGAACACGTCTAGATTTGCTTGGAGAAATTTGACAAATTCCTGTTGCGCATGTGGGTTTAGCTGAGACCCAATTTTTAACATTTTTGAATCGTCATCATCATCAATTGGAACATCAATCGTCAGCTCGGCTGGGGAAGCTTGACTTTCTTTAGATTCATCATTATCTTTAGTGTCTCTGGGGTCATGATCCCTATGGAATTGGTCGTGGTGCCCGGGCCGAGGCCCAGGCACTAATTGTCAATCGTCGGTGAAACGGACGCAGAGAGATTCCTCCATGCTCTTTCCTTTTTCCTTTTGCCGCGCTTCTCGCAGCTCAGCAACATAGCAGGCTCTCCCAGCAGCCTGATCTCCCTGAATGACTCCAATCCCACGATCAGTGGGGAATTTCAAAGTTAAGCACCACGGGGCAATCGCTGCCCTGAATTCGGCAATGGCTGGTCGGCCCAAAAAAGCATTATACGGAGAGTGGATATCTAAGACAACAAATTGTAACATTTGAACTCTTCGGCATTCTCCGACTCCTAACTCCACTGGCAACTCCACCACTCCAGTGGGTATATTAGCACTTCCATCGAAACCATGGATTTTAGATTGACAATGCTTTAAATCTTTGGCTTCCATCTTCATTTGATCATATGCTCTCTTAAACAAGATATTTACTGAACTTCCACTGTCCACCAGGATCCTCTTCATCCAAGCGGGACCAACCTGGGCAGATATGACTAGTGGGTCTATAGTTGGGGCTTCGACCTTATCAGCATCTCGGTTTCTAAATACGATGTCATCTGCCATCGTTTTCTGTTGTTTGGCCGGGGCCCCTTCATCAAGCGTACTGCAACTCTCGGAATCCACATGCCCGATCGAATTGGCGTATGATTCCATTTCCCTCCAACTTCGGTCAGTTGGATGAGGGCCACCACTAACAGTATTAATAACTAATCTCCCGCCTGTACGTGTGGGCTCCTCCTGTCTCTCTTGGTTTTGTGCACGGTTTTGGTTTGACGGGCCCACACCACCAACTTGTGGCGCCCGCACGAATTGATCTAACTTCCTTTCCCTGATCAATTTTTCAATGAGATCTTGCAAATGTCTTCAATCATTGGTATTATGTCCGTAACTTTTGTGAAATTTACAGAACTTTCCTGTTTGAATTTGTCTCTCCGACGATGGCTTCGGAGTCGGCTTTTTATACTGCATTGCATTACAAGTCTCTAGAGACACGTTTTCCAGTGACGTGTTCAGTGGTGTATAACTTTCAAACATTTGTGCCCTACGCCGCGGGCCATGATTCTGATCTTGCTTCTTATTTTTATTATCGTCATTTCTCGGTTAGGTTTTCTTGTTTTGAATATTCAGTTGGACTCTTCCAGAGCTCTCCCATGTCTGTTTAACTGCCACATTGCTTTGAATTCCTTCGTTGCTAGGTCTCGCATCGTCCTGTTTCCTAGATTATTTCGCATCCTCACGCCTTAAGAATTGAAAAGCTTTGAAGTAGAAACGATCCAACGATGCGGGAGGCTTCCCAGCTAGCCAATTTCCAAATTCAAAGTCGGGGTCAATCCCCTTAGTCAAGGCCATCAAGATTGAATTATCATTGGGGTTAGTGATCTCCGCACAAGCGGCGTTGAACCTTTCCAAATATCGCCTGAGTGTCTCTCCCGGAGCTTGAGTGACACTAGATAAAGTATTTACGTCTTTAGGCCTGGCAATGTGCATATGAAACTGTTCAACAAATTTAGTAGCCAATTGGTCAAATGAAGAGATAGATCATGGTGGTAATCGTGTAAACCACATCGTCGCAATTCCCCCTAAAAAAATGGAAAAACTACGACATTTTACTGCATCATCGGCTATTGCAGCAGTCATAGACCATTCATATTTCAGAATCTGTTGATTAGGGTTGGAACTTCCTTCATACATGGGCAGAGTCGGCATCCTGAATCGCCGAGGAGGTTCAGCATATAATATGTCATCAGTGAACGGAGTATGACTTCGGGTGATTCCCCAATCATCATTTGTTAAGCCATGACTTCCGCGAATCATTTGGCGTACCATAGCTGAGAGGTCAGGTGTTGCTATATTTGGAGGGTGGTGAGCCAAAGTGTGATTGGGTTCCACAGTGCGAGGTGGGATCGGGCGCTGTCGACGATCCGTATCTCACCTCCTTGGCTCGACGTCTTCTGGGACATATGGTTCTAGAGCATGTTCCTACTGGAGGTAGTTCTGATTGGAGTGATTTCGGGTATCAACTCCTATGTCAACTGCAGTGACGTTGGCATGGTTATCCGTGGTATGTTGTGGAACAGTGCCTCCTCGGGAGGAGGGTCCTGTATGAAAACTGGCGGAAGGGCCAACTCTTATCTGCCCAACAGTTAATGCTTGCTGGTGACCAACAGCATGCGCATGACTTCCATCTAGCCTGGGACAAGTGGATATGCCGCTGTAATCAGACGAGGCAGAGATTTCAGTGGAAGAATGAGGGGCGTGATCCCTTCTGGATCTTCTACGCCTTTGGCGATTTAGTTGATTAGTCAACTCAGCATTGGCGCGTAATTCTTCAGTCATCTATTTCCGACTTTGGGTTAGTTCCTGGAATAATGTCTGGAACTCTTGTTGAGTGACCAGACCTGATGGATCTGAATGTCCGGTATCATCCTGATTGGGTGGAGGTAGTTGCGCGGGATTCTGTCTATCCTGGCCTTCTTGACCAGCGGCGGTAGAAGTGGTTCTTGTGCTAACCATCTTGAGGTGTAGAATCCTTTCCTAGATTTTGGTAAATCTGAATAGTATGGAAGGAGTCTGAAATTGAAGTATGGATCTCTCTCTTAGATTTATTCAATCCGGTATCGATGACAGATCCAACGAGCAGGAGAAAATCTGGGTTTTCTCAGTGAAAGCACCAAAGTGTTTACACCAAAATTGGGCAACACTCTTCGGAAGTTTTTGAAGAGATAATAAATGAAGAAATAAAATTGAAAATGAGGATTATCTAACAAAAACTCCAAGTCATGGAAAAGTAAATTGCACAGAAGACAGTAATTTAGAGTGGTTCGGCGTATCGCCTACGTCCACTTTGAAGTTTTATCACTTTATTGCTTGATACTTGAAGATTACAAGTGTTCTAGAGTGAAGTAAACAGATAATAAGCTTAAATTCAAAATTAATGGCAGTGATGATGATGTGGAGTGATTCTGGCAGCGTCCGGGCGTGCTTTATCTCTAAAGATTCTTCGATACCCTTTCCGAATGACCAGGGGCTCTATTTATAGGCGTAGGATGCTGATATTTTGCTGAAAATTCGGGAGACCACTTCTGGCATGTGAGGGGGGCCCACAGGCCCGGTCTCAAGAAAATTGGGCCCGCTTCGGGATCGATTCGAACTCCATTCGAATCGATCAAAAAATTATCCAATCGAGGTGATATTTGGTGTGGACATTCTTCTATATGTTCGTAAGCTCCTGTGAAAATTTCATGGCATTTGGACTTGTGGATCTCGAGTTATGATCGATTCAAGATGATGATCTACGTCAGATGGCTTAGTTCGAATCGATGCAGTTCGAATCGATAAGGTCGAATCGATATGCTTGCGCGTGAGGATGTTGACGTGGCGCGTGCTTCCCGGGTCGATCCAGTTTTTTCTCCGAGATTACTAGGTCGACTCCACGATTTTCGCCGCTCTGACTTAATGGATTCAAAGGAATGGATTCGAGAAGAAGTTTTCTCGTATAGATCGTTATGTGCCATAGCCGATCGATACGAAGTCGTCACAATAGAATGGATTCGAAGCGAGGTCACTGGATCGATACGAAGTGGTGTAACTTCATGGATTGGAAGGACTTCATTATGATGGATTCGAACCAGGTTGCCGCAAGGCTAATTCCCTTCTGATCGATGCGAAGGCAATGGATACGAAGCTTAGCAACACCTATGGATTCGAAGCAGGGGAAACTTGATGGATTCGAACATGTGTTCCAGCAATAGATTCGAACTTAGGGCTTGCCCAATGGATTCGAACTCAGGGCTATTTCCTCCAACTTGTACCGATGATAACTTGAGCGTACGAACTCATATCGACTTGAGATTTGGAACGTTGGTTTTCATGGCTTTGCTTGATATGTCTTATCAATTGCAGCTCGATCCAGACTTGAGTAAAATTCATCGATATCTATGGCTATCCAACAGTTACTCCATGCTGAGGATGTATGATACGTGTTCTCCAGTCAGTTCCTTGATATCTCGGCCTTGCCAAAAGGCGGGATAACACAAACAACGGAGCGTAGTTTGAAAATTCACAACTTAGTTGCAGAGTTGTGGCATGAGCTTAGAGTTAGGTTAGTCAAGTTAGCGAGTGTCGCAAGTTTACGTGTGTTTGTAAGCGTCTGACTAGTTAATTTCTAGTAGAAACCTTAGGAGAAGCACGTAGGCAGGTTTTTGCCAAAGCTAGGTAAATCTGTGTGTGATTTTTACTGCTTTACTTTCTGTTATTATTTTCATTTCTGCATTAATTTTAGTACCACCTTATTCACCCCCCTCTAGAGTGAAAGTGATCCTATAAGTGGTATCAGAGTTAGGAACAAAAACTAATTTTTATTTTAAAAAATTTGATTTTTATTTTAGTGGCTTTTTTCAATAATGCTTTTGCTGAAGGTCATTCCATAGTTAGACTACCAATGTTCAATGGTGAATATTCTTAACGGAAAAGTAGAATGAAATATTTTCTAAAAACCATAGACGCATGTAATGTTGTTGAAACGAGATATAGAACACCAACAATAATGGTAGATAATCAAGAGGTTGAAAAACCTATGGATTAATGGACAGATCTTGAAAATAAACTGCAAAATGCTAATGCTAAAGCTATGAATTCTATTATTTGTTCATTAGATCAAATTGAATTTAGTCGTGTCTCACATTGTCTAAATGCATAGGAAATTTGGCAAACACTTGAAGGGACTCATAAAGGAACCTCCCATTTTAAAGAACCTCACCTTACCATGCTTAGTAGCGGGTACGAGAACTTCACAATGGCCAAGGATGAGAGTATAAAAGAAATGTATGGGCGACTTCAAATCTTATATACAAATCAAAATCTCTAGGAAGACAATACACAGAACTGGAAATAATCTGAAAGATCCTCAGAATTCTTCCATAAAATTTTGAAGCAAAGGTAACCGCCATCCAAGAATCAAAGGATCTGAAGCAAGTTAAAGTTGAAGAACTCGTTGGAAACCTCACCACTTATGAGCTAGAAATCAAATTCAAGAAAGAACATGAAGGAGGAGATATGCGAAAGAAATCGATGCTCTCAAAGGAACAATGAAAAGTGAGGATGATGATGATGGAGATGTTGAATTGGCACTGATAATAAAGAGATTCAAAAGGTGGAACCGCAAATATGGAAATCGTGCCCTAAATCAACAACTGAAGAACAGATCGTCAAAGTTCTAGACAACTCGGAAGAGTAGGCGATCATTTATCACAAGTGCAATAAACTTGGTCATATCAAGCCAAATTGTCTTCAAAATCAATTCAGTAAAGGAAAGAAACCATAAAGGAAAATTTTTGCAGCTACTTGGGGTAAAAGTGACGAAGATGATAAAAGCACTGGAAGTAAGAGTGAAAGAGCAAATCTATGTTTTTCAGGAGAAACAAGTGACAACGATGATGATGAGCCAAGCGAAGTATCAAAACTTACTCGCTCGTAATTACTTATATATTTTCATAAAGTAAATGGCTGTTTTGAACGACTTAGGGAGAAGTGTGCTAAAATTGAATCACAAAGAGATAGTTTGATAGAATTAAATAAGCAACTAGATCAATTAGTTCGAAATTTTAGAAATAGGAGCCCAGAGTGTGATAAGTGTCCATCATTAGAAGAGGAAATAAAAAAAATCAAAAAGTAAAATTAAATTGCTTGAAAATGAAATTTCGATTTTGAAAGAAAGTGAAAACACTAGGAGAGAAAATTCTATTAAAAAGTGCACGTTGTTATTGAATAAAATGTATCTCTCAAATCATACGTCCAACAATTGTCTACAACTCTAGGAAAATTCTCCAAAGAAGAAAGATCACTAAATATGTTATTAGAGAAACAAACTGTTAATACTGTTAACAAGGACTTGGGTATACTCAATTTAAAAGAGTTAGAAGTGAAACTAATCATGTAAACTCCAAGTGCACGAATTGTAGAAAAATTGCACATAATCAAAACAATAGCTGGTATAGACCCAAACACACGAAAACCATATCAATTTGGGTTCCTAAAGGCAGAATGCATAATCTCTTAAAATCAAACAAATCTGGGGGGCAAAAGGAGCAAACATAGATTGTGTTAGGTCTACACAAACTTGTTTTTCAAAATTCTTTATCACTACAATCATGGACCTAAAAAACAAATAGGTCATAAAACTTTTTCCTCGTGTAGGTACGTTGACATGCTAAGAAACAACAAGAGTGGTACCTAGATTTTGGCTATACCAAGCACATGAAGGGCGATTAATCAAAGTTTCTTGGCTTAGAGAAGTACAAAGGAGGCAGAGTCACAATGGGCATTAATGATGTATTATATGTTGAAAATTTGCACCATAATTTGATTTCAATCAGACATTAAGAGGAAAGGTGATCGACGGGGAAAATTTAAAAAACCATTTTTTCGTGCCAAGATCACTGCAAGTACCTATAGAGTCCTTGAACTAGTTCATATGGATTTGATTGGGCCTAATGATATTACAAGTTTAGGTGGTAAGAGATATTGTCTTGTATTGGTTGATGATTACTCTAGTTACACGTGGGTACATTCTTTATCTTACTGCATCTGGACCTGACATTGTATTCACTATTTGTTTATGCGCACGGTTTCAATCAAATCCAAGAGAATCTCATTAAAAATTGTAAAAAGGATTATAAGATATCTGCTGCACACCCCACGGTTTGGTCTATGGTATCCAATTAATGATAACTTTGAGTTAAAGGGGTATTCAGATGCAGGTTATGCCGATATTCTAGTTGATAGAAAATGTACCGGTGGAACGTATCGGGGCATTTGTTAGGTGCATCACATTTCCAAAGAAAATATCTGCATCAATTTCATTTCAAATGATTTTCAATTAGCAGATATTTTTACAAAACCTCTTCCAAAAAATAGTTTTTGTAGACTTCGTCTCAGTTTAGGCATTTTAGAATTTTGATTTTAGATTTGATCATAATGCCTAGTTAGCTAATCTGACTCCCTACTGATTATCGCAAAGATAAATAGTGACTGAAAAAAGTGATGAGTGTTGATCTTGTCAAACATTATGCCTTGAGAAAGTATATTTAGTAAATTTCTCTAAAAATTTAAATAAAATCTATAATAATTTTGGTTGGTTAAAATTCCATAACCATCTCTATTTCTACAACAATCACTCATCAAAATCCGATATAGTATGTCAAAATGTGGTATCTAAACAGGAAATTATTCATTTTTTTAAGTTAAATAACAATAAAATCATCCATAAGTACTCACTCTCATTTAATGGTCCTCACGGTTATGCATAGGTGAACTACTTGGAATTTTTGATCATGTGCATTCATGCTCATTCAAAAGTTTTCCTGGTTATGCATGTATGGTACACATATCAAAATTGATTATTAAATAGGCGAGTTGGTTCTAACCCCATTTAAAAATCCTCACAGTTATGCATGGTTAGAAGATACTTTGGATTCATTTTTTAATAAAAATTGGGAATACTACTAATCTCATATAAAAGTCCTAACGGGTATGCATGGTTAGTAAGTATTTAAATTCTGTCATAAATATACCACAAACGGACATGACCATATGAATTTTTTATGCTGACATCACCCCCATCACTCTAAAATGGAATATGCGCCTAATAGAGTATTTATGATTTTTATTTGATTTTTTGTTGAAATTTAATATTTATACTTGTTAGGTATTAAAGTTGTACTAATGTTTATCACTTTATCACTCTTATCTAACACTATTAACCTTTTGCTGATTAAAAAGGGGGTGAGAAGTTAAGATTTTGGCAAATAAGTTCAAAATTTTATTTGCATATTCCCGTCTAGGTTCATTCTTTGCAATTGGTTTTATTTGCATTTTTTTCTCATGCATATGTAAAGGAGAAGCTTTGTTGTAGGGGGAGCATTCAAATGGGGGAGCTAATAGAATTCATCAAGACCAAATACATTTAATAAAGTCAAAATCTTAATATATATTTGTTATCATCAAAAGAGGGAGATTGTAGAATACAATAGCCTATGATTTTTGTTTGATGATAATAAACATATATATATATATATATATATATAAATGTATTTGTTGTTGTACTATTTTATTTTTGCACATAATTAAATAAATATTTGTTGAATAAATTGAATAACTCAGAATTCATATTTAAATAAATATCTTGTTCAAACAAATATTTTATTACAAATTCAAATAGTACGAATTTGAGCTCTCACTACATTTACACATTTTCAGTTACAATACAATTTCAATTAAAACACAATTTCCAATTTAAATTTTTCACCACACTACATATTCACTCTTCACTTGTATTTTGACCTCCAACTTTATTCCAGCCTACATCCAGCATCTAAACTATCTGCAAAATAAACACTAACGCGGTAAAATTGAAAAAGAAATATTTTATAGTGTACAATGAAATGTATGTTCGAAAATATTATTTGCCTCAGTTATTTGGGTTGTTCGTCGTCATTTCTTTTATTTCATCTTACACAAACAACTTGTGACATGCATAGTGTAGCACTGTATATGCCACAAGGTCATGCACACCGAAATATACTTGTTTATTAAAATCGCAAGGACAGATGAGCTCAAGGTCAAACCCAAGAAAAAGCTGGATTCAACTCATGTGAAAATGCTCAACCAAACAGGATCACAATATCGAAGAACATGAAACCAGATTACAAGAACACACACTAAATATACCAAAGAGCTAGAAAACTGAAGTGAAATAGACCAGACCAGACAAGGTCATCAATGAACCCAGACTGGACAAAGTATTCAAAACAAGCCAACATGAAAACATGGAATCCGAACCAGACCTCAAATGACAATGCATTAGAGAAATAAAATTTCAATACAAAAATGCAAATTTAAATAGCATGAATGCAAAGCTTCCACTTGACCAGTCTACAGTTCAAATGAAACTACACAAGCACTTAAATAAAAATTCATAGAATCACACAAATATGAGTGCAAGCAACTGGGCATGGACCGACCAGAACAATGTAGACAAACATGCATTGATATATGTGCAAACACAAAGACTACAACTCAATTTAAACACATGTAAACATGAAGGATTAAATCTACATAAGACCAGAACAATGCACAATGGAGCATGCAAGCGGTTTAACATACAATAAGATTATCACAGTTTAGGTCCTATTCAATATGACTATAATAACATGAAAGAAACCAGACTAAAAAAAATTCAAAGGATTTGGAGCATACAATAGCTAAAATAGATTAGCATACAAGGAAAAGTACATATGACGAACACACATGAGAGCAGTTCAACATGAATAAACTCAGGCATGAGCAACGCTTGAATATGTTCAACCAAGTTTATCAACACAGCAGTGTACAATGAAGCAACAATCAAGTGCAGACTCATGGAGTGACACACAATATGCAAAAATATTATCAGTTTGAAAAATTGAAGTGCACTAGACATATATACATAAATATGCATATACATGTATGTATGTATGTTATCCAGCCTTTTGGCAAGGCCGTGATATCAAGGAATTGAATGGAGACCAAAGACAGTTCATCCCGAAGATCTGTTATACGCAGACTTACTATGGATATCGATGATTTTTTTTCTAGTCTGGATCAAGCTACAATTGGCATGACACAACAATCAAAGGTGTGTAAGCCAACGTTTCAAATTTCAAGTCAATTGGAGTTCATATGCTCGAGTTATGGATCGATCAAGCTTCGTGAAAAGCATGCCAATTTTGTATCCTTGCACTTCGCATCCATCGAGATTCAACATTATATGTTGTTCATATCCATCAAACAACTAGAGAAGATCTCCCTTCGTATCGATTTGGTTCGAATCCATCAGATGAACCTTGTTTGTATCGATGAAAATTCGTATTGATAAAAACAAAAATCAATTGGTTCGTATCCATCAGCCACCGTATCTCTTCATGTCCATCAAAGCCAGACTACTTCGTATCCATGAAGAATTGTCATTTTGTATCGATCATATTTTCTCCATTTCATATCCATCAACAAACAACTCTTCGCATCGATCTCGTTCATATATGCTTTGTACCGGTCCCTCCATCAACTCAGTTCGTATCGATCGGCCATTGATCGATATGAAACACTCCATAAAAAGCGATTGATACGAAACGATCGATATGAGGTAGCAACACACCATTGATACGAAATGACCTACGAGTATCGATATGAAAAAGCCTCAAACGATCGATACGAAGGATACACGTCGACATCGATTTGAAGGACATAGCACTCAATGGATTCGAAGGGTGAAGCAGTCAACTCGGCACAAAAAGTGGTTCGATCCGAGGAGTTAGCAGCACGTCAACTTGCAAGCACATGCCCACAAAGCGATAATAACTGATTGATATGAAGGGTATCGATATGAATTCAATAGCCTAGAGAAAACACAAGTTTGCATCGATCATAACTCACAATCTACAAGTCCAAACACCACTAAATTTTTACAGGAGCTTATGTACAACCCAAAGAATGTTCATAATCAATTTCGACTCGATTGGATCAAATCTTGATTGATACAAAATTTGTTCATATCGATCATAAATCGAGTGCAAACCACGTAGGATCGATCGCGTGGGCCCGTCCACGTGCAAGAAAAGGTCTCCCGAGATCTGAGCGAGATATTTGCAGCCTACACCTATAAATTGCATCCCATGACCGACAGAAAAGGGAATTTTGGCTCCTTGATGTCCAGACTCTACCGGAATCATTATTGTACTCGAAATTCACTATCATAGTCGAAATTCTCTGTTATAGTCTGCCGTAACCAGCAAGCAAAAGTCTAATAAAGAACAACCATTTCATAGTGGATGTAGGCAACACGCCGAACCACTCTAAATCTTGTGTTTCTCTCCTACTTACTGATTAAAATTTGGAGTGTTTGTTAGATTATCCTCTTTTTACATTTACCTTCTTCATTTTATCTCTTCAAACACTTTCAAAGAGTGTTGTGTGCCCAATTTTGGTACAAACACTTTGGTGCTTTCACTGAGAAAACACAGCTTTTCTCCTGCTCGTTGAATCTACCATCGATATCGGATCGTATAAATCTAAGGAGAAGACCCTGATCTCAAATTCAAAGTTCTTCCATCCTATTCAGATTTGCATCAAGTCTAGGAAAGAGCTTCATTATTCATCATGGTAAACACAAAGACCACTTCTATTGCTGCAGATCCTGAAGGACGGGATTGACAGAATCCCGTGCAACTGCCTCCAACAGATCAGAATGCTGTCGGACCATCAGATCTGCAAGGCCCTGTCACCAGGGAAGAGTTTCAGATGCTACTAAAAGAGTTGAAATAGAGCCGTCAGCAACTTACTCAACAGCTATGTTCCAACGTGGAATTGACCAATCAGCCGAATCGCCATAGGCATAGGAGATCCAGAAGGGATCAGGCTTCCTATTCATCTACTGAGAGTTTAGCTTCTTCAGACTATCATCACAAATCCACATGCCCATAGCTAGATGGGTGTTATACCCAAGCTACTGGACATCAGCATACACTGAGCCTTGGGCAACCAAGAGTTGGCCCGTCAACCAGCCATCAGACTGGACCCACATCCCGAGGAGTTACTATTCCATATCATGTTACTACAACCACACCACCACCGTTTCTACTGAACTGGGTGCTAGTTCTCGAACCAGACAGATCTGGTCCAGTGTCAACATACTCCCGAATCTTATATCCCTAAAGGCTTAGAACCAAGGAGGTAAGACATGGACCGTCGACCACGTCCGGCCCAGCCTCGCATTATGGAACCCAACCACACCTTGGCCTAGCGCGCTCAAATTGTCCAGATGTCGGATATACTGACAGCGATCCATCAAATGATTCTTGAAAGTCAGGGTCTCACTAACGACAATTAGGGAATCTCCCGGAGTCATACCACTTTCACCGATGACATACTTTATGCTAAACCACCTCAGCGATTCAAGATGCTAATTCTACCCATTTATGAAGGAATCTTGGACACTAATCAGCATATTCTAAAGTACCAATGGTTGATGAATGCTGCACGAGCTGATGATGCAGTTAAATGTCGAAGTTTTTCGATTTCTCTTGGGGGCATTGCTACCATGTGGTTTACCCATCTACCGCCTCGATCCATCTCTTGTTTTGATCAGTTGGCAACAAAGTTTGTTGCGTAGTTCCGAATGCATGTAACGAGGCCGAAAGATGTTAACACTTTGTCTAGTGTCACTCAAGCTTATGGATAGATACTCAAGCGTTATCTAGAAAGATTTCATGCTGTGTGTGTTGAGATTAGCAATCCCAATGATAACTCCATTTTAATGGCACTAATTAAGGGGATTGATCCTGATTCAAAACTCGGAAACTGGTTGGCTATAAAGTTTGCTGCATCGTTGGACCATTTCTATTTCAAAGTAACCCAATCCTTGATAAGGGAGGATGTGAAACAGTCTAGGAAAAAGGATGACAGATGGCCTAGTATGGAAGGAATCCAAAGTAATGTAGCTGTTAAACAATCCGAGGAGAGCTCCGGAAAAGTGCAATTGAATATTCAAAATAAACAGAATCAACAGAGAGGTAATGGAGATCGAAATAAGAAACGAGACCAGGTCGTGGTCCGCGATGTAGGGCTCCCATGTTTGATAATTGTACTCCTTTGAATATATCGTTGGAAAATGTGTACTTGCAGATTTGTAATACCATTCAATATAAGAAATCTGCCTCCAAACCATCATCAGAGAAACAAATCCAAATGGGAAAGTTTTGTAGATTACATGATAGCTACGGCCATAACACGAATGAGTGCCGTCATTTGCAGGATCTTATTGAAAAGTTGATAAGAGAAAGGAAGTTAGAGAAGTTTGTGCGGGCACCGCAGTCTGGAGGTGCGGCCCATCAAATCAAAATCATATGCCAAATCATGCAAGATAGGAGGAACCCGCTTGTACTGGCGGGAGGTTAGTGATAAAAACTATTAGTGGTGGTCCTCATCCAGCAGATCGAAGCTGGAAGGAAATGGAGTCGTATGCTAGTTCTATTAGGCATGCAGACTTCAAGTGTTGTAGCAGTTTGGAAGATGAGGATCCGACCAAACAATAGAAAACGATGACTGACAACATCGTGTTTTAAGATAAAGATGCTGACAGGGTTAAATCCCCTACTGCTGATCCACTTGTCATATCAGCTGAAGTAGGTCCTGCTTGGATGAAGAGGATCTTGGTAGACAGTGGAAGTTCTATGAACATATTGTTTAAGAGAGCCTATGACCAGATGAAGATGGATGCTAAAGATTTGAAGCCTTGTCAGTCTCGCATTCATGGCTTCAATGGAAGTGCAACCATACCCATTGGATTGGTGGAATTGCTAATGGAGTTAGGAACCGGAGAACGCCGGAGAGTCTGGATATTGCAATTTGTTGTATTGGACATAGACTCGCCATACAATGCTTTCTTGGGCCGACCGGCCCTAGCTGAGTTTAGGGCTGCCATTTCCCTATGGTGTTTGACTCTAAAGTTCCCTATTGATTGTGGGGTTGGGGTCATTAAAGGAGATCAAACAGCTGGGAGAGCATGTTATGTTGCTGAGCTGCGCGAGGCATAGCGAAAGGAGAAAGGAAAGGGCGTAGAGGAATCTCTCTGTGTCCGTTTTGTTGAAAATTGGCAATTAATGCCTAGGCGTAGGCCCGGGCACCCCAACCAATTCCAAAGAGATCTTGACCCAAGAGGTCACGAAAACGAAGGTGAAAGTAAATACAGTCAAGCTTCTCCGACCGAACTGACGATCGATGTGTCGATTGACGATAGCGACGATTCTAGATTGATAAAGATTAGATATCAGTTAAGCCAACAAATGCAAGAGGAATTGGTTGAATTTATCCTAGAAAACCTTGATGTGTTTTCTTGGATACGTTCTGACATGTCTGGAATCTCCATGGACATTCGAGCCACACATTAAACATTGACCCGTGGTACGTTCCGGTCGGATCTAGAGAGATCTGCCGCCCTTAAGGAAGAGGTAGATAAGCTTAAATCGAATGGATTTATTCGCGATGCATTATACCCAGAATGGGTATCCAAACCTGTACTTGTCCGAAAGCCAAATGGGAAATGGAGAATATGTGTCGATTATTCAGACATGAATAAAGCTTGCCTAAAAGATATTTTCCACTTCCTCGAATTGATCAACTCATAGATTCAATGGTAGGACATGAACTCCTATCCTTCATGGATACGTATTCAAGCTATAACCAGATACCTATGCACTTGCTCGACCAGGAGCACAGCAGCTTCTTGATTGATTTGGAACTCTTTTGCTACAAAGTTATGCCTTTTGGACTCAAGAATGTCGGTGCAACCTACCAACGATTGGTTAATCCGATATTCGCCAACCAAATTGGAAAAACCATGGAGGTATACGTGAGAGACATGCTAGTGAAATCACTATTTTCCATTGATCATATTAAAGACCTTGAATCAATGTTTAATATCATCTGAGAATACAGAATGAAGCTCAATCCGTTGAAATATCAGTTTGGGGTCACATCTGGAAAATTCCTTGGGTTTATCATCAACGCTCAAGGAATTGAAGCCAATCTCGAAAAGAACTGGGCGATCAAAAATATTAAGACTCCAAGAACTATAAACTAAGTCCAGAACCTCAACGGGAAGGTAGCATCACTGAGCAAGTTCATTTCAAAATCCACTTACAAATGCATTCCCTTCTTCGATTTGACCTGAAAAGGAAAACGGAACGTTGAATGGACCATGAAATGCGAGGGCACATTCCAAGCACTAATTCAGCATCTCTCCACACCGCTTATTTTGTCAAAGCCTATTGATCACGAGAAATTGTACCTTTACTTGGCGGTATCAGAAAATGCAATCAGTGCTACCCTAATTTGGGAGGAAGACCGATTACAAAAACCGGTCTACAATATTAGCAAATGACTAACCGGAGCTGAGAGAAACTATCCGAAGCTAGAGAAGTTGGCTTATTATCTCGTTATTTCCTCAAGGAAGCTTTATCCGTATTTCCAGGCTCATCTTATTACAATTTACAATGACCAGCCATTACAACGGGTCCTTATGCAGCCTGAGACGTTTGGTAGGTTACTCAAGTGGAATATCGAGCTAAGTCAATTTGATATTGCCTATACTCCAAGGAAAGCAATTCAAGGACAAGTCATAGCAGATTTCATAGCTAAATTTACCATCCCAGCTTGAAACTAGTGAATCTCCCAAATATATCTGGAAGTTGCATATTAATGGTGCATCAAATGATCGCTGCTCAGGTACCAGAGATGTACTTGAAACTCTTGAAGGTCGATCTATATGCTGTGCTTTGAAGTTTGATTTTCATGCGACCAATAACGAAGCTGAGTATGAAGCCCTACTTTTCGATTTGAGACTTGCCCAAGATTTAAAAATCATTTCTGTGGAGATTTATCGTGATTCGCAACTGGTCGTGCGTCAAGTTCGAGGGGAGTACCAAGCCAAAGATCGAAAATTGGTTGCTTACCTAGCTCGGGTCCAGGAGATATTAAATCAGTTCGATTATTACTCAACCTACTACATACCCCAAGAGCGCAACTAAAAAGCCGATTCATTAGCAAAGTTAGCTAGTATATGTGAGGCACAACAAATGAGACTCGTTCTAGTGGAGATGTCGTCTTCCCCGAGCATCGACTAGATGGAGACAAATTGGGTGCTAGAGGTTGTCCCTGATAAGGAGTCATGGATGACTCAATTTTGAAATTATCTCGAGCATGGAACACTACCAGAACACAGAAGTGAAAAAAGTCAAATTCTTCAAAAAGCCTTGTGGTTCACTATTCAGAATGGAGTCATGTATAAAAGAGGATTCTCTGTTCCTTTACTCTGGTGTATCGCTCACGATGAAATTAAATAAGTATTACATGACGTACACGAAGAGAATGTGGCGATCAAACTATGGGGCAAGCTTTAGCTAAGAAAGTACTCAGATATGGATACTATTGGCCGATCATGAACCGAGATGCGTCGGACTATGCTAGAAAATGTGACAGATGTCAAAAAACGCTCGGATTCCTAGGGCCCCACCTACTGAAATAACTCAGATGGTCAGCCCATGGCTGTTTGTAGTATGAGGCATCGATATCATTGGCTCTCTACCTCTAGCCAAAGGTGGTGCGAAGTACGCCATCGCCACAGTCGATAACTTTACCATGTGGGCTGAAGCGGAACCCCTTGCTACAATCACGACGAAAAAGGTGATCAATTTTGTAGTCCGCGACATTATCTGTCGATTTGGTCTTCCACATACCATCATCACTGATAACGGAAACCAATTCGACAATGTTTAATTTAAGAATTTCTTTCAGTGATTCCACATTCAGAAGAAATTCTCTACAATTGCACACCCTCAAGCGAATGGACAGTTTGAAGCTGCGAATATAGCTATAAACTCTATTCTAAAGAAAAGACTGGAAAAGGCCAGGGGCAAGTGGGTCGATGAACTTCCTATGGCTCTATGAGCTTACCGAACAACCCATAAGTCCACGACCAGACTCACTCCATTCTCTCTTTCCTGCAGTTTAGAATCCGTTATTCCAGTCAAGATGGAAGCACCTTCTCATCATGTGACTTATTATGATCCAAAGACAAATACCATATTACTTGCTGAATCCTTGGATTTATTGGATGAGAAACGTGAAGAGGATGATTTGAGGGTAGTCGCATACCGAAATCGAGTCGCCCAATTATACAATGCCAAGGTCTGACCTCAAACCTTCGAACTCGGCGATCTCGTCCTCAAAAGAATATACCCGATTCCTTCACACATGAAACCAACGTGGGAAGGGCCCTATGTGATTGAACGAAAGCTCAGAGATGGAACATTTAAATTGTTAACCGTTGACGGTCTTACTCTTTCAACCTGGACCAGCGAAAGCCTTTCGTCGCTACTACATGTAACTGGCTTTAATTATACACTTTACTTTTCAGTTGCAATTTGTTTCTGCATTTCGAAATTTGAATTTGTAATAAGGCAACTAACTTTGCCGTATTATCTTATTTCAATAATAAAATGCAATCTCTTCGAGCCAGAGCTGTGATTTATTGAATGCGTCCTACAACTATCACTGTACATGGAGAGCTAAATTCCACCCGACGTGGGGTTTATTCAAATAGGGAGTAACCGTGATACGACCGTTTACTCGCTAAGTGAAACCCGAGCTTGGGGGCAAGTCACCACACTGAAGCCAAAAAAGGATTGGTACACGACAATCCTTTAATTAACTCAAGTGTCATAGAGTGCAAGCTGGAGTATAAACTCATAAATGCGGTTTCGAAGAGGGTGGATCTGTCCACCTAACGACTTCGCCCGTATCTTGACCAGGTTTGAGGAGGATGGACCCGTCCATCTAATGACCTCACTTGTTAACTCAAGGTGGATGTGAATCGACCATCCACGATCCTAATAAAACCATCGTTCCCGAAGAGCGAATGAAATTCAAATGCCTAAACAGACGTGATTGACCGTCTGTCAGCCAACTCCAAGATTCCAGAGTGCGAACTGGAGTATAAACGTCAACTCCAAGTCCTAGAGTGCGAATTGGAGTATAAACACCAACTCCAAGTTCCTAGAGTGTTAACTAGAGTATGAACATCAACTAACTCCGGATTCTCAGAGTGCAAACTTAAGTGTCAACATCAACCAACTTCAAGTTCCCGGAGTGCGAAATTGAGTACAGACATCGACTAACTTCGGATTCCCAAAGTGTGAACCAGAGTATCGACCGCAATTGACTCTAAGTCCCTAGAGCGCGGGTTGGAGAATAAACATCGACTAAACCTAAATCTCCAGAGAGTGGATTAGTGTTTAAACACAAAACGAATACGAATCGATCATCCATAACACAACTCTGAGTCCCTAGAGTGTGGTTAGAGTATAAGCATAACTCAGGTGCAACTGACCATCCATGAAATAACTTAAGTCCCTGGAGCATGGACATATACTTAAAACTTTAACAGGCACGACCGACCGCCGACACATAAATGCAAATCCTCGGAGTGTGTACGTGATCATCAATAAGTGAGCGAGTGTGATTCGACCACTCGACCCTCACTTGTTTCAGCATCAATTCAACAAAGTTAAGCTCGATGTATTGGAGGAAAAATCTAATCGCTAGCCGATCTTTACAATTCATCCCTGAAATTGGGGACAGAACTTAAGTGTTGATCACCGACGAAGCAGTGCGGCATCGAAGTTAAGCTTAGTGCCAGTTCACGACTTATAGCCGTGATTCCAGGACTTAACAAATAAACTCAAAACCCGATCCAAAGGTTGAAACTTAACAAGTTTACCGAACAAGAATTCAAATGTTGGAACGTTAAGCAAATAAATGATAATTGAGTTGAAGACAACATAGAATTTTATTTTAACTATTTGTGGAAGGAATTCATGAACAAGTTATTTCCAAAATTCCTATTAGCAATAAAAGCTAAAGTAATTCCTATCTACTCAAAAGTGAGCTGAAGAAGCATATCTACTCTTTCTTATCTCTTCGTTTCTTCTTCGGCATAGACCGTTAGAGCTGTCACTGAGTTTCCTCTTTGAGCCTTTGCCTTTCGATGGCTCATCTCCTTTGGGAGGCATTATATCGATTTCCTTATTCAAACTCAAGTGTATGGGAATACTTCCAGTAGGCGGAGTCGGAGGGTCGGGTCCACTATAGTAGGTGGAATAGGCATGCTGGTATCGACAATAGTACCACAAGGAGATATCATTTGTAATAGGGCTGGACCAGGCCCCGCTATTCCACCTTCGAAGCTGCTGGCCCGAGCAGCTTCTTCCATTTTAGTATTGATCTCCGCTATAATTTCTTCCTCATGAAGTGTTTGTGCATCGTCAGAAATGTTTGCGGTTGGACCTAAGGAGCTGGTTGCAGGTGCACTTCCATTCATGACAAACGGAAAATCCTATAAAAGGTCACTATGACGATTGAGAAGTGCCTCCATCATTAGTTCATCGAATGAAAGTGTGCTTCCTTGTATGTCATCTGTAGGTGCAGTGGCCGATGTCGTGGTTGCTTTCGTAATAATCGCCTCCTACACATGATGCAACTCTTGAATTGCAGGAGGCGCAACCGATGTAGCTCTAATCACTGGAAAGAAACGAAGAAAAACTGTTATCAAATATTTCAAGTGAAGTTCCCGATCATGAACAAGCATACGAAATGTTCAGAATAACATCCTCTGTTCGACTCGTTGGCGGATAACGGTCTTAGAAATTTGCTCGCTAGATTGAGATAACTGCGGCTGATCCAGATTGTAAACAGAAATGGGTTGAGAATCAATTGCATAAGTCGGTTCAGGCTGAGTCGGCACAAGAGTTTCGAGACTTGTGTCGTGGTGCTCGACACCAGAACCTTCTCCGACCTCCGAGTGTTAAGCGCCAAGCTTCTCCATTCATATAAAATCATGGCATTGTAGAGAACTTTCCTTTCGTCTTTATTTAGCACTCGGTTCCCAATGCCGAATTCATCAATAGATTCATCTTGATGGGCAGTCTTATCATCTTCTACTAACTGGACCCAAGCGTTGTATAGATGTGTCGAATAATTATCGAGCTAGGCTAGGTTCGTATGCTTCAAGGCGTTAGTATTATAAGTAATGAGGAGATCTTCAATGTCAGCCTCTAGTCTGGACTCCGCCGTTTGGACTTTCTCCTCAACCTTAGTCTCCACCTCCCAAATCTTAGCCGGCATCCTGTTTGCCCCGAAGCACTATGGCCTGTTCACATGCCTCCTGGGCTGTACTATTTGCATCATCCCTTTCTTTGATGATTTTGGAAAATTTGGCTTTGAGCTCGTTAAGTTCTTTCAGAGCAGCATCCCGTTCGACTATGACAGCGGTGTTTCGGTGGTCTGTCTCCTCCACCAAGGCAAAATGTATTTGCCGCATGTTCTCCATTGCCAAGTTCTCCTCATTGACCTTTTGGATGGCCTTAATTTCGGATTTTCGAGAAGATTCGGCTTTGCTGTTAAGTACTTGAATTATCCAGTCCTTTTGAGTGAGCTCGTTTTCTAATTTCTTGATAGTATTCACCTGCTCATAGGCCACCTTCGATGCATTTTCTGTAGCCTTTACCCACTCCTTGTACTAGGTATAGATGTCATGAATGTAATCATGCATTGTGGTTTCTACTTTCGATGGAATTCTCTTTAAGTAAGAGGGGAGATGAAGCTGTAACAACCCTGTATTTTGTGATTATTTTAATTGTATATTTAAATTATTCTAAATTAAACTCCTAATTTAAAACTCTATATTTTTTTATTAAAATGAATAAATTTTGTTATTTTAAATATATATTTTGATTTGTATGTAAATTAGAACTCCAAACATGAATATATTGAATATTTTCCAAAAATGTGAATTTTGGTCAATCTGGTCAAACTTTGACTTTTGAATTTAAAATTTAAATATTTGAATTTTTTAATTTTATCTTTTATTATGAAAATAAATTAAATTTAAAGAATACTTCTTTTCGTTTCGTTGAAAACCGATTTATATGGTGAAAGTTATGCTTTTTACAATATTGTATGTACATTGCTTTATTTAACAAAATTGTTTATGTTAAATTATATAAACAATATTTTTGTTTATCATATCTTGAGTATATGTGTATGATATGTCATGTTACGTATTTATGTTATTTTTAAAATATTTTTTAAAGTGTGATTTTAATTTTTTAAAGCTTATTGTATTTTATCTACAATTTTTCACTCTAGTTTCTATTTTTATGCTATTTTCATAATTATTTTATATTTTTCTATAATATATTTATTTACTTTCTTTTTCCACTTTATTTTGTTCATTTTTTATAGTTTATTTATTGAAATATATATGGTTTATTTTAATTTAAAAGAAAAGGGAAATTCAAAGAGACAAAGACCCTTCATTTTCTTGTGACTCTTTATTTCCTTGTCTCTTCATCTTCTTGTGCCTTTTCCTTCTCTTCCTGTTGCCATACACATATCTAACCCTAGCCGTGTATTTCGCTTTGAAATTCATGTGAGAAACTTTTCTCCATCACAAAACTCACGGCCAAGAATTTTCTTTTTGCAAGAAATGGCTTCACCTCCTTTCTCTTTTTATTATTTTTCTAAGTTTTTGCTTTCCTCTTCCACCTTGTTTGCTCGGCTCTACCACCCATCATCACCACCATCCTCTCCACCATCACTAGCCATAGCAACCACCACCTCCTCCTCTTACCATCACCTCAAGCAATGACCTTCATGTGGACCAAACACCATAATACTTTGCACCAAACCCCTTGAAACCTTGCCTAGACGATCATAACTCCACTATCACCTTCATAGTTGCCTTGGCCACCCCCTAGCTCCACCACCACCTACTGACCTGACCTCTGAACATCACTCCAGCAATGACCAAACCTGAAGCATGTACGGTCGAGCCACATTTGATCCAAGGCCGAGCCTTGTTGAGCCTAAAACTCCACTCCTCTTTGCCTTGTCCCTTTATCTTTCCCATGTTGCAACTCCTACCCATCGTCATCTCTTTCATCTCCATATCAACATGCATTTTTGATGCCATACCTGATCCATACCAGAGCATATATCATCAACTATGGCCGAACAAAAGAGTCCCTTGGTCGAGCTCTTCAATGATTAAAGCAAGGTCTAATCATTCTTGTCTTTGTTTCTTTGTATTTCCATTTATTTCAATGTTGTTTCGTGTTAAATAATTCATATGTTATATTGTTTGTGTTTATTGGATTGTTACAAGATGGTCATCTTGGCTCTCTTCACTCATTTGAATCACAATTCATGCTGTACCGTGCTTGTCGTGCCTTTGGAATCGGTCTTGTGTGTCGTAGTATTCTCTAGCTTTGGAAAGGCGAGTCTTTCTCACTCCGACATTTCTACTTATGAAATGGTGAATCGATGACAAGTGTTTAGTAATATAAAATGTTTATGCAAGTTAATGATGATTATATGATAAGCTATGCCATGTTATTATCATGTTAAAACTGTTAATTATCACCTGACATCTGATATATGACATTATATTGTGATATTGACACTGTTATATTATTTCTGTATATGTTCACACTGCAAGTTCCATGTTAGAATAGAATCACTATGAGTTGAAATGATACATACCCGAACGGACTTTAGAATAGGGAAAAATCATTATGGGCTGAAATGATAGGCCTGAGCGATTTGTATTGTATTTTATTTGACTTGAGATTGCGGGTTTGAAATGATAGAACCCGGGTTTTCTTTTTAAATAGCAGATAGAAATAATATATATCCGTATCACTTAACCTACGTTAGAAAATTATATACAGAGCCCGTGGTATATTTTTAAATGATTTTTATTAAAATATGCATTTTTAAAAGTATGAATATGATATAAAAATATATATTTTATTGTTTTAAGAAAGTTAAATACTAAGTTTTGAATTTGTGAATTTAAGCATGTAAATTTGAAGTTAATGTGATTTTTGACTTTAAATTTTAATTTAAAATGTACGTAAAAAATGGAAATTAAATTTAGAGTTTTGAAATGATATTTGAAGAAAAATGTTGAGTTTTGTTGAAATTTATAAGTTAAGAAATTGTGAAATTTTGACTTAACGAATGAAAGTGAGTTTTAATTGGATATTTAATTATAAAATTTTATTGTGATAAATGATATGTTAAGTTGGTTTAAATGTGAAATTTTGAAGTCTAGAAATAAAATTTAAAAATTTAAAATAGAATTTTTTTTGAAGTTTAATGTTTCTGAAGTTATACTAAAATATAGAGTTTATTAATAGCATTTCTAAAATGCTGTAGTTTTATGATAGCATTTTAAAATGCTATTGTTTTGAATTTAACTATGTTTGAAGTAACTAAATATCTATTACGGCATTTTATAAATGCCGTTGTTCCTAAATTAAACTATTTTGGAAACTATAATCTACGATAGCACTTTATAAATGCTGTCGTTGCTATATTTTGTCAGTGTTTTGAAATGTTATATATTTTAACACTATTAGTGCTATATTTTAAAGTGTTAAATGATTTAACTATTGGAATTGATTATTTGTGAAATATAAGGAGTTTTGAATATAATTTAACATTTAAATTTGAATTTTAAGGAATTTACATTGAATTTGAATTTAATTAAGGTTTACTTGGTTATGTGTTAAATTGAATGAAATCAAATGAGATAAATGAATTTTTGAATGGAATTTTGAAATATATTTTTGTAATGATATTTGAAATAATAAATGAATGACCTATTTGATTTTCAAATGATATTTAAATTTGACTATTTGAAATTGAATTCAAATGATGATTTGATAATGAGGTTTTGAAGGATATGGTATTTTAATGATTTTGAAATGATTTTTGATTATATGATCTTTATTTTGATAAAGAACGTGAATTTGGAATGATATTTGATTTTGATAAATGAATATTTGAATTTATATTTGTATGAAAAGATATTTGGTTTAATTTAATTTAAGTTTATTTAAACAATATTGGATATATGAAATGAATATTTCAAAACTAAATAATAATAAAATTATATTTAAGATATGAATTTAGGAAATTATAAAGTTTAGTTTTGAAATGTGGGATGTTAAAGTTTGGAAATATATTAAAATTGGATGGTTTATTTTGTAGATCAAATCTATTTTTGAAATTTATAAGATTTGAAAAGTTTTTTTGGAAAACTGAATTGAATTGAAACTGATGGCTTGAATTGAATTAAATTGGAAATTTGAAAATTGAGTTTAATTGAATAAATTTGAAAATTTCAAATGTATGATTTCGAAATGTTATGATTTTCAAAGTGTAATGATTTCAAGTATTTTGGTTTCGAAAGAGTTATAACTTTGAAGTATTTTGATTTTTGAAAGGTGAATATATGTTTGAAATGGAAATGATATCGTATTGACTTGGACATAGTTTTGGAATAATAATGGTTTTTGTTTCGAAGTATAAACTATCAAGGAATATAGTTTTGAAATGAAATGACTTGATTTTTGAAGTATAAACCATTTTGAAATGGCCACGGCGTTATAATAACGTTTGGTTGTTAAAGAGACCGGGATCGGAAGTTGTCATACTCTCTGCCTACTACGAAAACCACTTTAACAACTGTGTACGTGGTGGAGTTTGCAGAATGAAGTAGGATCGTGGCGTCGTTCTTGAGGTATATTACGTTTGACCCAACTCCCATGAGTTGGCATAAGGTGGCAAAAACAAGAGCGATCTCGGGCCAAAAGGGGTGGCTCCTCTGGTCGGACACATTCCCTCGATACTATACTCATACTTGTGGTTGATTAGATGACCATCCTTCGATTTTGATTGGGAGTGTGTTTCGAGGTAGGCGTAGTGGCTGCTACGTTACCACCAGCCCGTGTGCGTAATTGGTATATCTACCCTGGCATGACCTTGTGTGCCATGTCACCTACCATATCGAGCCTTACTACGAGTTTGGTTTTCTCCCGTAGCCCGTGGAGTATTTAGGGTAGTCTCCCGATCTGGAGATATGCTGATACTGGATGGACTACTAGGACTATTATGTGCGAAGGGCTATATGGGTAACCCATAATGCTATTTAAAAGTATGTTTATTTTAGCGTAGACATTATTATAATAGTGCAATATTACTACATAGTAAATAGTTTGACGGATCCTTAGAGGATGGCTGATCCTAAGCATCCTTTTAGTTACTGATGCATTTTGTTATTGTTCACTTGAGTTGATTTACAGTTCATAAGTATTTATGTCCTGACTCGAGTATTTTGTGTTTTGCTTTACGCTCGAGTCAGATTGAGTGATTCAGCATTCAAGACTCACCTTCGGAGTTGGAGCTTTTCTTGAAGATCCAGCCATATATTCTGCTTTCAGTATTCAGTGATTTATTCTGATTTGTACCTGATGTATCTTGTTACTCTTATGTTGTATTTTGTTTAACTCTAATGTATCTTATTTTTATATAGTAGCTTCATGAACTACTATCCCTTTTACTTCTACTGCATTATTATTTACTCTGTGTCTGTGATCTGTGACTATTTATTTACTATATATTCTGAGATTTGCCAAATTTTGTTTACAACGCGGTATTTTGAGCAATTCAAGTCCGACATGTGTGGATGTGAATGGTTGAAAATATCGGGTTGTTGCATTTGGTATCAGAGATTTGGTAGCTCTAAGCAAAACTCAGCATATGGAGTAAATGTATTTACAGAATCACTTTCATTCGAGTTTGAATCTCTTCCTTTTTGACTCGATTCCTTTGAATTTTGGAACGTTCCCTATGGTTCCAAAATCCATTCGTGTCTCTCACTATTTATCTTCTTTTGATTCAGGAGTATCCCATAACTCCACTTCGAAAGATCTTTATAATGAGTCGGCAGTCCCGCCAATCTCAAATTATTTGTAAAGGGGTGAAACTCCTTTACAACAGCATCGATTCACCAAAGATTTTATATCTTCGGTTTAGATGCTAGTATCTCTTATTATCCAAAAATTCAATCTCTTGAGATAGAATGTTGATTTACCCCAGAAATCCACATCCGTCTTATTCTTTAAGTCACGGTTGACCCTGTTAAGGTTGCCCGCGTTTATATAAGCTTATCCATGTCCCTATTCTATTATTTAATCATCTCATCTTTGTTTCCAACTTATCTTCAAAACATTTAGAATTGTACTTGTAATCTATATTTATTGTTTGTTTTATATTGTGTTGTTTGAGTTGTTGATGTTGATTTGGGTTTCGGATCGATTCGTCTGATCAACGCTATCGATAACATTTCCAAAACACTTGAACAGAGCAAACTGACACAATATGTTTTTCAAATTTAGTAATGAAATAAATTTTGTAACTATATTAGAAATCTTTTTTTGGATTTTATTGAATTGGTTGTTAAGAAATAATATTTGATTTTATATACCATTATCTCTTGTTTCATACATAAATAATTGAATTATAAACATGGTTATAAATTTATTTGGAAATTTAAAATGAATTTAAAACAAGAATTTGAGAATGTAATTTCCGATGGTTTCAAACCTTGTATTTAAAGTTTTAAAAGGATATAATATTTAAAGTATTTTCGAATACAAATTTGTTTCCAAAGAATTTTAAGTTTAAAATTAGTGCTCTTCTCTTGGTCGCTGGAAAATAACTTCGGTGATGACTGCAGCATCATCGACATTCATTTTCGAGTTTCGAAGTGAAGAGACAGCTCTGTAGTCTTGCTATAGTTTTGTTTTAGGGAATTTAGTTGATTTGAATTTCTAAAATAAGACTGGATTTATAACATATGCTGATATATGATTTAAACTTTGAATGGATATATATGTATAGTATTCGTGCATTTATTTATCTCTAAATAGTTTGGAATTTATCGAAAATTTAATTCCCAAATTTGTCTTGAAAGACAATTTCAAGATTTGGATGAATATTTAAGCTTGAAATGATTGAATTGAAAGTTTTATTTGTATAATACACAATTTCATTCTAATATAACTTACTAAATTATACAGAAGTTGAATATGTGATTTGATAATATACAATATAAAAAGGGATTTTTATAAATAAAATTTGAGTGGTTATAATAAATATTATACACTTAAATTTTAGTTATAAAAAGATTGACAGAGGTAAATAGAAAAAGGGGTAATGGAATAATTTACAATATAAAATGATGTTAAAGGAACTAAGTATAAATTAAAGCAGTTATAATAAGTGTAAATATATTTAACATAAGTGATAAAATATATTGAGGGGAATAATTTTAATTTTAATTAGGAATAAAGAAGAATTAAATTTTATTGAGTACATTATGAGTATATTAAATGATTTTTCTTTCAAATCCATGATTTTTGAGACTGTTAATTTGAGATAATTGGATGATAAGATAATGAAATTAAAGGTACTTAAGATTTATTTAACTTAAAATTTAGTTCTCAATTTAAGTTGAAATTTTCATGTTTTCAAATTTATTATCTTATTTTGTTTTTCAAACTATCTTTTGGTTGTCCTTATTTTCTTTATCTTGCTACAGAATGGGGAGGCTATTGCTTATACCAGTCTGTTTAGAAATCTTTCTATAATCTTTGGAACTCATTTTGAATCTGAGCACAACTTGCCATCAACTGACCGTCGATCAAAGGGGAAGAGTGAATCAGATTTTAGAAGATCTTTTTCGTGCTTGTGCTCTTGATTCTGGAGGATCTTGGGAAGATCAACTCCACATTGTTAAACTTACCTATAACAATAGTTATCAGGCATAATTTCAATATTCTTGTCATCTTGTTTTAATCCTATTTCATTCTATCTTTTTCTGTGCTTTCCCGTACCTCATTTCTTTTTGGGGACGAAAAGTTTTGAGTGGGGGAGAGTGTAACAACCCCGTATTTTGTGATTATTTTAATTGTACATTTAAGTTATTCTAAATTAAAATCCTGATTAAAAACTTCATATTTTTTTATTAAAATGAATAAAAAAATTTAGTTTAAATATATATTTTGATTTATATGTAAATTAGAATTCCAAACATGAATATATTGAATATTTTCCAAAAATGTGAATTTTCGTCAATCTGGTCAAACTTTGACTTTTCAATTTAAAATTTTAATATTTTAATTTTATCTTTTATTATGAAAATAAATTAAATTTCAAGAATACTGCTTTTCGTTTCGTTGAAAACCGATTTATATTGTGAAAGTTATGCTTTTTACAATATTGTATGTACATTGCTTTATTTAATAAAATTGATTATTTTAAATTATATAAATAATATTTTTGTTTATCATATCTTGTGTATATGTGTTTTATATGTCATGTTATGTATTTATTTTATTTTTAAAATATTTTTTAAAGTGTGATTTTAATTTTTTAAAGCTTATTGTATTTTATCTATATTTTTTCACTCTAGTTTCTATTTTTGTGCTATTTTCATAATTATTTTATATTTTTCTAAAATATAATTATTTATTTTCTTTTTCCACTTTATTTTGTTTAGTTTTTATAGTTTATTTACTGAAATATATATAGTTTATTTTAATTTAAAATAAAAAGGAAATTCAAAGAGACAAAGACCCTTCATTTTCTGGCGACTCTTTATTTCCTGGTCTCTTCACTTTCTTGTGCCTTTTCCTTCTCTTCCTGTTTCCATACACATCTCTCACCCTAGCCATGTATTTCTCTTTGAAATTCACATGAGAAACTTTTCTCCATCACAAAACACACGGCCAAAAAATTTCTTTTTGCAAGAAATGGCTTCACCTCCTTTCTCTTTTTATTATTTTTCTAAGTTTTTGCCTTCCTCTTCCACCTTGTTTGCTCGGCCCTACCACCCATCATCACCACCATCCTCTCCACCATCACCAGCCATAGAAACCACCACCTCCTCCTCTAACCACCACCTCAAGCAATGACCTTCAAGTGGACCAAACACCACAATACTTTGCACCAAACCCCTTGAAACCTTGCCTAGACGAGCATATATCCACTATCACCTTCATAGTTGCCTTGGCCACCCCCTAGCTCCACCACCACCTTCTGACCTGACCTCTGAACATCACTCCAGCAATGATCAGACCTGAAGCATGTAGGGTCGAGCCTCACTTGATCCAAGGCCGAGCCTTGTTGAGCCTAAAACTCCACTCCTTTTTGCCTTGTCCCTTTATCTTTCCCATGTTGCAACTCCTACACATCATCATCTCTTTCATCTCCATGTTAACATGCATTTTTGATGCCATACCTTATCTAAACCAGAGCCTATATCATCAGCTATGGCCGATCAAAAGAGCCCCTTGGTCGAGCTCTTGAATGATTAAAGCAAGGTCTAATCATTCTTGTCTTTGTTGCTTTGTATTTCCATTTATTTCAATGTTTTTTGTGTTAAATAATTCATATGTTATATTGTTTGTGTTTATTGGATTGTTACAAGATGGTCATCTTGGCTCTCTTCACTCATTTGAATCACTAGTCGTGCTGTACCATGCTTGTCGTGCCTTTGGAGTCGGTTTTGTTTGTCGTAGTGGGCTCTAGCTTTGAAAAGGTGAGTCTTTCTCACCCCGACATTTCTACTTATGAAATGGTGAATCGATGACAAGTGTTTAGTAATATAAAATGTTTATGCAAGTTAATTAATGATGATTATATGATATTTTATGCCATGTTATTACCATGTTAAAACTGTTAATTATCACCTGACATCTGATATATGACATTATATTGTGATTTGACATTGTTATATTATTTCTGTATATGTTCACGCTGCAAATTCCCTGTTAGAATAAAATCACTATGGGTTGAAATGATACATACGCGAACGGACTTTAGAATAAGGAAAAATCGTTACGGGCTGAAATGATAGGCCTGAGCAATTTTTATTGTATTTTATTTGACTTGGGATTGCGGGTTTGAAATGATAGAACCCGGTTTTTCTTTTTAAATTGCGGATTGAAATGATATATATCTGTATCACTTGACCTAGGTTAGAAAATTATATACAGACCCCGTGGTATACTTTTAAAATATTTTTATTAAAATATGTATTTTTAAAAGTGTGAATTTAATTTAAAAATATATATTTATTGGTTTTAAGAAAGTTAAATACTAAGTTTTGAATTTGTGAATTTAAGTATGTAAATTTGAAGTAAATGTGATTTTTTACTTTAAATTTTATTTTAAAATGTACGTAAATAATGGAAATTAAATTTAAAGTTTTGAAATGATATTTGAAGAAAAATATTAAGTTTAAATTTTATTTTAAAATGTAAGTAAATAATGGAAATTAAATTTAAAGTTTTGAAATGATATTTGAAGAAAAATATTAAGTTTTGTTGAAATTTATAACTTAAGAAACAGTGAAATTTTGACTTAACGAATGAAAGTGAGTTTTAATTGGATATTTAATTATAAAATTTTGTTATGATAAATCATATGTTAAGTTGGTTTAAATGTGAAATTTGGAAGTCTAAAAATATGATTTAAAAATTTAAAATAGAATTTTTTTTGAAGTTTAATGCTTCTGAAGTTATAATAAAATCTGGAATTTTATTAATAGCATTTCTAAAACGCTGTAGTTTTATGACAGCATTTTAAAATGCTATTGTTTTGAATTTAATTATGTTTGAAGTAACTAAATATCTATTACGGCATTTTATAAATGCCGTTGTTCCTATACTAAACTATTTTGGAAACTATAAGCTACGATAGCACTTTATAAATGCTGTCGCTGCTATATTTTGTCAATGTTTTGAAATTTTATAGATTTTAACACTGTTTGTGTTATATTTTAAAGTGTTAAACGATTTAACTATTGGAATTGATTATTTGTGAAATATAAGGAGTTTTGAATATAATTTAATATTTAAATTTGAATTTACATTTAATTTGAATTTAAATAAGGTTTACTTGGTTATGTGTTAAATTGAATGAAATCAAATGAGATAAATGAATTTTTGAATGGAATTTTGAAATGTATTTTTGTAATGATATTTGAAATAATAAATGAATGCCATATTTGATTTTTAAATGATATTTAAATTTGAATTTTTGAAATTGAATTCAAATAATGATTTGATAATGAGGTTTTGAAGGATATGATATTTTAATGAGTTTGAAATGGTTTTTGATGATATAATCTTTATTTTGATAAAGAATGTGAATTTGGAATGATATTTGATTTTGATAGATGAATATTTGAAGTTTATTTTTGTATGAAAAGATATTTGTTTTAATTGTAATTTAAGTTTATTTAAACAATATTGGATTTATGAAATGAATATTTAAAAACTAAATAATATTGAAATTAGATTTGAGATATGAATTTATGAAATTATAAAGTTTAATTTTGAAATGTGGGATATTAAAGTTTGGAAATATATTAAAATTGGATGGTTTATTTTGTAGATCAAATCTACATTTGAAATTTATAAGATTTGAAAAGTTTTGTTGGAAAACTGAATTGAATTGAAACTGATGGTTTGAATTGAATTAAATTGGAAATTTGAAAATTGAGTTTAATTGAATAAATTTGAAAATTTCAAATGTATGATTTTGAAATGTTATGATTTTCAAAGTGTAATGATTTCAAGTATTTTGGTTTCGAAAGAGTTATAACTTTGAAGTATTATGATTTTTGAAAGGTGAATATATGTTTAAAATGGAAATGATATCATATTGACTTGGACATAGTTTTGGAATAAAAATGGTTTTGGTTTCGAAGTATAAACTATCTTGAAAGGAATATAGTTTTGAACTGAAATGATTTGATTTTTGAAGTATAAACCATTTTGAAATGACCACGGTGTTATAATAACGTTTGGTTGTTAAAGAGACCGGGATCGGAAGTTGTCATACTCTTTGCCAACTCCGAATACCACTCTAACAATTGTGTACGCGGTGGAGTTTCCAGAACGAAGTAGGATAGTGGCGTCGTTCTTGAGGTATATTACGTTTGACCCAACTCCCGTGAGTTGGCATAAGGTGGCTAAAACAAAAGCGATCTCGGGCCAAAAGGGGTAGCTCCTCTGGTCGGACACATTCCTTCAATGCTATACTCTTACTTGTGGTTGATTAGATGGCCATCCTCCGATTTTGAATTGGAGTGTGTTTCGAGGTAGGCGTAGTGGCTGCTGCGTTACCACCGGCCCGTGCGCGTAATTGGTATATCTACCCTTGCATGGCCTTGTGTGACGTGTCACCTACCATATCGAGCCTTACTACGAGTTTGGTTTTCTCACGTATCCCGTGGAGTATTTAGGGTAGTCTCCCGATCTGGAGATATGCTGATACTGGATGGACTACTGGGACTATTATATGCGAAGGGCTATGGGTAACCTGGAACGCTATTCAAAAGTATGTTTATTTTACTGTAAACATTATTATAATAGCGCAATATTACTACATAGTAAATAGTTTGATGGATCCTTAGAGGATGGGTGATCCCAAGCATCCTTTAAGTTACTGATGCATTTTGTTACTGTTCACTTGAGTTGATGTATAGTTCATAAGTATTTATGTCCTGACTCGGGTATTTTGTGTTTTTCTTTACGTTTGAGTTAGATTGAGTGATTCAGCATTCAAGACTCACCTTCGGAGTTGGAGCTTTTCTTAAAGATCCAACCATATATTCTGCTTTCAGTATTCAGTGATTTCAGTGATTTATTCTGATTTGTACCTGATGTATCTTGTTACTCTTGTATTTTGTTTAACTCTGATGTATCTTATTTTTATATAGTAGCTTCATGAACTACTATCCCTTTTACTTCCGCTGCATTATTATTTACTCTGTGTCTGCGATTTGTGACTATTTATATACTTTTTATTCTGAGATTTGCCAAATTTTATTTACAACGCGGTATTTTGAGCAATTCAAGTCCGATATGTGTGGATGCGAATGGTTGAAAATATCGGGTTGTTACAGAAGCCAACAAAGCATATATTTGGAAAATCTTTCTTCAATTGGAAAATTCTAATAGCCCCTTCTCAAGTAGGCTTAGTGATAGCTTGTTCAGCAACAATGGGAGTTTGGCCTCAAATCTGCGACGTTGTGAATCTGACGTAGAAGTTTGAGAAGATAATTTTTGGTGAGGAGGCTCTACTGGTTGTTTTCCAGGACCTGAAGGTTGTGTGAGGGCTTGAGGAGGAGATCGCAATCGGGATTGATGTCTATAATCTCTATCTCTCTCCCTCTCACGGCATTTCTGACTACAGTAACCACGATCACGGTCTCTTTCAGCCTCCCTCCTATGAGACTCATAATATGAGCTAGATGATTGTCGCGCAGAGCGGAGATTTCCCAACATAGATTCTCTTCTAGTCATTGAATCTGTAAAGAAGAAATAAGAACAGAGTTAGTAATCTCTTGAAATAAGCAACTTGTGATCGGAAATCGTGTAGTGCCATGAAGTGTATATGTATGAGCAACCCCCGACCAACCGGAAATGTCGACCATGCTCATGGGAAGAGACTCGCTTAAGTCTAAAGCACTCTGAAGCTCCTCCAATCTGGCATCATGTTGAAGTGACACATAATCTGAGATTGGGATATTAGCGAGCCCTTCAAAAAGGTTCTCCACTTGCGAGGGAGGAGCCTCCGAAATTCTAATACTGGGAATAGGCAAAGACATGATTACGGATTTCCATCTCGAAGATTTGTGACGCTTATGCACTACAGCCTTGCCTTTTCTCCTTCCCTCAAGACTTTGAAAGCTGTCAGAAGGCCCGGCTACAGGTTCATCATCGATGGGCATATTTTCTTCCTCACCCTCTTTTGTTACTACGATCTTGGGTGCTCTACGTTTAACTCGTTTCACCGGAGTCGCCTCAGTATTGCTTCAAGTCTTATGCTCTGATTTCGCTCGATCATCCCGACGTTCCTCAAGTTTCTGTCTGTTAGCACCGAGTCTATGTCCTCACTTCACTTGGCACTTCTTGAAGGACCCGTACTATTTCTTTAAATGTGCATCTTCAGGTCGTGGAATTACGGCTGTAAAAGGAAAGAAGATATGAGATTCAACATCGGTTATGACAAATTCATGGATTTTCAAAGAAAATTATGTCACTTACGTCTAGCTAACCATTGACTAGCGAATCCTGGAGAGCCTCAGACATAGAACCATTCTATCTTAAAATAACTGAGCCTGGTCAAAGAGCCCATCACCACTTGACAGTTCCTAACTGCCTCCAGGAATGTGAACGAAGGACTATCTTCCCGACTCTTAACATTAAATAGGTATCTGAATTCGATCAGAGTAGGGGTCGGAAAAGATGCTCCATGAATACAATGAACAGACTATTTAGCAGAGCATATCTGTTGGGTGTAACTATAACGGGGTAATTCCGAAGAAGGCTAGAACTTCTCTAATGTATGGATTAATGGAAGGAAGCGGCCTAGCTGTGCACGAGTGCCTGTAAAAGGCACTCCAAGGGAGCATATGGTCTACTACTTGGCCCGGGTAACAAAACATCGTCTAATGATAAACCATGCCTTAATCATATTTGTCCCAACATATCTTTAGAGATATTGGACGGCATAAAGTCTTGTGGATTCATAATAAAAGTTGCTATTGGTAGCTCGTCCGGAGCTGGATTGATAACCTCGGCCACGATGGCCAGCAACTCTATTATTGGGGAAGGTGGACTCTGAGTTTCCTGCTGTTGAGAACTCGTGGATTCCATAACTAATAAAATTATCAAAGACCATCATTAGATGATAATAATCCCATGTGTTCCCCAATGTGAAGTGTGTGGATGTGTTGTGTAGTGCTGCATAACACTTAAAAGGTTCTATGGAATAAAAAAGACGTGTTCAAACGATAGGATTTCGAAATCCAATTGGAATGACCGTCATCGCTGACCGTCACAACCGTGCCATCCAGACTTTGGAGACCGATCTGAGTTAAAGTTTGTTAAAATATTTTTAAGTTATAGTTCCTTCGACGAGCTTCAAAAGACAGTCAAGTATGCAATGAAAAAGGTTAAGTCCAGATATGCAGGGAAGAAGCTAGTCGGGTCGAATATTCAAGTGCATAGGAATTTCGTATTCATCGAAGTTTGGACTCAGTTCGACCACTAGGAATATAATTCGTATCGATCAGAAAAACGACAATTCGCATCGATCATGGTATGCCCGTTCGTATCAATCACCCAAAATTATTTCATATCGATCGGTATCCTCATTTCGTATCGATCGATAGTCTCCATTTCGTATCAATCAGCAATGGGTCTTTCGTATTGATCGCTACTCCAAGACTACGTATCGGTCGCTCCGGATTGTTACAAGTATTGATCTGCAATCTATCAATACGAATGTTAACTCTCCATCGATATGAGACAGTTCTGTCAACCTATACAAAGTCATGTTCCATATGAATCGATATGAACTCGCCTTTCGCCCATCATCGATACGGTGGCTCCCAGACTTCTTCTCCAAATCCACCCGAACTCCATCTCCTCCTTCCTCGACCTTGCTCTATCTCTCCTTCGGCCTCCTCACAACTAGAATCGGCCATGAGTATGGGGGGAATAGCATTAGAGCATAAGTCTCATCATTTTAATGTGAATCTATTAATCAATTACCTAATCAAAGTAATTAGTTCGAAGAAATGAGGGGTTATTCGATTCGGGACAAAGGCAGTTCTCGTTTTTTCTTTTGCTCTAATTCGATTCGAAAGCAAAGGCAGTTTTAATTTTCTTCAACTCGAAGCGATACGAAGACAAGGCATAAAAGTGAACAAGTAAAAAAATTCTAAGTACAAAATCGTGTATTTATATGGGTGCAAAACCAAGAGAAGGAAACGATTCGTCTCCTAGTTATTTCGACTGACTAAAAAAGGTTTCTCCTCTAATCGATATGAAGAGAGCTATTTGTATCCATGAACCACCCAGTTGAGGCAACGCTTGTTCAGAACCATCCAACTATTGGTACGAAGCACGAACATTGCTATGAAGATTGATTAATCTGTTCACGTCCATCAAACATCTATCGATGGGGAATGACAAGTTCGCCTCCATCACTTTAAAGACCATAGAAATTCGAATCTATCGATACGATGAAGCTTCGTGAAACCGACTAATTTCGAATCGATAACCATCGACACGAAATAACTTCAAAATTATATCTAGACCGTTCAACTCCATTGATATGGACCACCTATTTCGTATCTATCCGCTTGAAGACGTAAGGCTATGTATCCATCGATATGATGCATTTCCAAAGACTATCCATTTCGTATCAATGACCATCGATACGAAGCATGCATCTAATATCTCCGATCGATCCAGGAGAGGATCGACATGAAAAGATGAATCAAAGCAACCATCATTATTTCTACAACTCAAATTTCACATCGATATAGGAAAGGATCGATACGAAATTCGATCTAAAAAGGAAGAAGAAATGAAGCTAAAATACTCACAATGACTCGTGAACGTTCGAACGTTAACGGTAGCCGGGCTAACGTACATTCATGTATAATAGACTAACATTCGATCTTTAAAATTCATAGGAATTGAATACTTGTCTAGCGATGATTACAACAAGAAATGACATATCGCTATCATACAGCACTCAGTTACAACAGTACATGGCACACAATTGGCAGTCAACAGTTCATGATTCATGCTTCTATTGATTAATCGAAGGTCCCAACTTTCAACGAGAAGACAACAACCGGATAACAAGTCAAATGGAACTCTTCAAAATGAAGATTGCAGCTTTTCAAAGCACGTCATGTCCTCACAAGACGTACTTTGGGGGACAACTATTATCCCGCCTTTAGGCAAGGCCTTGATATCACTGAATTGACTGGAGGCCAAAGACAGTTCATCCCAAAGATCGGTTATATACAGACTCACTATGGATATCGACGAATTTTAATCCAAGTCCAGATCAAGCTACAATTGGTATGACACAACAATCAAAGACGTGGAAGCCAACGTTTCAAATTTCAAGTCAATTGGAGTTCGTATGCTCAAGTTATGGATCGATCAAGACTTCGTGAAAAGCTTGCCAATTTTGTATCCATGCAATCGAGCTTCAACGTTATCCGTTGTTCATATCCATCAAACAACCAGAGAAAATATCCCTTCATATCGATCTGGTTCGAATCTATTAGATGAACCTTGTTCATATCGATGAGAATTCGTATTGATAAAAACAAAACTCAATTGGTTCGTATCCATCAGCCACCGCATCTTCATGTCCATCAAAGCCAGACTACTTCGTATCCATGAAGAGCTGTCATTTCATATCGATCATATTTGCTCCATTTCATATCCATCAACAAAAACCTCTTTGCATCGATCTCGTTTATACATGCTTCATACCGGTCCCTCCATGAGCTCAGTTCGTATCGATCGACCATTAATCGATAAGAAACACACCACTAAAAGTAATTGATACAAAATGATCGATACGAAGTAGCAGCACACCGTCGATACAAAATGACATGTGAGCACCGATATGAAAAAGCCTCGAATGATCGATACGAAGGATACACGTCGGCATCGATTCGAAGGACATAGCACTTAATGGATACGAAGGGGGAAGCAGTCAACTCGGCACGAAAAGTGGATCGATCCGAGGAGTTAGCACCACATCAACTTGCAATCACATGCCCACAAAGTGATACGAAATGATCGATTTGAAGGGTATCGATATGAATTCAACAGCCTAGAGAAAACACAAGTTTGCATCGGTCATAACTCACAATCTGCATGTCCAAATGCCACTAGATTTTCACAGGAACTTACGTACAACCTAAAGAATGTTCATACTCAATTTGGACTAGATTGAATCAAATCTTGATCAATATGAAATTCATTCGTATTGATCACAGATCGAGTGCAAACCACGTGGGATCGATCGCGTGGGCCCGCCCACGTGCAAGAAGAGATCTCCCGAGATCTAAGCAAGATATTCGCAACCTACGCCTATAAATAGCATCTAGGACCTACAAAAAAGGGACTTTTGCCTCCTCGACGTCCAGATTCTGCCGGAATCATTGTTGTCCTCAAAATTCACTATTGTACTCAAAATTACTATTGTAATCCGCTATAACCAACAAACAAAGTCTAATAAAGAACAACCATTCCATAGTGGACGTAGGCAACACGCCGAACCACTCTAAATCTTGTGTTTCTCTGCTACTTTTTGATCATAATTTGCAGTGTTTGTTAGATAATCCTCTTTTTACATTTACTTTCTTCATTTAATCTCTTTAAATTTTTCATAAGGGTGTTGTGCCCAATTTTTGGTACAAACAATGTATACATGTATAAAAGCATAGAAATGAAGAAAATCAATCCATGGTAATTATCAGTAAGTTGAATAAATTTGCTGAGCAAATCATGGTGAACCAGTCAGTTTTTCAGGAGATCATCATCCATTCGAGCTTGACATGACTGAAGCCGCCACAAGCAAATGAATCTCACTGGTAGAAGAAGCAACAAAGTAGGAATGAAAGCATCAAAGGATTCAAGCTACTATTTTCCAAGCAACGCTTCAAATTAAAAACCCTAATACTAGATTGAAAAAGACATAGGGCTGCCGTAAAAATAAAGACCGTTTTCTATTATTTGGGTCAGCTTCTATCATTTTTATATTGGGCTTCAAATTTTAAAATTAGGGTTTTGTTTTTAGTTTTATATTTTTTATTTGTAATTTCCTTTTAAAATATTATGAATTTCTAGTTGTGCAACTAGATACAAACTACGGGGCGTAGTTTCAGAATTTGCAACTCAGTGGTTGAGTTGTAGCAGGATTTTGAGCTTAGAGTTAGGTTAGTCAAGTTAGCGGGAGTCATAAGTTTACCTGTATTTGTAAGCATCTGACTACTTAATTACTAGTAGAAATCTTAGGGGCAACACGTATGCTAGTTTTTGCCGAAGCTGGGTAAATTTGTGTGTGATTTTTACTACATTACTTTCTATTATTATTTTTATTTCCGCATTAATTTTAGTATTAACCTATTCAACCACCCTCTAGGGTGAAAATGATCCTACATTTCATAAATAACTTGGCCAAAATAAGTGTCGTCCTTGTAGAATTAACGGGAATAAATGTGCGCTCTTAGTCCGTCTATCCACTATAATCCAAATACTCTCATTTCCCTCATCTGACCTTCACAACCCATCCATAAAATCCATAAAAATAGTGTGACGCCCCACCTCTATACTCACACTAACTAAGGACACTACTGGGTAATGCCGTCAATTAGTACGAAGAATAAGGTTGTTGAGCAGCGACCATCTGTGTAATCGATTTGTGCGAGTACGGATATACCAGATGGAAGGTCATGCATTTCATTTCAAGAGGAAATCTGACATATCAAGTACAAAATAAAAGCTACTACACAATGCCTATGTGGCTTATGGAAACAAATATAACATAATCATAACACAAAATTTGTCAACAATATTTATATCATTAAGGCGGAACAAATATGAATATAGCATATAGAAGTGAATATCAAAGTAATGGCCATACAAGATCCACTACATCATAAAAGAATAGGTACAAGTGCTAGAAAAAAGAATAAGTATACATCAAGGAGTCTCTATCTCGAATGTATAAAAGCAAAAACTACCAAGCTAAAGTAGTTAGCCAAGTGTCAGAAGCTAGTCCCTGCTAAGAAGTCAAGTGGAAGCACCTAAAACACCTCGGTCTGACCCGAGTATTATTTAAGAAGAAAAATAATAAAAAGATCATTCTAGCGATAAATATCATATAAGATGAGATAGGATAAGAGAGACGACAAAAATATATTATGCCAATAATGTCATATTGTGACAAGTATATATTTGATAACAACGAAAATCATATAATATCTCAAATCTCCTCAAATATCCAAAAAGAATATATTATTCTTTAGCCTATTCACCAAACCTCAAATATTGATAAAATATATCAATGGAAATGACAAAAATTGGTGAAACGCAAATTCTAGAAATTAATAATTAGAATTCATAAAACACAAAGGGAGAGGCCTATCACAAACGGGAGCATGAAAACTCACCAAGACATGTATCACGAATGGGATACTATCCCATGAAATGAACCGAAGCTCCTCCTAACAGGGTACTGTCCCCCATTGCGGACTATGAGCCGAAGCTCCTCCTAATAGGGTATAGTTCCCCTTTGCAGATTATGAGCCGAAACTCCTACTAACATGGTATAGTCCCCCTTTACGGAGTATGAGCTGAAGCTCCTCCTAACAGGGTATAGTCCCCCTTTGCGGACAAAGAGATATCACACATTGCTAGTCTAAATTACAAAATGATCGTCATTGTTCAATAAGTGTAAATTACACTAAGCTAGTAAATAAATGAGTTTAGCTTTATGTCTCATAACCACTGGCATAACTTAAATATTTACGAACAAACTGCAGATTTCCACTCGAAGATTGTCATGAGATTTCAATCGAATAAGTCCAAGAATTAACCAATGAAGTAAATGCAAGCGTTTCGTACCACTTATTTTGCTAAGTCGTTTAATTAGATTCTCATACGAATGAGGTAAATGTTTATCTATACTAATAGATTGGAAAACGGTTTTAAAACGAGTTTTGCATTAAAAATAGTGCTGGAATTTTTTTTGTGAAAGAGTTTGAGTATTTACTACTAGTATAAAAACTTTGTATTTTAAAGTGACAAATCATAGAAATGATTGTAAAAGCAATCTATCACCAAAATCCACATTCGACGATGTGAATTAAAAGAATAAAAATGATATTAAACCCATCAAATGGATATTCCCGAAAATCCAAAATAGAAGTCATCAAAGTTGATAATAAATGACAACAACTAACCGAATCAATAAAAATCAACAAAAGTTGGAAATCCACTCAAAAATAGGAAAATAGGCAAAATTTCACAGGACCAGACATCTGGTTGGTTTGGCCAGACGTCTGACCCAAGGTTCTGGAAGTTTTATACTTTTCTCCTTTTCATTTTTTATTCCCTAAAGCCTACCAAACGTCTGGTTGGGTTTTACCATACGTATGTTTCTGGGCTCTGGAATTTTAATTTTATCTTTCCTTTTAAAAAAAATTCAGAAGCCCCTACCAGACATCTGAAATTTTCAACCAGAGGTCCGGTTGCTTGGGCCTGGTAGAATTTGCCTAGGCCAACAATAGCCAAATCGATTCGGAGGCGATCGAACGAGCGATGGATGCAAGAGATTTATGCCAAACAACAACCCAGACCTATAGGCTCTTTGATATACCCCAAACAACATATCCAAACATTCAAGATAGGATAATTAAAGATTTTGACTTCAAAACCAAAATTGAAAATTTCACCAAACCAATTCAAATCAAAGCAATTGAACATGAAATAGATGTTAGAAATTCATACCTAACAACAATGAAAGCTATAGACATAGATTTTAGATCAAGATCTCACCTTTAACCCAAAAATAGAAAAGATAAGCTCAAAAACAAGCTAAGATCAATTCCTCCCCAACTACACCTCTAGAATCTTCAATCTTGTATCACATGCAAAGATTTTCTAGATTAGGTATAGGAATTTCTGAAAATTGGAGAGAGAATGATATGGAGAAGATGAAGGGGATGCTTACCTAAGCTTCTCCTTGATTTTGGAACGTGAATTTGAATTTCCTAAGAGAACTAGTTCTTAGGAATTTCTAATCTCCTCTCTTTCCTCCATTATTCATTTAGCTTGAGTGTTAGGAAGTATTATGAGTAGAGTGAATGAAGGGGAGATGAGTTAGCATATTTGGTAGAAGAGTTTGGGTAAGATTATTGGGTTAATGGGCTAGAACCCAACCCAAAGCCCAAATGAAAATACCAAAATCTTAATCAACTCGAAACATATCGATGTTTATACTCAAACAAGTTGTAAACGTCGTTTTGAACTCAGTGAAAGTGGTCTCGAGTCCTGATTCGACTGTTTACAAAAAGTCATATTTCGAATTTTAAATTTAGCTAACGATGCCATATTTAAATAAAACATTGAAATGTATAATCGTAAAATATACGGATTGTTACATGTAGAATCCCATTTCTACATTGGTATATCTAAGAGTTGAAGCAATCCACTTAGTTTTTGATGCTTGGCTTTCACTTGGTAGAAATTTAAACATTGCTTTACCCATAAAACTATATCCCTTTCCCTTTTCATACTTTTCCATAAGAAACTTTTCTACATATCTAGGTACATCTTAGTTCCTCTAGAATGAATGGTAAACTTCAATTGATGACTTTCCCCAAGAACTTCCTTCTTCAATACTCCCATATCTAGAACATATAATCTTCCCTTCTTTCTCAACCATCTACTTTGTTCAGAACTTTTAAATCATCCTACTCAACTCCACCTTTGAGTCTACTAATTCATTTATTTTTTACTGGATCGTCTCTCTATTTATAAGAAACCTTTTCGATCATTGCCGGTCGAACTTCTAAACAACACAACATAGTTGTATGCTCACTAGAACTAGCCTTTGATCTTAACTGCACAATACAAATAGTCAACGCTTCTAAATCTTTCCATTCTTCCAACATAGCTAACACCACATTCTGATGTTTAGTTTTTGCTAAATGCATCAACAACTTTATTTCCCTTCCCTGGTGTATACTCAATATAGAAATCAAAAGTTGCTAAAAACTCCAACCATCTTAGCTGTCTCATATTGAACTCCTTTTGAAAGAATAAATACCTCAAAGATTTATGATCCATATACAATTCGAATCTTTCTCTTAAAAGATAGTGTCTGCATACATTCAAAGCAAAGATTACTGCCACCAACTCCAAATCGTAAGTCAGATAACGAACTTCATGTGGTCTGAGCTGTCGAGAAGCGTAGGCAATCAATTTACCTCTTTGCATCAATGCAGCTCCTAATCCTATTCCACACGCATCTTTGTACACCACCAAATCTTGATTACCATCTGGTATAACTAAAACGAATGCATTAGTCAATTAATGTTTTAGCTTCAAGAATGCCTCCTCACATTTATCATTCCAAACATACTTTACATCTTTTCTTGTTAGTTTAGTCATCGATGCTGCTATACGAGAGAAATCCTTGATGAATCTCCATTAATAGCCAGCTAATCCGAGAAAACTGTTTATCTCGGTCACCACCTCGGGTCTCTTTCAATTATTAACATCCTCAATCTGAGCTGGATCTACTGACTATCCTTTTTCTGAAACTACATGACCGAGGAACTTCACTTCTTTCTTCCAAAAATGACATTTCAAAAACTTCGCTTTTAACTGATTTTGCCTCAATATCTCAAGCACTATTCTAACGTGAGTCTCATGATCTTGCTCATTCTTAGAATATATTATGATGTCCTCTATAGATACTAAAACGAACATTTCCAAATGCTCATACAAGATCCGGTTCATCAAATATGAAAAAAAAGTAGGTGCATTAGTCAACCTGAATGGCATTACTAACCATTCGTATGAACCATAACTTGTTCAAAATGCCGTCAAAGGAATACTGTCCTCCACCACCCTTAGTTAATGGAACCCTGTCACCAGATCTAGTTGGGATAATACTTTGGCTCCACTCAATTGATCAAATAAATCATGTATTATTAGCAAAGGATATCGATACACAATCTCAACGACCCGTCTGGTTTCCTTACGAACACCGCCATCGCTCCCCAAGGTGAACTACTTGGCCTAATGAAACTCAACCCTTCAAAGTCCACCAACTGCACGTTGAACTCTTTCATCCTGGGAGGTGTCATTCTACTGGGATGTCTATATATGGGTTCAAATCTAGGTACAAGATCTATTCAAAACTTAATAGCTCATTTTGGTGATAGTCCTGTCATTAGCTCAAAAACATTTGTAAATTTTCTAATGATAAAAACTCGATTCTACTCGTCTTCCTCCTCCATTGCACCCTATAAAGCACAAACATCAAAATTCAAGTTCTCTAATGAGTATATAATTCTACTATTAGGGTGTCTTAATGATATTCCCTATCTTGGCAAAATATCTTAGCATCATATTTGCTTAATCAATCCATACCTAGTATAATTCCAAAGTCTACAAAATCGAACACATGCAAACTACATGCAAAGATATGATGTAACATCTCAAATTCTAAATGGTCACATCTCATCTCAAGAGTTGCATACCATCCTATTGGATTCGCAACCCTTAAGGAAGTAACGAGGTATAATGGTTCTAAACTTATCTTGTCTACCAAACAATGAGAGATAAAAGAATGTGATGCATTTATATCAAACAATACTCTAATAGGTGTGCCATGACTAAAAAGTATACTTCCCATCATAGCCTTTCCCTTCTTCTTTACTTTGGTCTCGAGGTAGATGGTACTAAAGCAAAAACTTTTCCTTTCTCAACCTTAGCTAGTTCTTTGCATTGACTCTTGTAATGCATTATCTGGTCACAATTGAAGAACTTGACATTCTTCCTTCCAATGACCTTCTTTCCATCACTAGAACGACATTTGTTGGCAAAGTGCACTTTCTTGTCACATTTGAAGCAAAAAACATTAACTTTTCCTTTCTTGGCAGCTCCACCCTTCCAAGCTTCTTTTTTCTAAAAGAACTTCCTTTTCAGACTTTGACCATCCTAAGCCTCTACCGGCTTGCTATTGCTAAACAACCCAAGCATCTCTTCATTCCTCAGTGCCATCTCCACTACTACATCACAAGGGTCCCTAATGTGCGGTAACGTTGCTCTATCAAGCTCTGGTTTCAATCATCTAATGAACTTTTTATTCCTCTTGATTATTGTAACTATGGTAGTATATCCATATCTAGATAGCTCCTTAAATCTGGTTGCATAATTAAGCACCAACATATCACCTTATTCCAACTCAGCAAACTTTCTAAGCAAAGTTGACTTTTGGGTGGTGGTCCCACTTATGGGGTCAAATCAATATGTTCTAAGAAGAAATATTTGAATATAAATCTCATCGATCTCATAAGTATCATACCAAATTCCATCAATCGAATCACTTTTTCGAGAAATACGAGACATCTAAGTCGTACAAGTAAAGATATCTATTCATTGATAAAAAAAGAAAAAATGTGAACGGTGATTGGATTGATGATAAAATGGAATCCTGGGTCACGAACAGTGATTCGATTGATGATGAAGAAAGAGAATTCTTGGTTCAGTTCTCCACCTTAATGACAAAAAAAAGGATTGATCAAATTCTATTTAGTCTGACTCGTAGTGATCCTTTATCAAAGAATGACTCGGGTTATCAAATGATTGAACAACCGGGCAATTTCAGACATGAACCTCTCTTCAAAACTCCTCTTGAACTACGCCCAAGTCAAATTCTCCTCTGGTATCTCCACAGTTACACTATTGCACTAGTATAACGTAGCTCCTTGCAATTTCCTAGATGCCAATCTCCTCTTCTGCTCGTCTTTAAGCTTAAATTATAAAAAATCCTTTCATAATGCAACAACCAATTCTCAACTTCGATAGCATCCTCCGTTCTAATAAATGGCTTTCCTCCTAGTCATGCATAATCCCGACTCAGCACAACATAGTTTTTGTCAACCTGAACATCACGATTTTCTCCTCCTGCATTACCACCAACTAATCCAGCTACAACTTTAGCTTGTATCATGTAGATAAAGAACCGGTACAGAGCTCCCATGTCCACCGATAATGTTCCAGCATTAACATTCGCAGCTGTTTGTACACCAAGATTCCTTCTAGTATTGGCTATGACATTTCCACTGATTGTGGTGCTTTCTCCATTGAGATTCACTCTTCCATTTCCTGCCTTCATAACTTACCTTCCTTAGATCTGCATTCAAACCTTAGCAAGCTACGGATGAATGGTCTGAGAGAAAGGGAAGAGTAGAGATATAATATATATATATATGTGTGTGTGTATATTTATATATATATATAAATAGCAACTGCAAATACATTACGATAGCATTATCTCACACCCCAATCTCATTCTCTAATTCATTTAGATTATGTTTTCAAAATTCTTTTAGGTTCAAAATTCGTTTAGTTTCATATAAACCTATGCACCGATACCATGTTGTAACATCCCCCTTTCCGAAGCCCAAAAATAAATGTTACTGATGTTGCAGTCATCAATAGAATTATTCCTTGGCGACAAAATGGGATTAATTAATAGTATCGTTAACATCAGAAGCAGAGGAATATGAAATTTTTTAAAACATATTTCATTAATAAGTTTCATATTCATTACACCCATAACGTTGGCCAGGTCATATAAAATATAATTATTAGAAAATACTCCAAGAGCGACAAATGAAGACACCCCTTGGTTGATTAGAGTTTACTGCTATACAAATACAAACTCTACCATTATATACATTCAAACAAAATGATAAAATGACGGATATAAATAGACTTCTATATAGCTAGTTGTACCTCTTTCAAACCTAAGACCTGGAAACCTTTCTTTTGAACTACTCAAATGAGTACTCGAGAGTTAAGGAGAAAAAAATTCGAGGCAGACAAAAAGTCTGATGTGAATAATAACATGTCATCTCGGTATAGATATCTAGTGAGACCATGCCGCTAAATGGAAAGGATATAGCCCCCACTAGTATCTTTTGAAAATATTTCAGTCACAATCATGCTCCTACATTCACAATGGTTAAATAAACATAAACAGTCATATGCATGGATGCTACATGAATAACCTGACTAATTTATCCTAATTAATTTACTATTTGTCCCTAATTCATATTTCTTCAAGGGTTAATACAAACCTATAAGGATGACTCGGGCCTACTAGATGTACCAAAAATTCTCTAACTCGCCGTTAGAAAGAAACTGGACTATCCATCCGAACACAATCATCTTAGTGTTAATCTAATTGTCTGCCAATCTCATAGTTTTGCTCGGCTCACTATGAACCTAATGGTTTTACTGGCCAACTAGTAACCATCTAAGTTATAGGTTCCTTTCGGTGCATAACCTACATTTATTTTTACCCATAACACATCCATACATAATGGAATTGTGGATTAATATCAACTAGGGACAAATAGTGGAAGTATATGGTGCTATCCTACACCGGTCCTATTATCTGGTTCTCTATTATGTAATCCTTGAGTCAATTTATCCTGTCATAATTTATCTAATGGTGATAGGAACAATAATTTCACTAATAAAATTCTTGGCTAAATAACCTCCTTATTTCCTTGAAAACATAATTCTTTATTATGATTTAACCCTTAAAATCATACTTAGAAATAAGGAAATTATAGCCCTTTACTTTACCTAAAATTTTATGCCAAGATATATATGCTTTATAAAATAGGTTTCATAAACTTCAAAACCACTAGGAGGTTAGTGTACCTCTAGAACGCTTAGGCTATAAAGCCATATAACAAAACCATCTAAATTGACAAAGTATTGCATCAATATTGCCAGCATGGGTTATTGCACCCCTTTCATATCGAAATCATGTTAAAGCATCTGATTTATAAAACATAAGGCCATGGAGCCAAAATCATTTATGTCGCATAACATAAATATATAGGTTGTCGAATATAAGTAGTAGTCCTTGGTTTCGACATTATAAAGTTTTAAAACTTGGAAATATAGGAATGCCAACATTGATGACCTTCGACATTAAGGTCATTGAGTTATTAGTTTATGTAGATATAGAAAATAAGCATCATCACTGCCGATGTAGAAAGTAAGATTTATATGCGGCATTTCTTCCTAATGTAATAACGCTGAAACTATATATTTGCAGCATCATTCCCTTTAATATCAATGTTGAAAATGCAGCATTACTAGCTTAATAAATCCATATAAATTCATAAACACTCGGAAAAAAACTCCAAAAATTACAATAAATCAAAACGAACATATTCATTTGCATATAAAAATTTCAGGGCCAAAAACATTATTTAATTATTTTTGATATTTAAAACCCAAAATAAACCATTTTCAACATTTATAACAGTCATAAAATATTTCTACTTGCTCCAAAAATTATTGAATTAATAACCCACTTCTAAAATAGTGTTTTTAACATCATGTTCAAAAAGTCAAATGGATGTCATAAACTAGGTTTTCACTCTTATAAACTATTAAATAATTTCATAATAAATCCAATAATTCATCATTCAAGCATATAATCAACCAATCAATTATCACATAGCATGATAACAACATATGATGTAGGTTTAGGCATAAAACCAAACTAAACAAGAAATAACGAGATAGGTAATCCTTATTTACCTTGATTTGGTGAAGATAAATGAAATTTGAGTTTAGATTTGATTTTGCTAAGCTTTCCTCTTGCCAGGCATGACCTGAATAAGCCGATTCACCACGTTCGGACAAAGTGACTTGCCCCTTGCCAGGCATAATCCATACCCGACGACCATTTACCAAAAACCAGATAAAAATCCAATCAAAACCTGATCTAAAATCTAGATTAAATCAGAAAAACAAAAATCCATATCAAAAATCTGAACCAATATCCAAACCAAAAAAACAAGCATCCAAACCAAAGTCCAAACTAGAAAACAAACAAAACCAGGAGTTCAGACCAAACTCTGAAATCAAACCAGAAAGAGCAAATGTCTAAACCAAAGAAGAAAAGGCAGATTTTGCAAACTAGAGCATCGCGGTTTATCATCATATCAGAACCTAGGGGGTATCTCCATCCCCGTACAAGAGTAAGTGACTTGGTCATTTGCCCAAAGTTTGCAACTTATTCCATATCATCCCTGTCAGTCGATAACCAATCAACCATCATTCCTGGGCCTCAAGCCATCGTCGTTTGAGGTAGACGGTGGCTGCTCCTGTTCCACCGCTGCATTTCGAGTTCCGACTTATTACCACAACTAATCACTCCTTGCATGCTCCCTCGATTATATCCTTTAGATGCCTACAACTATTGGTATCATGCCCGTCCAGATCATGAAAGAGACAGTGCCTTCTAGAAGTCCTCTCGTGTTTCGAGGGTTCCTTCCATGCCGACCTTCGTAAGGAAATCGATCCTGAGTTTTCATGTGTATCCGCTCCAATGTTTCATTCAATCCTATGTAAGTGGAGAATTTCGGTTCTCCCTAGCGTTTCCTTGTCTGGCTAGAGTTCTAATCCAACTTCCTTTTTCCTTTATCCTTATCCTTTCCCGAGCTTCCGTCGGATGGTTCTCCATCCTCAGCCGCATTTACTTCCTTCAACTTCACTTTTGAATATGCATCTTCCTGTCGAATAAATCTTTCGGCCTCATGAAAGAACTCACCGAGATCCATTGGAGGATCTCGTATAAATGATACCTTGAAATCTGAGTTATCCCTGACTCCTGAACTGCCGTCATCAAGACCATCGATGGATCCGGTTGATCCACTGAAGCAATTGCTGTATTAAACCGAGTTAAGAAAGCACTAAGCGATTCTCCTATCCTTTGCCTCACTGATGTTAGCGTCATTACGTTCTTCGACCTTTTGATATAAACCTGAAACTGCTTCAAAAACCTGTACCACCAATTCCATCCATGTCCTAGTAGATCCATCTTCCAACTGCCGAAACCACGTAGCAGCTATATCCATCAAGTATAGAGAGAAACATCGGGCCATAACTTCCACCGATTCCCCCAGCACTCCATGTGTCTCATGTACCTCATCAAATGATCGATAGGATCAACCTTTCCATTGTATACCTCTAGAGTAGGTAGCTTAAACTCCGATGGATTTCGAGCCATTCTGATGTCGTAGGTAAATGGACTCATGTTTACTCTTTCTTGATCTCTGTTTGCTAAACCTCCATGCATAGTTTTTTTTTGATAATCTCAGCTAATCCAGTGTTGTCCACCAAGGGTTGACCCCCGAGTCCTTGAGGGAATTCTGGTACATACTCTTCATCACGTATTCTTATGCTCCTATTGGCATCGAATTATGTGGTGTTACCTGGAATCCCTCCATGAATTGGTCTATCATGGCATGGTGGTGTTCCCCCAAGTCTGGATCCATCCATATTGGTTGTTTTGTGCTGATTGGGGGCTACGCCCTGTTGAGCCGCTCTATTTTCTTGCATGTTGGGTCCTTCTATTCCAGCTCCGTTGATCTAAACTCCTGAAGCTCCAGCTGTTCCTGCCTGTCCAAACTATTTGAGAAGGTTTTGCATCATGTCCTCCTGCCTATTCAGCAATTCTTCTTGCATAACTCCCATCGTCATCTCCATCTCACCTTTGGTGATGAAAACTGAGGCCATATTCACTCTTGAGGAAGCCTCCTGACTTCCTTCGTGCTGACTCCTTTCCGCTCTTTATCTTCTTGTCGATTGCTTTGTCATGGTTCCTTTTTAGATCCGATCCCTAATCTCTCCAAATCTGAACTCCAAATCTGATGTAGGAGGTGCTAGTCCCTCTTAGTGAAAGCACCAAAGTGGTTGCGGCAAAATTGGTCACAAATCTCAAAGTAGTGAACGCACTAGTGTTTACACACAAATCTCCGATATCCAAGCACAGATCTCAGATCTAAATAAAGTAGAAAATAAAAATGAAGAAATAGCAAATTAAAAGGAAAGAAGGCAGAAAGAACACAATGGTCGTTCGACAATCCGGTCTACGTCCACTTTGAATCGATCCTTTTATTCCTTTTGTTTTACAATTACAAGTCTGCGAAAATTAATAGCAAAAATGGCAGAGTTTCTGCGTAAGAGAAGGAGAAGACCTCTTTTTTAGTTGTCATATGACTCCTATTTCTAGGTGTAGACCTGAAAATATCCGCCTCAAAACCTGGAATACCTCCTCTCTTGCGTAGGTGGGCCCGCCACATCGATCCATAGTGATTTTGGATCGATGCGTGTTCAATTCATATTGATCCAAAATTGGTCCAATCGAGCTTAGATCGATCATGGAGGTTGTCAAGTGCATCAAGAAGCTCCTTTTAAAATTTCATAGCATTTGGACTTGCAGATGTTGAGTTAAGATCGATGCAAGTGTCATTTGCGAGTAGGCTGGAAGCTTCGTATCCATGAGTTCGTCCCCATCCATTCGTATCCATCTGCCCTTCTTGTCCATCTCGTTCGCATTGATGACGTGGCTGGAAAACCCAGGGTTGATCTATTTTTTATGCCAAGTTAACTACTTCCTCATTCAAAAATGTCTCTTTTGTATCAATCTGGGATGCTTATTTCGCATCGACGATTCAATGGCCTTTTCGTATCAACCCTCTGCTCTTCATGTTACCTTATTCGTATCGATCCTTGAGCACTCCAAAAGCACATGCCTTCATATCCATCAAACTTGCCTTCTTCGTATCCATCATTTTTAGTTGTATCCTTCATATTGATAAACATCTTTTTCGTATCAATGCTGAGCTATGCTCTTCGTAACCATACCTTGCGCCTATCTTCGTATCGACCCCATGTGTATCCTTCGTTCGATCGCATGTTGATCGATACGAAACATTTCTACCAGTAGCCATTTTCTCCTCGTATCGATCCAAATTTCCTTTCTTTGTATCGATCCCGATGGATACGAACACCATCCACCTTGATCGATATGAACGGATCAATACGAAACAGTTTCCATGAACCTTGATCCATCCATAACTTGGGTGTACGAACTCCGATTGACCTGAGATTCAAAACGTAGCCTTTCCTAGTCTTGTTCATCATTCCCAGTCGATCCCGTCTCAATTAGAGCTCAGTCAAATTTTGACGGTATCGATCATAGCTTTGGTTCTAATCGATCTCCAATCCGGTATCCATCCTTTCCAGCCACTTTGTTAATATCCCGACCTTGTCCAAAAGGCGGAGTAACATTATTTATCTGAGTAAATATTATAAATAATCTTAATCAAAATTAAGGGTGTTACAGATCATGGCTTTAGCGTCGATTGGAATTAAACATGGCTGGGCTTGCGGGGTCACATGGTTGGTTTACGCCTTGGCTGATATCCCATCCGATCCTGAAATTTCTCGCACAATCCATCTCGTACCATGGAACCTACAAAGAAAAAAAAGACAAATAAACTTTGAAAAGATAGAAGTATGACATAAGTTATGCAAAGTGTGGTGCATGTGTGTGTGCATGCACGTGTCCTGTTGTCCCCCTGATGGACCGTGGGTTTGAATTTTGCTGACATGGGTAATCTCCTCTGCTATAGTGGAAGGCACGTTTTCTTGGAAATGAATGGGGGAAAAACATCCCTAATACTCATATTGGTGAGGCCAAAGGAGTAGATTAAATGCGAAATTGGTTCAAACTGATAAAAGGTTCCTTCGAAGCCTGTGGGGAGTCTCAAATGTAGTTATGACTGGTGGAGGTGAAATTGGAATCTTATTTATTTTGCTAATTTTTATCTTAAGACTTCTTCTTTGAAGTGGGTATTGGTCTTTATTGTCTTCATCATCGGATGGATCATAGCCATTATCAATACTCGTATGCCTACTCCTTCTCCCCCATCACCACCTATGATTTCACCTTCTTCCGTATGCTCTTGTATATCATCAGTCTCGGCTACTTGACTTTGGACTTGTGGCTCTAGTGGGTGGTCTCCGTTATTTCCAAACAAGGAATCATCTTGATCGTTTTCGGAAGCTTTTGGAGAAAGACCAACACTACGATTATGGTTTAACAGGTTGTAGGCTTGTAATTTTCCATTGCTTTGATGCATCTTAGCCTCTCTCTTCCTTTGGAATCTAATAAAGCTATCAGAGAGTTTCTTCCAAAGTCGTATTACCAAGCCTACGCAGTACATTTACAAAGAACAAAAAAGACGTTCAACAATAGCAAAACTATGATCCTAAGCTTATACGAAAAGAACAGGAACATAACTTATGGGGAGACAGCCATTATTGTGTAAGTCTTGGAGGACAACAAACAAAAAAGAATTCATCCTTGAAATAACTTAGTTTTTCCAAGTGCCAACCATGATTCGGCAACCTTTGGACAGTTCTAAGAAAATGAGAGAGGGATTTCCCTTACGATTTTGAAGTTGAATAGATTTCAGATCTCTTGAATACTGGGGACTTGATCGAAGTGACGAGCAAATAAAATGAACAAGCTATAAAGGATTGCAAAACCGTTCGGATGAAGCTGAGATGGAGCAGTCTCATAAAATTTAAAACTCATCGGATGAATTGATTAAATGGTGGGACATATTCTGCCAAGCACATATACTTGTTGCATGGTACAAATTTCAAATTCCAAGAAGGCAACCAATTCATGGCTTGGATCGTGATTTGGTTCAAGTTTGATGCTATGGATCAGGTTCAAGTATGAGCGATAGATCAGATACGACCGTGATTAGTCAAGGTGCAGCGATAGTCTGAGTTCGATAGTGCAGTGGTTGATTGTGGTGATTCAAAACTAGTGACGGTTATTTGATTTTGGCAATAAGGAATTGTTAATAGCGGCTGAAATCTTGAATTCAATAGCAAAGCAAAGTGTGGAAGAAGAAAAAACAGTTCAATTATATAGGTAAAAAACCCACACTTTCAGGCAATAAATTCATCTCAATCTAAGGCCATAGATCGGTATAGATCCACTAATAGTTAATTTATATGAATGTATATGTATGTACGTACGTACGTACGTATGTATGTATGTCTATATATACGTGTGCGTGTATATATGTCCACACACACAAAACATGTGTATTTGCATGTGCATATGATGTTTAACAGGAATGTGTGTACATGGAACTGAGGCATGATGGAAAATCAATGCAGTTATGCGTGTGCATGCTCAACATTCAATAAGTAGAATCGAAAAAGAGTAGATTCAAACATAAAAAATCTAGAAAAAGAATTGATTCAAAATTATCAATCTTGGAATGAAGGATCATAAGAGCACGCTCCAATTTTATAGTTCTAGTGCTCGCAAGGCATCATAAAACATGGCTATAGACACAACACTTTACTAAAATGATCCGAAGAAATAATAACAACCATTTGAAGCATGGATTGAATTTTGATATGGAAATCCCAACTTGTCTTAATTCGAAGCATGTCGTGTTTGCAACAAGGTGTACTTTAGGGGGAAGTGTTATCTAGCCTTTTACCCAGGCAGTATTTAGACGATCTCGACGAACCGAACTTGAAAGCTATCGAGGCAAGAGGACTAGAGAGATAGCCGTAAAGTCAAGAAAACAAGTACAACCAAGGCCATGAGGCAAAAACAAGACCATTCTAAAGTTCCAAGACTCAAACTATCAATCTGATGGATCTCTCTAGAACTACTCCATTTTCCTCATACCACTTAGTCTTGAGGCCTGAAGCTTATTCCTAGCTACATGGATTGATTGCCAATTTTTTGCGACTGAACACTTCAAGTGCTAAAAATAAGCAACTCTGCTCCTTTACTAATCCATCATTTGGACTCAGAAACAAGCTCACAACTAGACAAACAAGTTGGAAACCATGAATCTAACAATAAATTGCTCCATTTCAAAGAGTTCAAATATATTAATGAAGAAGTTTTATGGATCGGTACAGATCCATGGCTATGAATCAGTACCGATCCATCCAATTTGTTGGCAATACCACATTTTCTCAAGATAACCGCTCCTAGATCATGGCTATGTAGAGGAGAACATACTGGATCTTTTACCGACAACCTACAATTATAAATAGACATGGAGGGGCATCATTTCGGGGATCTTTTTTTCTCTCTTGCAATTTTAACATAATCTCTTGCAATTGTCGGTGGAGCGTTACTGAACCATAAGAACAACACCTGTAAAATAGTAGTATTATCAATAAAAAATCTTAATAGGACGTAGGAAACGATTGGCCAAACCATTATAAATATGTGTTGTTATGGTTTTGCTATTATAATTTACTTTTTTCACTTTCATTCCTTACATAATCTCATGGGTATTGGACCACGCTTTAGTGCTAACATATGTTCGATACTGTTATTTGGTATCCTGACCCGGTTATATTAGACTAATTGTGCAAGATAGATTTGACTATATCGAGAAGGACGACCACAGAGCAACGACTGTAGAACCCAAAAGCAGAGCTCAAATGGTTATATGAAGCTAGGATTGAATGAAGTTGGTAGATAGATGATGCAGGGTTCTATAAATATGGGAGTTAGATTGGAACTCAAGGGATCGACATAGCTTTATGGAATAGGAGGAATTGGCGTAGCATTATGGAATAGGAGGGATTGACATAGCATTGTGGAATAGGAGGGATTGGCATAGCTTTATGGAATAGGATGGATCGGCATAGCTTTTGTGGAATAAGATGGATCGGTATAGCTTTGTAGAATAAGATGGATCGGCATAGCTTTGTGGAATAAGATGGACCGACATTACATGATGGGATTCAATGGATAAACATAAATAAGTTCGCATGGATCGGCATAATTGGATAATTAAATGGATTGCTATAGCATACAATAGGGATCGACATATGAAGTATGGAGTCAACCATGAGGGATTATCATGATCCATTGAGAAGGGTTCGACGGAGATAACTTCCAAGCGAGTCTGAACCAAAGATCAAGAAAAAGCACGAGTTCCCCTTATTCAATCAACATGATAATCAAGGAGCCAACATGTCTAAACATGAAGAAGCTACTATAGGGATAGCTTCCCAAGGATCGACCAATGGAGGGATTGGTACCAATCACTCTTCATTAGGATTTGGACTTAGCGACTCCTATAGTGGGCCCACGTGGAAAAGATGGCCCTATAGATGTAGTTTTAGAAGGATTGGTGGTCGCCTTCACCTATAAATAATGGCCTAGGGGGTTATTCGGAGGATCTTTATGCTGCTGGTTAAAGATGTAGTTTTAGAAGGATTGGTGGTCGCCTTCACCTATAAATAATGACCCGGGGGGTTATTCGGAGGATCTTTATGCTGCTGGTTACATAATTCTTTATTGCAATCAAGTTTTTTTCCTTACTTCTTATAGTTTGCTACTGTAATCAAACTAATAGTGAATCAATAAAGAGAATCTTCAAAGTGGATGTAGACTTACGATGCTGAACCACTATAAATCCTAATGTTCTGGATTATAGCTTTGATTTGCTTGTTAGTTTACTCTATTCCTCTTTTTAATTGTATTTTCTTTATTTACTTCTCTACGTAAATATATTCTTTGGTGCTTGTGACCAATTTGGTTGCAAATATTTTGGTGCTTTCATTGGAAACCTGATTCTCAACCTGTTAGGATCCCCTTTGTTGCTACTAGATTGGGCAAACCCCGAGAACTTGATCCATAGATATCTTCAAAAAACTTGCTTACACTAACAAATTGGCAAAAATCTACACAAGGAGATTGACAATGGTTAAACATACCGATCCACTTCTCAGAATGATGATGGAAATGAGACTACTAGTATTCAACAAGGAGGCCCAAGTAACCAGCTTGTAAATTCGAATACTGATCCGGTTGAAGTTCTGAACCTTACAGATTCTATAACTCGAGTTGAATTTCATAATCTAATGAGAGAGTTGATGGAAAGCCGTCGATAACTAAATGAGAAAATTTAGACCAATATTAGCCTGATCAACCAGATTACCTAATAACAGCATGGGATGGCCAAGAGGGATCCCACTCCCCACCCGGCATCGGAAAGTTCAAGCTTATCGGATGAATACCAGAGGCTTAGGCATCGTAGGCTCGAAGGAGATCACATAGAAACATCGGAGCGCCGCTTGGAAGACCAATTTTGTAACGCCCTTGATTTTTAATAACATTATTCGATAGATTTAATTAGATAAATTAAATAGAATGATGTAGAGTGATAAGGAAACTGAGATTTGTAAATAAATTTAGTAGTTGTGCTTACTAAAATGAATGGGCTTATAAATGGCCAAATGTTAGCTAAATAAACCCAAGGGTATTAGGGTAAATAGCTGCCTCATGTTTACCACCCTTATACTCACGTTACATGCCATTCATGTTCACTTGTCACAACTAAAAAAAAAGAAAGAAAATCTAAGACCGAGCCGGCCATTAGGAGGAAGAAAAAGAAGAGAAATTCAAGTTTTAAGCTTAGGATCAAGCCAGGGGAGTCAATCTCAAAAAATCTCCAATTTCCTTATCCAATCTAAGGTGAATAATAACCAAGACATCTCTATTTTGGTTTAACTATGATCATTGATTTTTGGGTTTAAGGTTAAACTCATTTATATGATGATTTTTGATGATATGCTTGACTCTATGGAATAATAGATTTAAACATGCTTGTTTAAAATATGACTTTCACGGTTTTAAGGGTGAAACCATTTATAAGTGATTTTCAAATGCCATGGGAAAATTTTATGTGATGTTAAACATGTTTTCAATAGTTGGGTTTTTGTTTTCATAATTTCCTAAGCTATGGAAATGTATTTATGAATTTTCAATGGCAAATATGGATAATTGGGTTTAGAAATTAATTTCATATATTATTTGATGAATTTGGGTCTAAAATTTATATATGTTTGATAACATATTAAATGTGAATTTATGTGGTTTTTTGGGATTTTTACTAAGAGATTTATTATGGAAATTAAATTATTTTTAATGAAGGACCTAAATGATTTAGTTGTTATTAAATGGAAAGGCTTTTTGTTACAAGTTAACCTTGTTTTAGATCTGAAAATGTGCAACAATTATTTGTGAAGTAATTTGAAAAGTTAAAGCAACCAATTAATTGTTTACATGTGGGCAAGTTAGTTACAAAGAAATTACTTCGTTTGGTAAAAATAGCCTTTTTCCCAAAAAAGTGGGTTCTGCCTCCTTTAAAGTAGCCTTCGACCCAGAGCTTCTGCCTTCAACCGGGACGAAAATAAAAAAGCCAAAACCAATACACATGATATCATTTAGTTGGTATGTAGTGGATTGGGAAAGGAGAAAAGTAGGATGCCGAAAGCATATCTTCCGATGGAGTCAATACCGTGGTTTTGTTTTCTAAAAAAAGCGCTTGTCTGCTTTATTACTTACTTTCGAAGGAGTCAAGACCAATGTTTTCAAAAGTGAATTTTAACTAGCTTTTGAAAGAGAGACCGCTGCATTATCAATTAAAGAAGTAGCTTTAGATGAAGCCACTTAGTTTTCAAAATTGAAGTGTTCGGAAGGGGTAGACCAAATCGAAACCCTTTATGCCTTTTAATGGTATTGAAGATATCAATGCTGTTGGAACAAAGCTTTGTTTTATAAACATAAGCCACTTCCTATGACTTTCGAAGGGGATTAGGGGTTTTGAAGGCAATAGTTTGGAAAGGGGTTTCGATGTTATCCTTCATGTATTTTACCCAAATGACTTATGCTTTCAAAAGGGTGGTGCCGACACCATCAAGTTTTCCTGATGCTTTTAAATGATAATGAATGGTTTCAAAAGAGATACTTTCGTTTGTATTCACCTGATCCAAATAATATTTTAAGTATATACCCAATGTTTTCGAAAGAGGGTCTTTTAGTGGTTTCAGAACGAATACTTCCAAAGGTTTCGAAAGAGGTACTTTCAATTGGTTTCGAAGCTATGCTTCTAAAGTAAAATGCTAATGCTTTAAGACATTCAAAATGTTTCAAAAGGAAGTTTTAAAGGATTTAAAGGCAGAGGCCTAATATTTTGGAAATAAACTTTTATGCTTTCGAAGGAGGGTATCCAATGAGGTTGAAAGCAAGGTTTCGAAGAAGTCGAAAGATTTGTTTTCAAACGAATAATCCAAACTCAATTCTTAATGGAAAAAAACTTACGGCTAAATAAAGGAGATTTGTAATGGTTTTAAGAATAAGTTTTCCTTGATAAAATATTAGGTTTAAGGGATTCACCATGTTTTATGAAATTAATTTTAAGGATATAAAACCCACGAGAGTGGTATTATTATATTGTTATGTTTGTTCTTCAATTATAAAATATATTCACATTATTATGGACCCATAACTGCATTTTATGGATAAAGAGTAGAAGAACCAGCTAGGTTGATCCAGTTGTGAATACAAATTGATTAAACTCCTAAATGATTAGAATTACATCCAGGAGTTCAGGGAGACCAGAAATAGGATGCCTAAATATAGAAGTTGTTAGGGAGACATGTTCATAGTGCATCCATGGAAACTATGAGTATGAAATTATTGAAGTTAACAATAGGTTCATAGTTATCCCATGAAAACTATGTTATAAAGATTGGTTGGCAGGAGCCAATTGGTTTGTAGTACACCCATGAAAACTACATCTGGATAAAGTTAATTGACAGTTGTCAATAGATTCATAGTTAACACATAAAAAATATTATAAAAGAGAAGTTACTGGAGTTACCAATAGGTTCAGGGTAACCCATGAATTAATTAAGTTATTTGGTAGGGGCCAATAGGTTCATAGTGCAACCATGAAAACTATGATATTAGACAGGGAGTCTAGAAATTAAGTACAGGTTATTAGTAAGCCCACGAAAACTAGTAGGTTAATAGTGACCCTAGAAACTATAAATATGACATGGAGTCAATTACACAAGGGATGGGAAATCCAGAATGTTTTAACTTGTATTAATATCATCATAGTATTTTGAAATGACCATGTTTTATTCATTGTGGATGCAAGAGCACAATATATGGTTTTATAGAGGTTTTAGGATACTAGTGAGGGGAAAACTCATTCTGCTAAGTGGCGTGGTCTCACTAGATATCTAAGTGGTTTGAGATGTTAGATTATTATTCATACCAGGCTTTATGTCTGACTCGAAGTTTATGTTTTCCCCTTAAATTCTCAGGTGGTCAATTGATTTTGAGTAGTCTGAAGGTTGAGGTTTTCAGGTACCTCATTAGACGAATAAGCTACCGGTGATGTGCATGAGGCAGAATAGTTGTTTAGAGTTCTTTTCACTTTGATCCCACTGTGTTATTTTGTAAAGACACAGTTGTTCAATTGCCTTATTATATACTCCGATCAACTAATAGGGCATCTTCATATGTCGCTCTTAGCGTATTTGTAATAATTATATATTTCTAAGTGTGGTTTGCGATTATGAGATTATGTAAAAAGTGTTGAAATGGTTTTTGGAATGGAATAAGAATTTTGTTTTGAAATTTTAACAATTTCCATATCTATGTGTTTATGCTATATCAATGTATCTAACATTACCGTATTTTCTCACCGAGAATTAATAACTATGGATGACTGTAACATCCATAGTCGTAAGTGGGGGATGTTACAAATATGGTCTGCCAAGGCCGATTAGTGTCGATCCCTCCTCCAAAGGAGGGCTACCCCACTATGCTTGGGAAATCATGCAGGAGCTATTCTCGGAAGCATGGATGCTGGAGTTTAGTTGAATGTTGACCAAGTAACCCACCGGAATGACAATGACATGAATTTCCAAGGTGCACACCAAGAGGATGGTGGACACAGAAGGCATGAAACGGCCCATGGACATCGACTGGACCATTCAAAGAGGTGGAGCGCGACCACTTCTTGGCACCACCTATTTAGACACTGGATTTATCAGTAATGATCAAACAGTTGGTGAGAAAGAACCTAGGTTTGACTAATGATGACTAGTGTTTAGCGACGAATTTTCTGTCGAGTTAGGAAATTGCCAATAAATTTTGAAATAGATTTAACAGCAAGCGCACGGCGTGCACTTGTAGTACATGGCGAATACAGGTCGATCTGTAGGGAATTGATGAGTTTAAAAATTCTATTCAATCAAATTATACCAAAGTCGAGTGAAAGTTTAGCTAGAGAATTAGAAAACTAGCTAACTAACTAAAAGAAAAGAGATGCAAATATAAGAGTTAAGTGACAATTTAGAAAATAAATCCACTCTCTAGATCACATAGTTCAACATATATGAAATCATGATATCTCTTTTATGGTCATTAGTGCTTTAATTGATGTGCTTGTCATAAGTATGGCATATTTGTGCTATTGATTAGCCAACATAAGCCATCAACCTATAACACATCCCTTTAAACACTTATTAACTTTCATGAAGCTTGGCAAAGAAAATGGGAACAAAATCTATTTTAAGTATGTCCTATTAACTATTGACTAGAAATATAGACCATCAAATTTTAATTTAAAATCACTTTCTTTTGCCATTATCATATTTTGATGAAGAGGCAATTAGTGTTAGTGATTGTTTAAGCATAGCCTATTTGGTGTCAACAATATAGGCTATAAAATTCAAAGCAAAAACAACTAATAAACCATTTTTATCATCATCATTAAGCATAAAAAGAGAGCATGAATTAACAAATAGTTGAAGCTACATAATTAAAGAGCTTCGTTACCCCTAAATTGAAGGGGTTTAGCCTCTCATATTTGTCATTTGATTAGCAAATGTAACTTGCAACGTGAAAGAAAAAGAAAAGGAAAAGAGAGCAAAGTTAAATGGAAAACTATTCTACTTGCATAAAATAAAAGAGATCTACACTACAATATGAAAGGAAATAAACAAGAAAAGGAAAAGAACATGTATTAAATTGCGTAAAAAGTTACATGAAAAGAAAATGGCTAAGTAGCCATAAAAAGAAGAGAAGAGCTTTGATTTATTTCTTAAGCTAAAAACTAAGTAAGAGGAACTAAGAGGGTTACATGAAACATAAGGGGCTGTTTATACAAGCATGAAACCCTAATCCATAATATGGGGAATGCCCAAACTACCCTTGACAAAGTGTGGAGACCAAGTAATCATTAGCTTCTACTAATCACCATTTAAGTGTACATGAAGCCATAAACTCCATAAGCATGTGCATTAGCCTCTAATTTGTTCATTAAGTTAGATAGGTAGGTAGGTGTGGTCCTCCATGATCTTCACTTTGAATTATTTCTATCTTCATTCCTTTGTGTTCTTTTTGTGCATGCATATCGTCTTCATCAAACAACTTGTAATTGAAATCAAATTCCTACAAAATAGTATCGAAATTTCTAATTAAATTTTCTCAAGTTAATTTATGTACAAAAAATTGTAGGATAGATTTCACCCTAGAGGGGGAGGGGTGAATAGGGTGATAGTATAAATTATAAAATTAATTGCGGAAGCTTATAAAATAATTTCAACACAGATCACAGAACAATAGCAGCACAGATAATAGCAGAATAATAAATGCAGAAATAGAACGACATAGAATTTACCCAACTTCGGCAAAACCCTGCCTACGTGCTGCCCCCAAGGTATCTACTAGAAATTAGATAGTCCCTCGCTTACACACGTAAACTCGCGACACCCGCTATCGACTAAATCTAACTCTACGCTCAAAACCCTGCCACAACTCAGCCACTGAGTTGCGAATTCTCAAGCTACGCCACGTAGCTTGTTCCCTAGTCACACGACTAGAAATTTAAAACGGTTTGGAAAAGAAAATACAATTAAAAACAAAATAACCCTGATTTAATTAAAAGCCCTTAAAAATAAAGGCCGGCCCCCTTCTATATTTTAACCCGTTCCTTTTAGTTTCTTCTTTCCTTTATTTGGAGATGGCGGCCGTTCCTCTTTGAAGCTAAATTAGGGCTTCGTCCCTTCGATCCAATTTAGGGTTTTTGAAATTCGAAGCTTGCGACTGCGATTGAATTATTGATTTGGCGTTCTTTTGTCAATCGATGATTTCCTTTGTGCACTTCAACTGCTTCGAATTGATCGAATTCGAAAAGCTTCGGTATGTACTTTCTGCTCTTTTTGCTTTTCTGTTTGTATGCTTGAATTCGATGGTTTTGAGATTGCCGATGATGATTGTTTATATAGGGTTTGTAACCCTAGATTTGCGTTCGTTCAATTATATTTGAATTTGTCAAATTCTTTTCTCTGGCCGCTTGATTTTGCTTGAACGTTTGATGATATATATGACTTTGTCAAATTCGTATATTTCACGTTACTTGATGGTCACGGCTTTGATTTTGAAATTGTGATAAATTTGGTCAAAACAGAATTTGATTTGTTTTCGTGACGACCACAGCTTCGACTCCGTTCCTTTTCTTTTGAATTGTTTGATTGAAAAAACGACTTTGATACACGGCTATGTACATGGATTTTAGTATCACTGTAACCTGTACTGTATAGTCTGCACATATTGATTCCATTCATGTGTGTTTGAGCTTTGCCTCTATTTGCTTGATGTCTACATGCAAGTGATCTTGGTACACTTCTTACTGTTATTTGATTGTCGAGTCTTGTTCATCCCTCTTGTATACCTGGTGTATCACTGGTGCAACGATATTGGTCTTGTTGCAGTTTGGCTTAGTGTACATGTATATAGTTGAGTTTTGTTCATTCAATTCATTGAAATTGATATTGTACTTCACTGTTGCCTTGTTCATCATTGTATATTGACTTCGACTGCTCAGTTGAGTTGTTGCAGTTCCACTACTTTGGTTGACATTGTGAATATACATGATGTCTTGAATTTGAGACCTCGGCAGTTTGGTTTCATTTGGTATCATTTGCCTATCTACATCACTAACACAGTCTTTCTGCCTCATCAACTTCAAAAGCCAAACAGTTCAAACAAAACATCCCCTCCATATTGCTATTTCATACCCATCACACTGGCATACGTTCGACCTGATCATAGTAACAACCATTTGCATACATACCAGATTGCAGCAACATATATATCTTCATAACAGTCCAAACCTCCATGATGTGGGCACGAATGGTGTGGGCACAGTACGAATAAATGTATGCACCTCCATGATGTCGTAGAAAAATTGATTCGAGAAAAGAAGTTGCAACAGTTTGTAAAAAATCCGCAAGATGGCGGACAAGGGACATCCGACCCCAATCGAGGACAAGCTCTGCATAGAGCCGAGGAGCCTGTGCAGACTGGTGGAAGACTAGCGATTAATACGATATTTGGGGGACCACACCCTGCAGAAGGAATTGGCAAGAGATGGCTCGTTATGCTAGCGTGATATGGTATGTATATTTTGAATGTTATTCGCATACGGAAGATGGAGCTCCGACGAAATAACGCACGATGGCGGATGATATTGTTTTTAGAAGCAGGGATGCAGACAAAGTAGAGCCTCCAACAATTGACCCGATGGTCATTTCAGCTATGATTGGTCCTGCGTTGGTAAGGAGGATTTTGATTGATTGTGGAATTTCGATGAATATAATCTTCAAAAAGGCATACGATCGGATGAGAATGGAGACAAAAAAACTTGAAACCATCTAAAGCTCGAATTCATGGTTTTAATGGAGTCACAACTAAGGCTGTAGGATACATGGAATTACCTGTTGAATTGGGTAAAGGTGAATGAAGGAGAGTACGGATCTTACCATTTATTGTTTTGGACGTTGACTCTCCGTAAAATATTTTTCTGGGCCGACCGGCCCTAGCTGAATACCAGGCAGCTATTGCTCCATGGTGTTTAACTATGAAGTTTCCAATAGATAATAGTGTCGGAGTTGTTCATGGTGATCAGGCAACTGGACGTGCCTGTTATGTAGCTGAGTTGATGAACCTCACCGTAAGGAGATGGGAAAGGGTGTGGACAAAGTTATTTGCATCCTAACCACTGAAGATTGACAACCAATGCCTAGGCCTTGGCTCGGGCGCCATAGTCAGTTCTATAGATATATATATATATATATATATATATATATATATATATATATATATATATATATATCCAAGAGAAGATGAACCGACGAGTCCAAGGCTGCACCGACTGAGCTGATGATTGATACCATGGTCAACCATGACGAACCATTGCAAGTCCTAAAGATTGGGTCACAGCTCAGCCCCCTGATGATGAAAGAACTTGCGGGTTTTCTTCGAACGAATCTAGATGTATTCACTTGGACTCACTCGGACATGTGTGTATTCTCACCTTTCATTGCGAGCCATTCATTAAATATTGATCCAAAGTATGTTCCAGTGAAGCAAAAAAGACGAGGCATGGATCTGGAGAGATACGTCGCCCTTGAAGAGAAGGAAGATAAACTAAAAGTCAAGAGGTTTGTCTGTAATGTGCTCTATCCTAAGTGGGTATCAAATCCCATGCTTGTGAAGAAGGCGAATGGAAAATGGAGAACGTGCATTGATGATTCAAATCTGAAAAAAGCATGTCCAAAAGACAGTTTTCCCCTTCCTTGGATTGATCAGCTAGTTGATTGAACTGCAGGAGATGAATTGTTATCGTTTATTGATGCGTATTCGAGATATAACCAAATGCCAATGCATATCCTCGATCGAAAGCACACTAGCATTTTTATAGAAGTTGGGTTGTATTTTTACGTAGTAATGCCATTTGGATTGAAGAATGTTGGAGCAACCTATCAGCGCTTGGTTAATAGGATGTGTAGGGATCATATTGGAAAGACAATGGAAGTGTATGTGGATGGTATGCTCGTGAATTCCCAACGATCAAGCGATCACATCAAAGACTTGGCAGAAATGTTCGACTTCCTCCGATATTACAAGTTGAAAGTCAATCCTTTGAAATGTTCATTCGGTGTGGCATTCGAAAAAAATTTAGGCTTTGTTGTCAATGCTCGTGGAATAGAAGATAATCCAGAGTAGATTCATGCTATTCGCGATATCCAGGCGCCAAGAACCAGTAAACAAGAGCAAAGTCTAAATGGGAAGGTTGCAGCTTTAAGTCGATTTATCTCGAGGGCTAATGACAAATGCATTCCTTTCTTCATTCTGATTAAAATGGTAAAAAGAAACTTCGAATGGATGTAGGATTATATAGATATTTTCCAAGCTCTGGTGAATCATTTGGAGAGACCCTTTATTTTGTCGAAGCCGATAGATCATCAAGAGTTTATTTATTTGGATGTATCTGCACATGCTATAGGTACCGCCTTGGTTCGTTAGGAGAATCAAATCCAGAGGCTGGTGTATTATGTCATTAAACGATTGACAGGAGCAGAAAGGAATTATCCAAAAATAGATAAACTGGCACACTGCCTGCTAATTGCATCACGGAAGCTTCGCCCATACTTTCAGGTACATCCGATCAATATCTACACCGATCATCCGTTACACAGGTCCTACAACTGAGTCTTCTGGGAGGTTACTCAAGTGGAACTTTGAGCTCAGCCAATTCAACATTACTTATCTTCCTCGGAGAGCTATCCAGGGACAGACTTTGGCAGACTTTATAGCAGATTTTACTGTGTAGGATGATCTTCTAGAAGGAAGTGAAACCCCCACTATACGATGAAAGTTATATACTGATGGAGTGTCTAATGATCATTGCTCTAGAGCTGGGATTGTGCTTGTAACTCTTAGAATCGGTCAATTTGTTATGCTCTGAAACTTCATTTCCTAGCGATAAACGACGAAGTTGAATATAAAGCTCTGATTGCTGGACTTAAACTCGCCAAAAAACTTGGAGCTAAATCTCTTGGAATCTTTTGTGATTCGCAATTGGTGGTGTATCAAGTTAGAGGAGACTACCAGGCGAAGGGGCAATGGCTTTCCCCTTATCTTATCCGATTTTAGGAGTGGTTAATTGAATTTGAATACTGTGACAATTCACATATTCCATGCCATCAAAACGGAGAGGCTGTTTCGCTGGCAAAGTTCGCTAGTACCGGCGATGCACATCATATGGGTTTGTTACCGGTCGAACTATTAGATACCCCAAGTATAAACATGATGGAAATCGATCAAGCACTAGAGGCGGAATCTGAAAGGGAATCCTGGATGACTCCAATTATAGACTATTTACTGTACAGGGTCCTGCCTGATAATAGAAATGAAAAGCAATAGGTCCTTTGCAAAGATTTATGATACATTATGCAAGAAGGGGTCATGTATAGGAGAGGTTTCTCATTCCACCTACTCCGGTGTATCGCTAATGGTGTAATAAAACGTGTTTTGAAAGAAGTTCATGAAGGAGAATGCGGCGATCACACCGAGAGGCAAATTATGGCAAAGAATATACTCCGTTATGGGTATTATTCGCCAACCCTAAATCGAGATGCAACAGATTATGTAAGATGGTGTGATAAATGCAAAATGTATGCAAAAGTTCTAAGACCTCTGCCAATAGAAATCATGCAAATGGTCAGGCCATGGTCATTCGCCATGTGGGGTATAGATATTATCGGTTTATTACCTATCTCTATAGGAGGCATGAAGTAAGCTATTGTGGCAATTGATTACTTTACCAAATGGGCCGAGTCGAAACCTTTAGCTACAATCAAGACCAAGAAAGTAATCGATTTTGTCACCCAAAACATCGTATGTCACTTTGTTCTTCCACGGACTATTGTAATAGATAACGGGACTCAATTTGATAGTATTGAGTTTAAAGACTTCTGTCGAAGATACCGCATTGAAAAGAGATTTGCAGCGATTGCTCACCCTCAGGCAAATGGACAGGTTGAAGCTATAAATAAAATCATCAAGTCAATTCCAAAGAAGCGTTTGGAGAAGGCTAGAGCAAGTGGGTGGACGAATTTCCTACAGCACTTTGGGATTAGGGACCACTAACAAGTCCGTGACTGGCTATACTCCATTCACACCCGCATACGGTTCAGAAGCCGTTATTCTTATCTAGCTCGAAATCCCTCTCGTCGAGTGACTTACTACGATATAAAACAAATAGAGATCTTCTCTTAGATATACTTTGGACTTTATAAATAAGAAGCGTGAAGAAGCCAATTTGTGAGCAGCTACACCGACATTGAGTAGCCCGATATTACAATACTAAAGTGCAATCAAGAACCTTCGAAATTGGCGATCTCATCCTGAAACAGGTTTTTCCTACCCCGCCAACATGAACCTGATTTGGGAAGGACCATATGCCATTGAACAGAGGCTTGGAGAAAGAACTTTTAAGCTAGCGACTGTTGATGGTATTACACCCGAGAGCGTGGAATAACAAGCATTTACGACTCTATTTCACTTAGATTATTTCCTTTACATCGCAGTTCTATTTACTTTCAGATTTTTGCTTTAGCTTTTGATTTTCCGAATATGTAATAAGACAGATTATTTTGTTCCTTCCCATTTAATGAATAAAGTTTCAAGCTTCCTTCATAGTTGTGATTATTATTGCACTGTATGCTAAGTACATAATGAAACTGATTGATATCGATATGTGTGAACGGGCTCCCAGAGTTTGAAATCGATTGATCGTGCTAACCCTTAGTGGGTCAAACAAGAGGAGCTTGGTTAAATTGCTCATCTAAAAATTCCTTTAAATAATCCAAAAAATGGAACACACAATAAGGAACTAATATGGTCGACAATCTAGAGATTAAAAGATTCCTGTCCGAACTGTGGGACTGAAAAAAACCAATCAACCAATAAGAGTACGACTTAATTGCTCCCGAAACAACTCTAAGTACCCAGAGTGCAGACTGAAGTACAAACATAAATCAGGTGGATACTGACTGCCTGCAAAACAACTCTAAGTCCCTACAGTACGGACTGGAGCTTAAACATAAATCGGGGGGATACCGTCTGCCTATAAAATAACTCTAAGTCCCTAGAGAGTGGCCTAGAGTATAAACATGAATGAATAGATGAGTAAATTTTGACCGTTCTCTATTCTACAAACTCCATGAATAGAAGAGTGGATTTCAACCATTCTCTATGAAAACTCCATGAATAGAGGAGTGTGTTTCGACCGTTCTCTATTCCACAAACTACATGAATAGATGAGTCGGTTTTGGCCATTCTCTATTCCACAAACTCCATGAATAAATGAGTGGATTACGATCGTTCTCTATTGCACAAACTCCAACCTAAAATTGATAGAAGGAATATAAACTCACTAAGGATGGAATTCGACCGTTTGATTTTTGGCCTTGCCAAATCAATGCGGATGTAGAACCATAGTAAAAAAATCGCTGAATTCGACAACGTAACACTAGGGCCCAAGCCTGGTGTGTGATACGACTCGAGGCCACGAACATGTGGAGGCCTTGGGATGGATATAGTGAATTTTTAACAGAAATCAACGAATTATAAGCACATTGAATGGAAAATAATCGCTCAACTATTTAAGTAACAATTGACACGATGCTTAATCGAAAACAAAAAATTTATTTGCCAAAATTTCAGTACAAATTATTTCAAAAGATCGGGATTCATACCCATACAACTACGATTAGTGAAAGAAATAATTGTGCAAACTATATACAACAACATGAAGCAACAACTATTTCTTCGATTTTCTTTCTCTTTTGGATTTTTTAGGGATGGATCCACTCATACTTCTCTTTTGAGACCCTTTACTGCCTTTGGCAGGAGAGCTTGAGGAGGTAGGAGGAAGTTTATTAAGGATCGACCTACCTGGTGGAATAATTTGCAATGGCACGAGATAAGGATCATCGACATCCACCTCAACGGGCTCAATTTTAACCTTTCTTTTCAATAATTCCTCCTTTTTGATCAACTCCCTCATGTTGGTCTTATCAGTGTGCTCCAAGGCACCAAGTATTATCACGTCATCCGATCATCGGTCAGGAGTGGATCCTCGGTCTTATCTACGTCAAGCGCACTGATGACTTAAGCATTGGGTCCTAGAACATTAGTAGCAGCCCGGTCTTCAATCGTTTCATCCTGTTGCTCTGCAACAGCCCCACTTAGGGGAGTTTGACTGGGACTAGGAAGACCTACAAAATTTGATAAAACAGAGATATTAGCTAAAATCCATTGTGCATGAATAACAAATTTTTTTTATATACGGAGGAGTATAGTATGATTCTAGCATCTGGTTGACTTTCCATAGTCATCGGGATGCCTCCTTCAAGGATGGGAGATAGCATTTTTGATTCAAAGCTAGGCCTATCCGGATCATAGCCGAGATTCTACTCCATGTCAAGAGAAGTTGATGGTCTGACCACTTGGGTTGAAGAGGAACCCTTAAGATCAGTTCCTGAAGACCATACAACATCCTTTCCTCCTTCAGTAGGTGCAGAAGCCTTGAAATATTGATGTTTTGTAGCGGCCAAAACCCAAGGCTCATTTCCGCAAAGAACCTCCCTTACTAATTCTTCCTCATCAAATTCATCTTCACCCAGCTCTTCCTTCTTCATCTTAACAATATGCTCCCAAGCTTAAGCAAGTGATTCAAGGTAGCCCTCAACAAGAAAACTTAATTGGTGGTGGAGCATGACTTTATCATTGTCTTCAATGATCACCAGATCAAATAAGCCCTTGATCTTGTTCTTACCGGACTCCATGGAGGCTTCCACCTGGGATTTGAATTGTTTGATAATCTCTTTTTGGCATTCTTCTCGGGCCTCTTCTTTGAGAGCTTCAATTTCGCAAATTGTTCGTCAAGTGTTTCCTTCAAGCTCCTAGCCTCAACGACTTCTTTGCAATACTTCTGTGATTCCTCCTGGTTTTCAATTTTTTCCTCCTTTTCCTTCTTTAACAATTCTTCAAGTTCCTCAAACTAGTGAGCTAAAACTTCTATCTCCTTTTGCAAGGAGTTATTTTCTAAAGCGAGTGTCTCGCTCGATGAAGTGCTGTGTCGAGTTCTTTTTCATAGGAAGTTTCCAAATGGCTTACCGCATCTGCCATCTCCTTGGCGTTCTTTTTTGCCTTAGCAAGTTGGGTTTTGAATTCTAGCAACTCAGCGTCCTGGTGCTTGATTATATCCTTGTCATGTATTGCTTCCAACTTGAGATAGTCTATTCGTGTTTTGTTCGATAGAAACTTCGGAGACTTTTTCTGCTAAGTGTATGAATAATTTGTGTTGCATAAATACGTCATTCATACATGCTAGAGAGTTCTCCTTGGCATGCCATAGGATTATATGAATAAAAGGGAGGAATTTAAGATCATCGAAACAAATTTTTAGGAAAGTGGGCTTAAGCTCAGCCAACTTCTCTACGGTGGAAGTGCCAGGAGCAGTAGCCGACAGGGGCGGATCAGAGGTAGTGAGTGGGAGTTTGCTTGATTAAAAGACTCTACTTCTTCTTTTTTCAAAAAAAATTCAAAAACTTATTTAACGATGAATTTCTATCAGTTAGAAAATCGTCGAAAAATGTAATAAAAATAGCCACAAGCCACAGTGTACAATTGTAGTACGTATACAAGTACGGGTCGATCCGTATGGAAACAAATTAAATTTTAAATTGTACTCAATCAAATTAACCCAAATTTGCAAGTTTGTTTTAAACTAAGAAAAGCAACAAAAATTAAACTAGAGCAAAGATGAATAAAAATATATGATTAAAAGACAATTTAGAGGCAAATCCACCTTCATATTCTCACATAAATCAACATAAAATCAATCTACGATCTCTCATTTTAATTTAAGTAGAATTAGTGATGTATTTATCATAAGTATGGTCTATTTATGTTATTAATTAACATAACTTAAACCATCAACTTTAATACAACAACTAAAACCACTTATTAAATGTCATAAAAATGAATATGAAACTAAAACAAAATCTATTTTAAACATGATCTATTTACTAGTTTGATTAGTAACATAGATCATCAAATTTTGATTCTATTTTAATTTCATGATCAAAATCACTTAGTTAGATGATGATGTAAATTGTGTTTATATGGGATTAAGTATAGCCCATTTGTGATTACAACATATGCTATCATATTCCCTAGTAAACTAACATCATAATCCAACTTTTCATTAAGCATTAAAAATAAATCTTAAATAAAAAAAATATGTTGAATCTACATAATTTTAGAGAGCTTCATTACCCCTAAATTGAAGGGGTTTAGCTTCTCATTTGTGTTATCATTTCAACACATGTAGATTTCAAACATTAAAAAGCAAGGAAAATAAGAGCAACTTAAAATAAAAGAGAACTAAACTACTTGCATAAATTAAATCTAAATTAATTGCAATAAAAAGAAAGCTAATCTACTAACATGAAATAGAAAAAAGCATATAAATAAAAGTAAGCATGAAATGGAAAAGCATGTAAAAAAGAAGAAGAGGCTTAAGAATCCACTTTATTTCTTATTGATTTTAAGGCTACAACTTGCATAATATCATGAGAAGATTAGAACTATTACATGAACATAAGAGGGATATTTATACATGACTAAATCCCTAATCCATTTTTAGGGAACTCCCTAAATGCCCTTAAGGTAGTGTGGCCTCCAATTTATCATTAGCATGAAATTAATCCTTAATTAAATGTGCATGTGCTTTTAATCCCCGCTAACATGTGCATTAGCTCTTAATTGTGGTTCATGGTTGGTGGGTAGGTGGGGTCCTCCATGATTACGTGAATTCCTTTATTTCTTCATTTCTTTGGCTTCCAACAGTTGTGCATGATACATACATGAAACCACTTCCAAGTTGAATCCAAATTCCTACAAAATAATTTAAAATGTGTAAGTAATTTAAACACGAAAATTACAGTTTTTCACCCATGTAGATGCATGAATGATGACTTGAAGGCATTTTTGAAATTTGGTTTTAAACATGTAAAAACACCCAATTATGACATTTATTTTACTAAAATGAGATTAAGTGTGTGAGTAAAAATATACATTTTTACGTGCACATCAAATACTCCCACACTTATCTTTTTATTCGTCCTCGAATAAAGAAAAACTAAGATAAATCCACTTGCATAGGTAGGACGATTGCATTGAGCTTATGCAACAAGCTGTTAAACCTCTATGTTTCTCTAGTAGGTTGTCTCGTGAGGGTTTTCAGCAGGTACTACCCACAAATCCAAATGCAACATGAAAAATTCCTAAATGCAAGATTTATTCACAAAGATATGAATGCATGTTTTTGAAAATATTTACAAATGAAGAATTTACTTTTAAATTGACATGAATAATTTAAATATAAGTTCTAGTCATTATCAAGAAATTTAAGTCTTTTTACTCGTCAAAACTTTCAACAAAAATTAAGTTATCATCACAATTAGACTCTAGTTTGGCTAGTTGATTCGGTTGATAACATAGTGCGGCTATGAAATGTATCCTTAGTTGATTATCAAAGTTTTTCAAAGTGGTATTTTTATTTCTTTTGAATAAAAAGTCGAATCAACTAAATGAAAATAGTGCTTGGATTTCAATTGCTTGCTCTCTCTATTTTTGAAAAATATTAACATTATTATTATTCACACACCTAACTTAGATAAATTAAGGCCAGATATAATGATCATGCACCACCTTTTGGACTTATGCGAGAAAAGTACAGAGTGTGGCGAGTGTACACACTTGCATATGAACACGTGACTCTAGGTGGTTATTTTTGTTAAATCTATTTACATACACCTAATTCAAATAAAATGAGGCCGGATATACCGACCATGCACTGGGGGGGGATCTTTTTTGTTCCTAGATCATGGAGTGCTTGGAGGAGAATGTGCTGGAACTTTTCCTGACAACCTACAACTATAAATAGGCATAGAGGGCATTATTTCGGGGGTCTTGTTTGTTCTCTTGCAATTTTAACATAATCTCTTGTAACTGTCTGTGGAGCGTTACTGAACCATAAGAGCAACACTTGTAAAATAGTAGCTTTATCAATAGAAATCATAATAGGACGTAGGCAACGATTGGACAAACCACTATATATATGTGTTGTTCTGTTTTTACTTATTTTAATTTACTTTTCTTCACTTTCATTACCTACATAATCTCATGGGTGTTGTTGCCACATTTTAGTGCTAACATATGTTAGATACTATTATCCGATATCCTGACTTAGCTATATTGGACTGATTGTGCAAGATAGACTCGACTATTATCGAGAAGGACGACAATAGAGCAATGGCTGTAGATAGACGATGCAAGGTTCTAGAAATATGGAAGTTAGGTTGGAGCTCAAGGGATCATCATAACTTTATGGAATATGAGGGATTGGCTTAATATTGTGGAATAGAAGGGATCGACATAGCATTATGGAACAGGAGGGATCTGCATAACATTATGGAATATGAGGGATCAGAATAGCATTATGGAATAGGAGGGATTGGTAGAGCATTGTGGAATAGGAGGGATCGACATAGCTTTATGAAATAAGAGGGATCGTCATAGATTTATGGAATAGGAGGGATCGACATTAAATGATGGCATGAATAAGTTCGCATGGATCAACATGATAGGATAAGCAGATGGATTGCTATAGCATACAACAGGGACCGGCATATGAAGTATGGAGTCAACCATCGAGGATCAACATGATCCATTGAGAAGGTTTCAACTGAGATAACTTCCATGTGGGTCTGAACCAAAGATCAAGCAAAACCACGAGTTCCCCTTGTCCAATCAACGTGGTATTTAAGGAGCCAACATGCCTAAACATGAAGAAGCCACCATAGGGATCACTGCCCAAGAATCGACCAATGGAAGGATAGGTACCAGTCCTACTTCATTGGGATTTGGGCCTAGCGACCCCTGTAGTGGGTTCATGTGGATAAGAAGGCCCTATAGCCGAAGTTTTAGAAGGATTGGTGGTCGCCTTCACCGATAAATACTAACCTAGGGGGTCATTTGGAGGATTTTTACACTGCCGGTTGCATAGTTCTTTATTGTAATCAAGTTTTTTCCTTACTTTTTGCTGTTTGCTGCTGTATTCAAATTAATAGTGAATCAATAAAGAGAACCTTCAAAGTGCATGTTGGGTTACGACGCCGAACCAATCCTTTTGTTCTTGATTATAGCTTTGATTTGCTTGTTAGTTTACTATATTCCTCTATTTTAATTTTATTTTCTTCATTTACTTCTCTATATAAATCTATCCTTGTGTACTTGTGACCAATTTGGTTGCAAACAGATACTGATTCAGTTAGTTTCATCTTAAAAAGTTAGGAACTGATTAACTAACATATAAATCTTGGTTTCTTTTACCTTTATAGTGCCTTCCTATGTAACTTGCAATGTCTTCCAAATTTAATATGAACTTTTACAAACAGATACTGTTACTCAAATTTATGACGAGTATAATAAGCAAGCCAATTTGACCTAGCCTAGACCAATTTAAGTCGGCCCAGCAGATCTAAGCTAAGTAAGTTCGGGCCGTCTTACCCTCAATTTGGCACCAAACCATCCCATCTACTCAGCAACACTCTAGGTCCATGACCGATCGGCTTAACTCAAAGCACACGACTTTAACAACAAACTCATTAGACAAGACTCGGTTCAAGCATGATCGATATTTGGCCTGGCTTCATCACAACCTGCCTTCGATCGGTCCCAAACAGCCCATCTTATCTTCTAGCAGTCGGTCTGAAACATCCATTACAACTTGGTCCTTGGAAACATTTAGCTTTCTTCAACAAGCATCAACAAAACGCAACTAGCCAACACATCCAAGAATAAGCCACTAATATGCCTTGCCAATGGGCGTACAAAAGTAAACGACAAGTCATACGGCCAATTGTACTAGGTACCATAGCAAGTCTGCTAAATTAACGCTTACTTTTATAGCATGCAGCCAACATTAAATGCACAATAAATGCCAAGCATGTGCCAAATACGGATGGACAATTGGAATACTTCTCAGCCACACATTCTACATCACCTTTAACATTGTCTTCAATTATCTCATATGACTGGATAGATGGCTAGGCACGCTTCCCAACTATTTTCCTGTGCAATCTTAGTCATCTAGCATCCATGTCAGCTACTATAAATAACCCTTGCTATACAACGTTAAAGGGACTGGTTTCTAAGTATTATCTCACAACCAAAAATACTCTCACAGTTAATTAAAACCGTAGTATTTTTTAGATTAGAAATTTTTAAGTCTTAAGTGTTTTATTTTTTATTATTCTCTTGTAGTTCCTAGTAATTATGAGATAAAATATAATAAGAGATCTTCAAAGTGGATATAGGCAAAATTAGCCAAACCACTCCACATTTTGTATCATTTACTTTAGTTTGCTTGCTTTTCTCCTCTTATATTTTTAAGCCTAGTGCTAGCAAGTAACCTTTGCTATCAAAAATGCATTTGTCTAATTTCGAGGTTGGCTAATTTATTAGTCAACATTTTGGTATTAAAAGGAGGCCCTCCCATTAAAGCTCTTGCATTTCTTCACATTTTCTTCTTTATTCACATTTTACAATGTCAAATCCTAATGGTGAGAATGAGCTTATCAACTCTAATAACCATGAGACAAACAGTAACACTATCACTAGCGCTATCAATCTCGTCCTTAGGCTCAATATTGACATATGGTGAACTGTACTCTAAAGCTTAACTCACATGGGAACTCTTGTTCACTAGGTAAATAAATTGAGAACAAGGTTGACACCTAAACAATAATGAACCGTGTTCCACCACCCCCTCCAGTAGTTGAACCGAATCTTCTCCAAACCGTCCTCCATAATTGTTATGACATCATGAACACCATTGAGAGGCCTAGGGCAGGGTGAGGCCTATAACTTCGGTCGTGGATGTTCATGTCCATCCTAGAGGACATGTTGCACATAGGCCAGATCACATTATTGACACCGATCCAGAGATAGCCACGCATAAGGATCCAAGACATCGCCGTTCTCCTTTAGCAGAATAACAGTTAGCTTTTGAATGCCTTTAGGAAGCTAATGAAGCTCGACTTTTGAGGTTTAAGTGTATTAGTAGTAGTGCTCATGCCATCGACGGAGAGTTCAAGATCCCAATGGTGAACTCATAATGCTATAGGGGTGCATCCAAGCCTAGGTCAGGAGAAGGGTGGGTCGGTCATTAATAGTTGCTTTCTATGCATAGGGATAGGAGGTCACCACTCCAACTGATGATTACCATCACTCCCCATCACCTCGTCATTGTCGACCTCCCACTCCACAAAGATGTCGGCTAAGCTCACACCCGGCCATTGATTAGCAATCCCATAGCAGGATGATCCCAGCCTCTAGGAGGAAATAAACATCCTCCACCGGCAGCTCAATCGAATGCAAGCCTGGAATGCCGAGGGAAAATTATTTTTCAATGATGAGAATGATGTGCCATTTTTTGAAGAAATCTTGAATAGATGTATTCACAAGCGGTATGCCTTTCTGCCTATTGATAAGTATGACATGGGTGCTGAACCATCTAAGCACATTACTACCTTCAACTCCATCACCAAGCAGGACAACGTCTGGGTAGCCAGGTGCTTGCTCTTTCCCTCCATTCTAACAAGACCAGCCTCGCATTGATTTATGCATCTATAATCGATAAGCATCCATTCTTGGGCCCAACTATGTGTAGATTTCAAAAATAGGTTCTTCACTCAAAAGACCCATGTTATGATGGCTAGCAAACTAGGTAACATTAAACAAGGACCGATTATGGAAATCTTCGGTCATATGTTAATCACCTCTAGAATACACCTAAGTTATGGGTGTAGATATGAACAGCCTGGTCATGGACCATTGCTTAGCATTCAGGTCAAGAATATGGAAGGAGCTTCAAAAGTAGCTGGATACATCCCTGACTAACTTCTATCAAAAGGTAAATGACATAAAGAGGATGGATAATGTTGATCTTTTAGACAATGGTAATGAAACCTGACATACCACTCAAGCTGTTTCTTGTGATAATGCTAAACGACAATGAAATGGTCGACAAAATAATGCCAAGAGGCAAGTAGAGATCGATGCCAATATAGGTCCTGTTATGTTAATTATGCTACTTTGAACAGGGATATAGAGACAGTATATCTCACGATCCAGGACTGGGTGCAATTCTATTCATCATATACCACCTGAGGCTAAAGATGGGAGGAACCTAGTAGTAATGGAAAATACTGTAAGTTCCACCAAATTAACAGCCACTCCAACAAAGAGTGCCGGGAGCTTAAGCACAAAACCAAAAGATTCACTCAAGAAGGGATGCTTTTAGAGTTTGTTTGACATCAAGTGGAAAGAAAAACAAAAATCGCAACAACAATTGGGCTCCACCCTAACAACCCAAAGACAATGTCTTAGTAATAATAGACATCTTGACCATATGCATAAACCCACAATTGGCCAAAAGCAGCTGAGGAGAATAGTCTCGATATAGTGAAAAGTGGGTTTGGTTGGTTAGATCTATTATTTAGAGCAACGAGGGTCCAAATCTCCTAAGCTGGAATTGGATCAATTGATTCTTTCACTATCGACTAGGAAAGCAGTCTTTTACCCACATCATGATCCCCTGGTCATCGCTCTTGCAAAGGCTAACTCAAATGTACATCTCGCCTTCATGGATAGCGGTAACTCAATCAATGTCATGTTCATGCATGTCTTTGAGGCTCTTAAGCTTTCGACCTCCAGGCTCATCTCATGTATCTTGCTAATTATGGCTTTAGGGGTATGGGTAACACCACGCTCATGAAAATATTCGCCCGATAACACCTTTCTATTAAGATTAAGGTAAACTTTGTAGTAGTTGACTACACTTTTGCCTGTAATTTTTTGATAGGACGACCGATGCTTTCTGAACTAGAAGCCATCGTCTCTTACAACAGACTTATCATTAAATTCCCTATACAAGGCAGGATCGACGAGATCTAGGGAACTTAGCAAAAGGCCAAGAATTTTTGTGCAACCTTTCTCAAATAATCAAAAAAGGGTGTTTCAATTTTAAGCAAGAACTTACAATAATAAACGGCGAGTCACTCGAGGGAATCATCTACCGGATCGGTGTTGTGGATCGTGCCAAGACTGCCCCTAACTTTAAAGCATCAGCATCAATAGCTCCTCTTACTAGCAATGTCCTACATGAGTAGAATTTGGCATTCAACGTTGTGTCACCTAATGGAGTGCTCGACACTTGTGCTAGGATCATCCTTGCCCTTAAAGAAATAAATGCTGATGGTGTGTTAACCGAGAAAACCCTTGAGCCTATCAATGCTAAGGGTCATGCTAGGACAACTCTTGGCCATGAGTAGCATTAACTGGATGTGTGTCACCCATGAGCATCCTCGAGCCTCACTTGGCTCAAGGTCAAGCCGAGACTACTAGCTACAATGAAGATTTGGATGGCGGGGATCCAATCTCCTTGGCCACTCCCTAAGAACAAAAGAGCTCATCATAGCATGAAATGAGCAAGTTGCACCCTATTTGTAAGAGAGGATGTTTTACACAACAACTCCTACCCTATCGATACCGGCAAACTCATATATGAGATCTGAGGGGAACATCAACACTTCGATTGGATTATGGATGTCTATCCTCATCAAGGATTCCATAAAGCATAGATTTATTCGCTGGACTAATGAAACTTTAAAACAAACTAATATCCCAATAATGACCAGCTCGATCCTCGCATTGGGAATGAATCGTTGAGGATGGGTGGGCTACTCCCTTGGGGTCATATCTATAGACTATGCCGACCTAACCAAAGTTATTCAAATCGACACAGAGCTCAGCTCAAAAGTTAGAGATGAGCCGATCTTATTCCTACAGCAAAGCAAAGACATCTTCACATGAGGAACATTGATATACAGGCATTGATCCAAAGATCATCTGCCATGCACTCAACATTGACCCTAAAGCCACCTTGTCCGCAAAAGTGTTGACTAATCAACCCAGAATATCGAGCTCTTAAAGAAAAGGAAGAATTCTATTATCTAATAGCTTCATTTGAGAGGTAGAACATCCGTTTTGGGTAGCTAACCCAGTGCTTGGTCCAAAAACCAAATGAATCCAGAAGAACTTGCATAACTTCTCCAATGTCAATAAAGTCTGATCTATAGGTAGCTTTCCATTGCCTTGCGTCAACCAGCTAGTAGATGCGACTAGTAGGCATGAGCTCCTTACCTTGATGGATGCTTATTTTAGATACAATTAGATCGCTATGCATGGCTCGGACCAAGAGCACACATTATTCACCATAAATACTGGCATGTACTGTTATCGAGCCATGCCAATTGGGCTACAAAATGAGGGTGTTACTTACCAAAGCCTCTTCAACCGTATGTTCTCTAAACAGATCAGTTGGTCCATGAAAGTGCATCGATGACATACTGGTTAAGTCTAAAAAGCTGAGAGGCATGTACAAAAACTAACTGAGATTTTCAGCATACTATGCCAGTATAACATGAAGCTAAACCCAAAGAAATTCTCATTCGCTATCCGATTTGGTAAATTTCTTGGTTATATTATCAGCACCATGGGTATTGAAGCTGAACCCTACAAAATCAAAGCCATCAAGGTATGCAAGTCCTTAAAACTATGAAGCAAGCTCAAAGTCCTAATGGGATGGTAGCAACATTTAGCTAGCTTATGATTAAGGCAATCGACTGGAGTCTCACTTTCCTTGACCACATCAAGAAGCATAAATCATTTACTTGGAACGGCAAATGCACTATGAAATTTGAGGAGCTGAAGAAACATTTGGCAACTCCTCCGTTATTGTCCAAGCTAGTCAATGGGGAGGATTTGTAACTATATATAAGAGTGATTGACCACACGATCAGTGTTGCTTTAATTAAAGAAGATGAAATGATTTGATGGTCGATCTACTATGTCAATAAGAGGTTATCTGGCCTAAAAGCAAGATACATAAAGATATAAAAGCTTGCATTTTGCCTGCTCATGGCAACTTGGAAACTTCAGTCGTACATTCAAGCACGTCCCATCGAAGTCTCGACCAACCAACCATTGACACAAGTCCTTAATTGACCCGACATAGCGAGCCAGCTATTGAAGTGCTCTTTTGAGCTTGAGAAATAGCACATATCTTTACAGCCTCATGTTTCCATCAAAGGCTAGGTCATTGAAAATTTCAGCGTCAAATGCTCAAGCCTTGGAAAAGGGAGAATAAGAGACTATCACCAATCAGTAAGCTTGGCATCTGTATGTGGATGGGGAATCAAATGAGAAAGGAGTAGAGGCGGCATGGTCCTTATTACTCCCGAAGGAAAAGAACTTTGTATTGTAGTCCATAACACTTTCAAAGCAACCAACAATGAAGTTGAGTATGGAGTCATCCTGGCTGGCCTCAGGATGGCAAAGGAGATATGTGTGGATACCATCCATGTGTTAAACAACTCGTCATTAGTCATTAACCAAATCAATGATTGCTTCCAAGACAGGAGCAAGACACCAACCTTGTATGTTGTAGAGTCTAAGAAGATAATAAGAACATTAACCTAATTCAAGCTATAGAAGATATCAAGGGAGTAGAATGCCAAGCCGACTAGCTAGCCAAGGCAGCAAGCAACTTAGAAGAAGCCACCCCTTGAATCCTGTTGGAGATTCGAAGCACTCATTGCTATCAGTTGGGAGCAACTAAAATGAAAATTAATTCACTATCTATGGACAGCCAGATAGCGGCTTTGATCAATTACTTAACGAGTGAAGAAATTTCAGCTGATCCCAAATAAGCTGAGAAAGATTCTTTTCCAGGCTCCCCAATACAAAGAATAATACATAGTAATACTGTTTGGCAATATGGATAATAAAGCTTGCTATGGGCGACTACACATGAATAGTCCATTGGGCTAACACTATTATGTATTCTTACCTCATAAAATACGTTATATATATGTATTTGATGTCGACACAAAGCAATAAACATGTGAGTTTCTAGAATAGAACAATATATAATATGAACAGAGCACACAGAGCCTCGGAACACAGTGAAACGTATAATATAATAACATATATAACACAACGATCTTAGGTGAACAACTATCTAAATGGAGGTACTCTACATCACATCAATGGTGCATGTCTAAAGATTAAATCGACCAGATCTTAGAAGGGCTGCATGAAGGGTTTTGCGGGGATCATGTCGAGAGGATAATTTATCCAATGAAGGCCACTCAAAAAGGCTATTACTAGCCTACTATGATCAAAGATTCAACTGGCTATGTCAAGAAGTGAAACGTGTCAGTGGTATGCCAACATTCCTAGAGCCTCGCGTACCCTCCTTACCCTTATAACATCCCTATGGTTGTTCGATGCATGAGGAATTGACTTTATAGGAAAGCTGCCAATGCTAAGGGAGGTTACAGTCATGTTATAGTTATTGCCAACCATTTCACCATATGGGTCGAGGCCGAGCCCCTAACTGGAGTCATCGCCCCTAAGATACTCAACTTCATCATCAAGAACATCATCCACTGATTCAGCTTGCGAAAGAAGATTATCACCGACAAGGACATTCAGTTCAAAAGCGGCCTCTTTCAAGGCCTCTACGTAAGGAACAACATCGAGAAATTCTTCTCTTTTAGTGGCCATCCTCATGCAAAAAAAATCGAAGTCAACATGGCTATCAAATCAATACTTAAGAAGCATCTTGTGAAACCTAAGGGAAACTAGTGTTTGACGATGGAACTTCTATCGGATTAGAAAATCGTCAAAAAATTTCAATTTAAATTTAATACCGCAAGCGCACGGCATACAATTTTAGTACGTGGCGAGTACGGGTAGATCTATAGGGAATTTTTAAGATTTTAAATTTTTTTAATCAATCAAATTAAACCAAGTGTGGAAATTGTTTTGAAAACTAGAAAGCAAAGCAATGTTGATATTAAAAACTATGTGATTAAAATTCAATTTAGAAGCAAATCCACTTTCTTATAAAAAAATTTAAATCAATATAAAATCAAACGATGGTCTCTTTTTAATCTAAGTAGGATAGTGATGTATTTATCATAAGCATGGCCTATTTGAGTTATTTATTAACACAAATCAACCATCAAACTATAATACAACTCTAGTCCTACTTTTTATATCTCATGAAATATAGCATTGAAAATGAAACCAAAATATAGTTTAAGCATGATCTATTTACTATTAATTAGTAACATAGATCATCAAATTTTGATTAAATCTTCACTTTATTGCCATGATCATATTTTTAGATGAAGACGCAATTTGTGATTAATGAGATGAGCATAGTCTATTTGTTATGAACAAAGTAGGCTATCAAATTCAACATAAAACACAAACAAACATAAACATCCATTTCTCATGAAGCATAAAAGAGATCATGCATAGAAAATTATGTTGAATGTACATGATAAATGAAAGCTTCATTACCCCTAAATTGTAGGGATTTAGCCTCTTATTTGTGTTATCATTTCAAGACATAGAGATTTCAACATTGAAAATAAAATAAAATAGAGAATAAACAAAGAAAAAGAAGATTAATTACTATAAGGAAATGAATTAAACTAGTGCATAAATGTAAATCTAAACTATGAACATGAAATGAAAGAAAGCATAAGAATAAAAATGAGCATAAAGTAAAGAAAAACAAGTAGTGAAGAGAAGAGAAAGAGGATAGGAAGCTATTTTTATTTCATTCAACATAGAGTTTACAACTTTCATTTTGATTTCCTAACTAATTTCAAAGAGTATAAGATATTTACAAGTACGTAAGAGGGATATTTATACATGCATAAAGCCCGAATTCATATTTATGGAAAATGCCCAGATTGCCCTTGAGATAGTGTGGCTCCTAAGCAATCATTAGCATATGTTAATTCTCCACTTAATTGTGCATGAAGCTTTAATGGCCTTTTAGCATGTGTTAGCTCCTAATTGAAAATCAAGGTAAGTGGGTAGGTGGGGTCCTCCATTATCATATGCTTGAATTATTTCCTCTTCATTTCTTTGTATTCCCTTGTGCATGCACATATGTTCATGAATTCCTCTTCCATATGCATCAAAATTTTCTATAAAAAATCATAAAAATTTCCAAGTAAAAATTCTCAAATTGATACATGCACAAAAATGACTGTTTTACCCCTAAATGAAGATGAATACATGATGATTTGAAAATAATTGAATTTTGATTTTAAACATGTTAAAATGTCAGAATATGATATTTATCTAAATAAAAATAGATAAAATATTGATGTAAATATATGAACATTTACATGCACATCAAATACCCCCACACTTATCTTTTTATTCGTTCTCGAATAAAGGAAAACTAGGATAAATCCATTTTCGTAGGAAGCACGATTGCATTGAGTGTATGCAATAATCCGTTAAACCTCTAGGTGTTCCCAGTAGGATAAGTGTTGTCTTGTGAGGGTTTTCAGCGGATACTACCCACAAAATCCAAATGCAGGATGAAAATATTTACAAAGTGCAAGATTTATTTACAATGGGATGAATGCAAGTTTTTGAAAGTATTTACAGATGAAGGATTCACTTTCAAATCGACACTCATAAGTTAAATATAGGTTTTGTTCATTTACTCGTCAAAATTTCCAACAAAAATTAAGTTATCATAACAAATAGACGATAGTTTGGCTAGTTGTTTCATTTGATAATATAGTGTAATTATGAAACGGATCCTTAGTTGATTATCAAAGTTTGTCAAAGTGATATTTTCATTTCTTTTCAATAACAAGTTAAATCAAACAAATCAAAATAGTGCTTGGATTTCAATTGCTTACTCTTTCTTATTTGAAAATTTTAACAATATTTACATATGCCTAACTCGGATAAATTGAGGCCAGATATATTACCCATGCACTGCCTTGCAAACTGATGTGAGGGGAATATAGAGCATGGCAAGTGAACAAACAAGTGTGCGCACTTTGACTATAGACGTTAGTAATAAGAATTTTCATATACTATTATCCCACCTTTTGGCAAGGCCGTGACACCAAAAGATTAACTGAAAACCAAAAACAGTTCTCCTCGATCGCTAGTTATGTACTGGTTAGCTATGGATGTCGGTGAATTTCGACCGAGTCCAGATCAAGCTACAATTGATATGGCACGACATGCAAAGCTAAGGAAGACAAGGGTTCAAATTTCAAGTCAATCGGAGCTCGTATGCTCTAGATATGATCGATGCAAACCAAAGAAATTAGCTCTTCAAATCCATCAATTCACATCGATCGGCTCGCATCCATTATTTCACATCGGTTGGTTCGTATCCATCAGCCACTACATCATCTCTTCATGCCCATTAAAGCCAAACTACTTTGTATCCATGGAGATTTTTCGTTTCGTATCGATCGTATTTGCTACATTTCGTATCCATCAGCAAACGATGCTTTGCATCGCTCTCGCTCAACTCAGTTCGTATCAATCGACGATCGATACGAAACACACCACTAAAACCAATCGATACGAAGTGGAGTGCACAAAGAAGTGAAATACAATCAATAGATACGAACAGTGCAACGATGATCGATATGAATAGTGCAACGATGGTCGGTGCGAACAAGGCAAATGTGATCGATGCGAACAAAGATGCACTCCAATGAAAGACTTGGTCACTCGGCATGAAAAGTGTATCGATCCAAGGAGTTAGCACCATGTCAACTTGCAAGCACGTGCCTACAAAGCCATACGAGCTGATCGAGACGAAGGGTATCGATGCGAATTCGACAACCTAAAGAAAACACAAGTTTGTATTGATCACAACTCACAATCCATAAGACCATATGCTAGGAAATTTTCACGAGAGCTTATGTGCAACCAAAAGTATGTTCGTGCTCAATTTCGACTCGATTGTGTCAAATCTTCATCGATATGAAATTCATTTGTATCGATCATGGACCGAGTTCAAACCACATGGGATCGATAGCATGGGCCCACCCATGTGCCAGAAGAGGTCTCTCGATATCCGAGCGAGATATTTGCAACCTACGTCTATAAATAGCATCCCAGAGCCTATCGAAAGGAGGACTTTTTGGCTCTTCTACGTCCAGACTCTGTCGGAATCATCACTACACTTCAATTGTACGGTTGTAAACAGTTGTAACTAGCAAATAAAAATCAATAAAGCAGCAACACTTTAAAGTGGACATAGGCTACAACGCCGAACCACTATAAATCGTATCTTTCTATCACTTTCCTTTGAATTTTCTAAGCATTCTTCATATTTTATTCTTTATAAACTTGTTATCTATGATCTTTGACTGTGATTTGGTGCTTTCATCGCCAATCGGGTGTTTGTGACCAATTTTAACGCAAACATTTTGGTGCTTTCACTGAGAACGCTAGCATTCAGGGATTCTACAGCTTGGATTTTGGATTTGAAGACTTAAAGACTTGGATCTAGAGAGCTATGACAAGGCAATCGACAAGAAGAATTTAGCACGATGGGAGTCAAGAGGCTTCCTCAGGAGCAAATCAGGCCTCAGTTTTCATCACCCGGGACGAGATGGAATTGATGATGGGAGCTATGCATGAAGTGCTTCTAAAAAAACAAGAGGAGATGATGCAGAATCTGCTTCGATAAGCTAGACAAACTGGAATGTAGAGTCAAAGGTACGCAACAGTAGGAGATTCTGGTATGGAGTCAGGAGCATGGAACATGGAGCAACCAAAGTTTATAATTGAGTTAGACCATCAAGAGCAGCACTAGATCTAGGGGGCACTCACCCGGAGCATGCTGATCCAAACTCGAGTAGAGTACCAGGTGGAGTTATGAAACACGCCATTGATAGGGGAATGGATGCTCGTTCAAGGGGGAAGATTCCAGAACTCCCTCATGAACTCGTGTGGTAGATCGGAGGAAATGGACAAGGACTATACCTCAGCGACGGTAATAGATTGGCGGATATGGTTAGGCAAGCCATGAGAGGCGGATCGATGAATAGAGACTTGGAGGATGTGAATAGGAGTCCCTTTGCTCTTACAATCGGGCAAGCTAGGAACCCACCAGATTTCGAACTACCAACACTGGAGATGTATGATGGGAGAACTGATCCTACTGTTTATTACGAGATACATGAGGCATATAGAGGTAGTTGGGGCATCGGAGGAGGTCATGGCGTATTGTTTCCTTTGTATTTGCCGGATATAGCGGCACTATGGTTCAGACAACTGGAAAGTAGCTCTATTGGCACATGGACTGAGTTGATTGAAAGGTTTAAGAGGCTGTTTGGGTCCATGTTGTCAGACCCAAGAATGTGATGACTCTGACGTCGATGAAACAATGAAAGGGAGAATACATAATAGTCCTTGGCCGAAGAACCGAGGCTAGAAAATACATAAAAAGTCCTTGGCCGGAGAGCCGATGCCGGAGAATAAATAAAAGTACTTGGCCAGAGAGCTGAAGCCGGAGAATATATAAAAGTCCTCGGCCAGAGAGCCGAGGCCAGAGAATACATTAAAAGTCCTTGGCCAGAGAGCCAAGGCCGGAGAATAAATAAAAGTCCTTGGCCGGAGAGCCGAGGCCAGAGAATAAGTAAAAGTCCTTGGTCAGAGAGCCGAGGCCAAAGAATATATAAAATTCCTTGGCCAGAGAATACATAACAGGTCCTTGGTCGGAGAGCCGAGGCCGGAGAACATAAAAACCCTTCACCGAAGTGTCAGGGTCAATAGGATAACGCGCCCGGCAAGGTCTATGGATTTGAAGTCAACCCAAAGAAGTCATGGATTCGGATTTCAGCTTGAGATAAATGGGCCGGGTGAGGTCCTGGATTCGGAAAAAGGCTCGCTGCGGTCCCGAATTTGAATAGCAACCTAGAAATGACTTCGAATTGGACATCAACTCGGAGCAGTCGCAAACTTGGCTATGGCTATGCCTATGGCACTTGGATAGGATGGCTTGGCAATGGATGGAATATGGATTTTGGATATCATATTCGGAACTATTCAAAACACGCCTTCATACCACAAGGCATGTTTTGGGAGGAAAGTGTTATCCCGCCTTCTGGTACGGCCGTGACTCCAAAAAATTAACTGGAAACCTAAGACAGTTCTCCTCGATCGCCAGTTATGTACTGGTTAGCCATGGATATCGGTGAATTTCGATCGAGTCCGGATCAAGCTACAACTGATATGGCATGACATGTAAAGCTATGGAAGACAATGGTTCAAATTTCAAGTCAAACGGAGCTCATATGCTTAAGAAATGATCGATACAAACCAAAGAAGTTAGTTCTTCACATCCATCAATTCACATCGATCGGCTAGCACCCATTATATCGCATCGGTTGGTTCGTATCCATCAGCCACTGCACCATCTCTTCATGTCCATCTAAACCAAACTACTTCGTATCCATGGAGAGTTGTCATTTCGTATCGATCATATTTGCTACATTTCGTATCCATCAACAAACGACGCTTCACATCGATCTCGTTCAACTCAGTTCGTATCAATCGACTATGGATCAATACGAAACACACCACTAAAAACGATCGATACAAAGTGGAGTGCACAAAGAAGCGAAATACAATCAATCGATAAGAACAGTGCAACGATGATTGATACGAACAGTGCAAAGTTGATCGACGCGAACAAGGCAGAGGTGATCGATGCGAACAAAGATGCACTCCAATGAAAGACTCGATCACTCGACACGAAAAATGGATCGATCCGATGAGTTAGCACCACGTCAACTTGCAAGCATGTGCCCACAAAGTGATACGAACTGATAGAGACGAAGGGTATCGATGCGAATTCGACAGCCTAAAGAAAACACAAGTTTGCATCGATCATAACTCACAATCCACAAGACCAAATGCTATTAAATTTTCACATGAGCTTACGTGCAACCAAAAGAATGTTCATGCTCAATTTCGACTCGATTGGGCCAAATCTTGATCGATATGAAATTCGTTCATATCGGTCACGCATTAAGTGCAAACCACATGGGATCGATCGCGTGGGCCCATCCACGTACCAGAAGAGGTCTTCCAAGATCCGAGCGAGATATTTGCACCCTACGCTTATAAATGGCATCCCAAAGCCTACAGAAAAGGAGGACTTTTTGGCTCTTCTACGTCCAAACTCCGCCGGAATCATCACTACACTTCAGTTGTAGTGTTGTAATTAGTTGTAAGTCATTATAACCAGCGAATAAAAATCAATAAAGCAGCAACCCTTCAAAGTGGACTTAGGCTACAACGCCGAACCACTATAAATCGTGTCTTTCTCCCGCTTTCCTTTGAATTTTCTGAGCATTCTTCATATTTTATTCTCCATAAACTTATTATATGTGATCTGTGACTGTGATTTGGAGCTTTCATCGACAATCGGGTGTTTGTGTCCAATTTTTGCACAAACATATACATACACCTAACTCAGATAAACTGAGGCCAGATATATCGATCGTGCACTGCCTTTCGGGCTTACGTGAGAAGGGTACAGAGCATGGCGAGTGAACACAGGAGTATGAACTCATGACTCTAGGTGTTAAAAATATATACATATATTCAAATGTTTTTTTTACTTATATAATTTTTTTGTGTTTTTTAATATATGTTTTAGAAAGAGAGAGTTTTAAAAAATCATCTTAGCACCATTTAACTTAGAAGATTAAAATGTTGTATCGTTTACTTTAATTTACCACACAAAGATTTTCAATTAGAATATACTTCATAATTAACACATATGAACCTTTCTAAACACCAGTTAAACCATTGTTATTTGTAATCAAACTTCATTTTTATTTTTTCTAAGACAAATAAATTTTCAAAAATTTCAATTTATTAACCAAAACTTATGCTTATCCCATAGTGTTTCTTCAAAAATAAAGCAAAATGCTAAAAGGAAAATGTTTTTGAGATTTAGAAATTTTGAGATTTTTTTTTAAGTTAAAAGAAAATGAAAATTCAAAAATTCCATGAAACTTAAAAAATGAAAATGAGACCCCCCCCCCCCCCACACTTAGTTTTGACTGTGTCCCCACAGTTAATGCATGATATAATAAGTGTAAGGGGGAAAACTATGTCCATATTTACAAAAGAGGGTTAACATTCTTACTAGACATAGTTTGGCTCATGAAGGATCATGAGCTCCTCCTCTTGTTTATTTGCAATTTCCAAGAAAGGTTTGAAACGATGATCGTTGACTTTGAAAATCGATCCATCCCTTGGGTTTTATATTTTACTGCACCATATGAAAAACCGGTTCGTACCACAAATGGTCTGGTCCATCTTGATTTAAGTTTCTCAGGGAATAAATGAAGTCTTGAGTCATATAAAATAATTTATGGTTAGGCAAAAACGTTTTCCTTAGAATTGACTTGACATGAAAAACTTTGGTTCTTTCTTTGTAAATTTTCTCATTTTCATACGCGTCATTCCTAAGTTCTTCTAGTTCAGTTTTCGCCAGCTTTCTCAAGATTAAAGTTTAAGTTCTTTATTGCCCACAGCGCTTTGTGTTTGATTTCAACGGCTAAATGGCAAGCTTTACCGTAAACTAAGCGAAATGGGGACATCCCAAGGTTAGTTTTAAAAGCAGTACGGTAAGCTCAAAGCGCGCCGGTCAATTTCTGAGACCAATCTTTTTAATTTTTGTTGGCAGTTTTCTTCAAGATTTGTTTTATTTGTCAATTTGAAACTTTAACTTGGCCAAAAGTTTGAGGATGATACGGAGTGGATAACTTATGGGTTATTAAGTACTTTTTCATTAAAGTTTCAAAAGAACGATTGCAAAAATGGGTTCTGTTATCACTGATTATTGTGCGAGGTGTACCGAACCTCGAAAAGATTTTTCTTTGAGAAATTTCACAACAATTCTATGGTCGTTGGTTTTGCAAGGAACGACTTCGATCCATTTTTAGACGTAATCGACAGCGAGAAGGATATACAAGTTTCCAAAAGAATTGGGAAAAGGTCCCATAAATTCGATACCCCAAACATCAAAGATTTTGATCATAAGAATGGGGTTTAGAGGCATCATATCTCTTCGGGAAATTCTTCCAAGCATTTGACATCGATCACAAGTTTTACGAAATTCAAATGAGTCTTTGAAATGAGAAGGCCAATGGAAACCACACTGAAGCACTTTTTCCACAATTTTTCAAGGACCGAAATGTCCACCGCACGCTTGATTGAGGCAAAATGAAAGAACACTCCTTATCTCATTAACCGGAATGCAACGTCGGATGATTTGGTCGGAGTAATATTTGAACAAGTATGGATCATCCCAATAGAAATATTTCACTTGGGACATGAATTTCTGTTTGTCCTATTTGGACTAAGATGCGGGAGTTTCTTTAGTGACTAAGTAGTTCACTATATCAGCGTACCATAGATCGATAGAGGTTGAAAGAAGTTTTTCATCGGGGAAGTTTTCATTGATTGGAAAAGAAGATGGTCCGTTTGAAAGACGAGATAAGTGATCGGCTATGACATAATCGGATCCTTTTTTGTCTTTGATTATAAGTCAAATTCTTGAAGTAAAAGGATCCAGCGAATCAAACTGGATTTAGCATCCTTTTTAGCGAAGAGATATCGAAGCATGAGTGGTCTGTGCACACAGTAATGTGTGAACCTATCAAGTATTGTCGGAATTTTTTGTGAGCAAAAACGATAGCTAGAAGCGCTTTTTCGGTTGTTGTGTAGTTGAATTGAGCGTCGTTCAAAGTCATACTCGCATAGTATATGACATGAAGGATTTTGTTGATGCGTTGTCCTAAGACAGCACCAACCGCAAAGTTAGAAGCGTCACACATTATTTTGAAAGGAAGATTCCAATTGGGTGCGCAAATGATTGGAGCAGAAATGAGTTCCTTTTTGAGATGTTCAAAAGAAGAGATACACTCAGGGTTGAAATCGAATGGAACGTCTTTTTCGAGAAGAGTCGTCAAAGGATGAGCAATTTTGCTAAGGTCTTTCACAAAACGTCGCTAAAGCCAACATGTCCTAGAAATGATCGAATGTCGTTAACAGATTTGGGAATGGGTAGGTTTGCAGTTACGTCAATTTTCCCTTTATCTACCTCATTGCCTTTATTTGAGATGATATGTCCAAGGATTATGCCTTGTTTGACCACAAAGTGACATTTTTCCCAGTTCAAAATTAAATATTTTTCTTTACATAGATTTAGAACCAACTCAAGATGAGTAAACATTGGGAAAATAAATCGCCAAAGATAGAGAAATCGTGCATAAAAACTTCTAAAAAGCTCTCAATCATGTTAGAAAAGATGCCAACCATGCATCGTCGAAAAGTTGCAGCAGTGTTACAAAGTATGAATGGCATACGTCAATAAGCAATGGTACCGAATGGACATGTGAAAGTCATTTTCTCTTGATCTTCAGGAGCGATTGGAATTTGGTTACAGCGGGAATAACCTCAAGAAAGCAGTAGAATTCTTGGTCGGCCAACCGTTCGAGCATTTGGTCGATAAAAGGAAGAGGGAAGTGATCTTTTCGGGTTGCGGCATTTACTTTTCGGTAGTCAATGCAAACACGCCAACCCGTTTGAGTACGAGTTGGAATAAGTTCGTTTAAATCGTTCTTGACAATGGTTAGCCTACACTTTTTGGGTAAAATGTGAATTGGGCAAACCCATAAACTATCAGAGATTGGGTAAATGATTCCATTGTCAAGAAGTTTAAAAATTTCATCATGCACCGCATCTTTCATTTTTGGATTAAGCCTTTGTTGCACATCACGAACAGGCTTGGTATCGTCGATTAAATGGATGCGATGTTGAACAATAGAAGGGCTAATTCCCTTTATATCGGAGATCGACCATCCAATTGCTTCTCTGTTTTTTGAAAGAATAGAGAGTAACGAGGTTTCTTGATCAACGGAGAGAGTTGTGGAAATTATGACGTGCAACGTTTCGTTATCATCAAAGTATGTGTATTTAAGGTGATCGGGAAGTGGTTTGAGGTCCAACTTCAGGAGTTGCTCGATTAAAGGATTCGGTTGAGATTCGAACTCAACCGGAAGCGATTCATAAGGAAGAGTGTATTCAATCTGGTTGGGAATTTCATGAAACAATTTTTCGTACTCGGCCTCGCGTTCATTGTTAAGATCAAGTGTCTCATTTTCAAACTTTTCATAAACGACACTGAATGGCAATGTTTGGTCATGATGTTCATTCGATTGGCTTTCAAGATTGAAGATGTTGAGATCTAAAGTCATGTTTCCAAAAGAGATTTTCATCGATTCGTTACGACAATTGATTAAGGCATTTGAGGTGGCTAAAAATGGTCGGCCAAAATTCAATGGAATTTGACTCGTAGGATTTGTCACGGGTTGTGTTTCAAGAACGACAAAATCAATGGGGAATATGAATTGCCCTACTTGAATGAGCACGTCTTCGATTTCGCCCACGGGCTTCTTAATGAAACAAACGGTGAATTGAAGCATAACCATTATGGGTTTGAGCTCACCTAAGCCTAATTATTCGTACACGGAGTATGGAATCAGATCGACGCTCGCGCCTAAGTTTATCAAGCATTTGTTAATCGTCTTGTCTCCAATTGTACACGAAATCGTAGGGCAGCCAAAATCTTTGTATTTTACCAGCATAGATTGGGATAAGACTTCACTCAAACTGGTGGCTAAGAAGACTTTTTTGGGCACCTGAGTGTGTCATTTTTGGGTACATAAGTCCTTAAGAAATTTCGCATACGTTGGGGCTTGTTAAACAATGTCAAGAAGTGAAATGTTAACTTTGACTTGTTCAAAAATTTCCAACAACTTTTCTATTTGGTCCGAGTGTTTGTTTGATCGAAGACGATGTGGAAATGGAACACGGTACTCGGTAGGACGGGTCTACTCAAGTAGTAGAAGAAGAATTTTGATTGGCATTCGATTCAACGTTTGGCTCCATGTTCTGTTCGAATTCATTTGCTTTTTTAGAATTATCAATAGAGGTTTTCGGTAAATCGTTTGGGTTAATGATTTGATTATCGATTTGTTTACCAGAACGTAAAGTTGTGATAGCACTTGATTGGGTGACGTTGCTATCTTGAACAACATGGGCTTCATTTGAATTTGCATTTTGATTTCTGGGATTTGGAAGGGGCTGGCTTGGGAATGTTTCTCATTCGCGTTCACTTACTGTTAATCGGCGGAATTTCTATTGGATTAGAAAACCGTTGAAAAATTTAGAAATAAAAATAACCGCAAGCACATGACGTACTATTGATGTACATGGTGAGTACGGGTCGATCCGTAGGGAATTGTGATTTTAAAAATATATTCAGTCAAATTAAACCAAAGTTGAAGAGTGTGAATAGCTAGAAAATAAGAAAAATGTCAAAAAGAAAGTGATAAAAATATGAGAGTTAAATAACAATTTAGAGATAATTCCGCTCTTTAGATCATATAGTTCAACAAATTATGAAATTATGGTCTCTCTTTTTCGGTCATAAGTGAATTTAAATGATGTGTTTATCATAAGTATGGCTCATTTGTGCTATTAATTAGCTCAACATAAGCTATCAAACTATAACATAACCTTTAAACCACTTACTATCTCTAACGAAAATGACAACAAATTTGAAAATGAAATCTATTTTAAGTATGGCTATTAACTATTAATTAGAAATATAGTCCATCAATTTGAATTTCAAATCACTTTCTTATGCCATAATCATATTTTGATGAAGAGACATTTGTGTTAGTGATTGTTTAAGCATAGCCTATTTGGTGTCAACAATATAGGCTATCAAATTCGAAACAAAAACAACAAATTAAACCACTTCAAGCATTGTCATTAAGCACAAAAAAGAGAGCTATAATTATCAAAATGTTGAAGCTATATGATTAGAGGCTTCGTTACCCCTAAATTGAAGGGATTAGCCTCTCATATTTGTTATCAAAATAACAAATATAGCTTGCAGCATGAAAGAAAAAGAAAAGGAACAAGAGAGCAAAGTAAAGAAACAAAACTATTCTACTTGCATGAAAAATAAATTTACACTACAACATGAAAGTAAATAAGCATAAAAAGGAAAAGAACATGTATTGAAGTTGCATAAAAAGATTACATAAAAGAGAAATGGCTAAGTAGCCATGAAAAGAAAGAAGAGAGATTGGTTTTATTTTGAGCCTAAAACTAACTAAAGAGAGACTAAGTAAGAGAGGAGAGATTACATGAAATATATGGGTATTTATACATGCATGAAACCTTAATTCATATTTTTGAGGAATGCCCAAAATGCCCTTGAGGTAGTGTGGACACCAAGTAATCATTAGCATGTCATAATCCTCATTTAAGTGTACATGAAGCCATTAATTCCATAAGCATGTGCATTAGCCTCTAATTTGTACATTAAGGTGGTGGGTAGGTGGGGTCCTCCATGATCTTCACTTTGAATTATTTCCATCTTCATTCCTTTATATTCATGTTGTGCATGCATGTGTCTTCATGAAACCACTCATATTTGAGATTAAATTCCTACATAAATATATATAAATTTCCAATTAATTTTTCTCAAAGAAATATATGCACACAAATGACCGTTTTTCCCCTATATAAAGATGGATATGTGACAATTTGGAATTAATATGGATTTTGGTTAAAACATGTTAAAAATACCCAATATGATCATTTATTTAATTTAAGTATATTAAATATGGTGGTAAAAATATGCACATTTACGTGCACATCAAATACCCCCACACTTATCTTTTTATTCGTCTCAAATAAACTAAAACTAAGATAAATCTGTTTTCGTAGGGAGCATGATTGCATTGAGCATATGCAACAAGTCGTTAGACCTCTGGGTGTCCCCAGTAGGATGAGTGTTGTCTCGTAAGGGTTTTCAGCGGATACTACCCACAAAATCCAAATGCAGGATGAAAATATTTACAAAATGCAAGATTTATTTACAAAGAGATGAATGCAAGTGTTTGAAAATATTTACAAATGAATAATTATTTTTAAATTGACACAAATAAGTTAAATATAGGTTTTGGTTAATATCTTGAAAATTTATGTCATTTACTCATCAAAATTTCCAACAAAAATCAAGTTATCATAGAAAATAGACTATAATTTAACTTGTTGTGTCGGTTGATAACAAAGTGTAATTATAAAATGGATCCTTAGTTGATTATCAAATTTTATGAAAGTGGTATTTTCATTTCTTTTCAATAAAAATCAAATCAAATAAGTAAAAATAGTGCTAGGATTTCAATTGCTTGCTCTCTCATTATTTGCAAGAAAAATTACACACCTAGCTCAGGTAAACTGAGGCAGATATACCACTCATGCACTGCCTTTCGGGCTTATGTGAGGGGAGTACAGAGCATGGCGAGTGCACACACTTTCATGCATATACTATCGACCATAGGCGATTTTTATTAAGTCTGTTCTTTGTTCCATACATCATAACCGTGAGGACTTTTAAATGAGTATGAAAGCACATAACCAAAGATTCCAAGTAATTCACCCATGCATAACCGTGAGGACTTTTAAATGAGAGTGAATACTTTGGATTTATTTTTTATTTTATTTTTTTAAGAGAGAGAGAGTTTTGCAAAATCATCTTAGCACCATTTAACTTAGAAGACAAAAAAAATGTTATATCTTTACTTTAAATCAACTGCTTTTTAAAACAAAGATTTTCAATTAGGATGTATTTCATAATTAACACGTATGAATCTTCCTATATACTAGTTAAACCATTGTTATTTGTAATCAAACTTCATTTTATTGTTGTTAAGATAAATAAAATTTTAAAAATTTCAATTTAATAAGCCAGAACCATATATTTATCCTATAGTGTTTCTTTAAAAATAAATCAAAAACTGTTCTTTTTTTGTTGTTTTTGTTTTTGATATTTTTTTTTGCGAAGAAAAAGAAAAAATAAATCATGAAAAATCAAAAACGAAGATGAGTTTCCCCCCACACTTGATTTTGACTGTGTTCCCACAGTCAACCCAAGTGAAAGGAACGTTTATTATTATTTACAAGAAAATGAAATGTATTTACACGAGATCAGAAAGTATATCGTCAAAAAGTAAATGAAATGGTCTTCCAAAGACCAATTCATTTGTCTCGTCAAGTATGTGAGACATAGCTCAAGCGCAGAAAACCATACCGTAAAAGATTTCGAAGATGAAAGTTGATTGGGAAAAACGAATGTTATTTTATTGAAAATTGTACGAGTTGTTTTGTTTTTGATGATTTTTGGGGTCGATAAAAGAATTGATTGAAGTTCAAGTTTATTTTCACCAATTTGAAATTCAAGCTTATCATTGAAAACATTTTTAGAGTTATTGATTTCAAATCAAAATGGTGATTTTCATCTTCCCCGTTGGAATTTAACAACTCGTCATCCAAAAGTCCAAAAAATTCGTGTTTGTTAAATTCATCTTCCTTTATTGGGTTATCAACAACTTCATTATGTATATAATTTTCAAAATCCAAAGTTGTTGTATTCAAATTTCCGAAATCGGAAAAAGGAAGATCGAATTTTAAGTTTGGTTCCACACCCGCAAAAGAATTGAAATCCAATTCAATTATCAAATTTTCAACAACTTCATTAAGATTTTTGCTTTCAATTTCAAAAGTTGTTATTTAAAAATCGTCGATTTGGGTAAAAGATGGACTATCGCTCAACTCATTACACGTTGGAATTTGATTTTGTTTTTCACGTTGTTTCACATATGTTTCAAACAATGAATTTGGTGATCATCGTAAATTTCGTTCATTTGTTCAACAAAATCCAATTTGTAGTTATTAACTTGAAAATTTTCGATTTGAACTTGTAGAGAATAAGAATTGTCAATTTCGATAAACGGTAGATTATCATTTGATTCTTCGCAAGTTGAGATTTGATTATGATTTTCACGAAAAGTTTTGTATTTTTCAAGTAATAAATCCCCGTTATCGTTTTTCATTTTGTGAAAAAAATCAAATTCATGATTATTAATTTGAATTTTTTTATTTCGAATTTGTTGATAACCAAAGTTTTCAATCGTATCGTCTTGATTTTGAAATTCATTTTGAAGCTCGAAATTAAACTGGCATAGGTTACACTCGAAATCATTTGAATTTTGAAGTGAATTCAAATTTTGATTATTTTGACTTGAACTATTGCCCAAATATGAGCTACACAAATCATTTATACTTTGATTTTGTGGTGTAGAGAGTTCAAGTAAATATGAAATGCTATTTTCAAGATCCGAGGGTTGGTCATCATTTTGAAAACTTTGTTGTTCAAAATTCGAATGGTTTAAAGAATAGTTGTCATTAAAATATCCATACAAATTTGGAGTGAAATCATATGGATTATATTGATTTTCACAATTATTGTAAAATTCAAGTGTGTGGGGAATGTGACGCCCCACCTCTATACCCATGCTAGCAAAGAGCATTAATAGATAATACCGTCTGCTAACACGGAGAATAAGGCTGGTTGGGAGCGACCATCTATAGCCTTGCTCTAATTATCTATTGAATACATCGACAAGAGTTATACCAAGCAGGTCGACATACCCAATGGATATTTAAAACAAAACTATAGGTGGTTGGATCTATCAGAACAAAATATAACAACTCAAATGTAATATACATCACAGAATAGCAGATCATCATATACACATATACTGATACATAGTAGAGTATACAAAATAATACATGTCAAGTGGTATAGCAAACCAAAATATACAGACGAGTTCACAAGAATAAATATCAGAGTTACAACATGATAGGACTACACAAAGCTATGACAAAAAGAAGCTAGCGGAGTAGCCCATGCGGAAGCAAAATAGGCTAAGTCCAAAGTACCTAACCTGAAACATCTCGGCCTGACCCAAGTATAAAATACACGGGTCAGTCTAGCTAAACAAATCAGTTAGATAACTGAACAACAATAAACCTGCAAGGTTTCAAAGCATAACAAATATCTCTAAAGGAGATAACATAATCATCTAACAAAAGATGAATCATATAGAACAAGCCTCATATCATCGGCAACATATAGAAACAAAGGACACAATTATCCCAAATCAAGCGAAAAGGCAAATAAAAAATACCAATAAGGTATACAAGTTCCACAAGGTAAACGCTACGCATCATGCGGTTCAAAATGACCAACACCGAAGGGCGATACCTAGGGAATATACATATCAATAAAACATCATAAAATTTGCTCGAGCTCAGTACTGTACAAACAAGGATCCATGAGCTCGAAGACTCCAAACCCAATATCACCCATGCGGCTCATAACGACCAACATCGGAAGCGATACTAAAGGGCAACCCAATATCACCCATGCGGCTCATAAGGACCAACATCGGAAGTGATACTAAAGGGCAACAAACCCGAAGGCACAAACCCGAAGGCAACAAACCGTAGTGGAGAAGGTCAGAGACCCAGTACTGGACACCACTAACTGGCGGAATGTGTCACAACTCTCGAAAAGGAATCCGAAAAGTGTTAACGTATGTCCCATAACCACTCGTTCGCACTAAACGGTTTACTATCCGTCAGCCACTTTCACACTCAAAGCAGTACAAAGTTTACCTCATATCATCGATAAACCAAACCCGAAGGTCAAAACGATCAATCGAATAGGTCGGGGACTAATCGGAAAGATAAACACACAGATTCATGGTCCGTGTTTTGGCTAACCATTTAATCACCCTTCCACTTCGCTCGAAGTGCAAAATTATGCGTGTGTTTTAAATAGAATTTATAAATCGGAGAAGCGAACTTTTAATACGATTTGAAGAAATCATTTATAAAACCCGTGAATGAATTCAAAAAGGAATCATCAAGGTCAAATATGCATAAACAACTAATTGGAATCAATTTAAATCGATAAAAGTGAAAATCACAAACAAATAGGCATACTGGACAAAATGAAGTAGGTCAGTCGACTGGCCTACTACAGTCAGTCGACTGAACCATAACCCGAGAGTTTTTACTCTCTGCAGTCAATCGACTGACTGCAGGGGGTCAGTCGACTAGCTGTAGCTGGAAATGTTTTCCAGCCTAGCAAATGGAGGAGCAACTCACCCCATTTGCAACATATCGAGCAATGGATTTAAGGGAATTTTGCCAATCAATAACCCAACACCATTGACTCCGATTTACCACCAAAAACCATGATCAAACATCAAAGTTATGATTTTCAAGGATTTGACCCCAAAACACCAAAAAGTTAAATGTTCACCAATTTCAATTCAAACCAAAGGCAAATGCATAAGAATAAGGCGTTAGGAATTCATACCCAACATCAATGAAATCAAGAGAAGTAGATGTGAGTTCAAAACTCACCTTTTATCTCAAAACAAAGAAGAAGAAGCTCAATTTGCAAGGAGAAGACCAACCAAACACTACTTCAACTCAACAAGCTTCATTCTAAGAATAAAACACATATTTCCCAATTTAGGTTTAGGAAATTTTCTGAAATTGAAGAGGAGAAGAGTTGGAGAAGATGAAGAAGAACTTACCAATGGATTCTCTTTGATTTTGGAGCAAGAATTTGGATTTTTGCAAATGGATTTAGGGCTAGGAGTTTCTAATTTCCTTTCTCTTCCCCCATTTCAGTTTTAAGCTTAAGCTTTTATGAAATGAATAAGTGAATGAGAAGAGAGGGCTGAGTTAGGGTTAATTAGATAGTTAGTGGGCTGAACCCAAACCCAAAACCCAATAGAAAAAGGGTCAAATTTCAAAAACTCCAAACATATCAAAGCTTATACTCAAAAAGATCGCAAACGCCATTTTGGAATCAATGGAGGTAGTTTCGAGTCCCAATTCGGCCGTTTGCAAAAAGTAACATTTCGGACCCAAATCCGACTAACGACGCTATATTTAAATTAAACATTTAAATATAAAATCGTTAAATATGCGGGTTGTTACAGATCTCCCCTCCTTACAAAATTGCGTCCCCGCAATTCCTAGAGACGATATTTGTAACAACTACATACATAAAACATTCCAAAGAAAAGGAAATAAGCTCGAGATGAAAAGACATACTCACCGTTTCAAAGCGAAGAAAGAAAACCCGGATAAGATCGCTCGATATACTCTCTGGTTTCCCAAGTACAGTCATTGGGATTAACGGACCATTGAACTTTAACGAGCGGCACGTCCTTGTTCCGAAGGTGTCGCACCTCCGTGTCAAGCACGCGAATAGGTTGTTGTACAATAGATAAGTCCGGTGAGATCTCAAGCTCTTGCAAATCAGGAGAAGTAATAACAGAATCCGACTCCCGAAGACACTTCCGAAGTTGCGAGACGTGAAACACGTCATGAATGCCAGATAAATGAGCTGGAAGTGAAACTCTATAAGCCACAGGGCCAATACGTTCAGTAATAGAAAATGGTCCTATAAAGCGAGGAGCCAATTTCCCAGTCGCACTGAAACGCATAACCCCCTTCAAAGGAGAAACACGAATAAAAACAAGATCGCCGATCGATAACTCGAGAAGCTTCCTACGGTTGTCCGCGTAGGATTTCTAACGACTCTGTGCCTCTTTCATTCTCAATCGAATAAGATCTATCTTCTCGGAAGAATGACGAACAAAGTCTGGACCAAGAATAAGCTTCTCTCCAGATTCTAACCAACATGAAGGTGATCGACATGGTCTTCCGTACAAGGCTTCGAAAGGAGCCATACCGATACTAGACTGAAAACTATTGTTGTAGGAGAACTCTACAAGAGGTAGATGATCTTCCCAACTACCACCAAAATCAAAAATACAAATACGGAGAAGATCTTCCAAGATACGATTCACCCGTTCGGTCTGTCCATCAGACTGCGGATGATAAGCTGTAGAAAAATTAAGCTTTGTTCCCAAAGCTTGCTGAAGACTCTTCCAAAAATGACTCGTGAGTAAAGGATCACGATCACTCACAATAGAACTAGGAACACCGTGAAGTCTCACGATTTCCTTGACATATAACTTAGCCAAAAAAGACGCAGTCCTATTAGACTTAATAGGAATAAAATGAACAGATTTAGTGAGGCGATCAACAATAACCCAGATGCTAGAATGGCCCAATCTCGAACGAGGTAGGGCGTAAATAAAATCCATAGAAATTTGATCCCATTTCCACAATGGAATCTCAAGGGGCTGAAGAAGACCCGAAGGACGCTGATGTTCGGCCTTAAAACGCTGATAAGTTATGCAATTGCTCACATAACTCGCCACATCGCGCTTCATGCCTTCCCAATAATAAAGACGATGCATATCGGCATACATCTTACTACTACCAGGATGAATGGTATACTTAGAACGGTGACAGTCATCAAGAATGTCATGCCTAAGCGCAAAATCAGAAGGCACAGAAAGACGGTTCTTCTTGCGAAGACACCCATGAGAATCAATGCTGAAATCCCGCAACGCCTCATCACAGGATCCAGACTCACAAAGCTGAATAAGATGCAACAAATCAGGATCACGCTGCTGACCATCGGCAATAGGTCTAATAAAATAGGTCGAGCTCCCAAACTAAATAATAGAATAGGAGAATCAGAAGATGAAACTCGATCACGAATTTCACAAAAAGATAGAGTCTCAAGAACATTCCATTCGGCAAGCATCATAGAAATAACAGCCGAATGTTTGCGACTAAGCGCATCTGCAACACGATTTCCCTTACCAGGGGTATACTCGATATCAAAATCATAGGAAGCAAGAAACTCGAGCCAACGCTGTTGCCTCATATTGAGTTCCTTCTGAGTGAACAAATACTTCAAGGATTTATGATCGGTATAGAGAATGAAGCGCTCGCCCAATAAATAATGTCGCCAAATCTTCAAGGCAAAGACAATGGCGGCAAGCTCAAGATCATGAGTGGCATAGCGAACTTCATTCGGACGCAGTTGCCTAGAAGCATAAGCAACTACCCGATCCTTCTGCATAAGAACAGCACCGAGACCACTAGCACAAGCGTCGGTGTAGACAACAAGATCATGATTCCCTTCGGGAACCACAAGAATAGGAGCATTAGTGAGAAGTTCCTTTAATGACAGAAAGGAAGCTTCACACTTGTCGGACCAAATAAAACGAATGCCTTTCCGAGTAAGGCAAGTAAGAGGAAGCACAACCCGGGAAAAATCCTTAATGAACCGACGGTAATAACCCGCCAATCCAAGGAAACTACGAATCTCATGTACATTCTCAGGCCTCTTCCAATTCTGGATGGCTTCGATCTTTGAGGGATCGACAGAAATGCCATCGGAAGATACAACATGGCCTAAGAACTTAACCTTATTCTCCCAAAAGTGGCATTTGGAGAATTTGGCTCTAAGCTGATGATGACAGAGAGTACTCAAGACAATCCTTAAGTGATTAGCATACTCAGCTTCAGACTTAGAATAAATAAGGATATCATCAATGAACACAAGGACGAACTTATCGAGATATTCCCGAAATACCCGATTCATGAGATCAACAAAGAAAGCAGAAGCGTTCGTCAAATCGAACGGCATAACGAGCCACTCGAAAGAACCATATCGAGTGCGGAAAGCTGTAAGAGGTATGCTATCCTCCGCGACTCGTAATTGATGAAAACCTGTGGCAAGGTCAAGCTGAGAAAAGACCTTAGCACCACTCAATAGATCGAACATATCATCGATCCTAGGCAATGGATACCTATTCCTAATGGTCAACTCGTTAAGCTTGCGATAATCAATGCAAAGCCTAAGAGTTCCATCAGACTTTTTCATGAAGACGACCGCGGATCCCTACGGAGAAAAACTGGACTGAATCAACTACATGGACTCAAGCTCAAAAAGCTGCTTCTTGAGTTCCTTATTTTCCTTTGTAGACATCCTCGTGGGAGGACGACTAACTGGCTACGCTCCTGGAATGAGATCAATGCGGAACTCAATTGCCCGCTTGGGTGGCAAACCCGAAACAGGTTCAAAAACATCAGAAAAGTCATAAGCAATAGGAATACGAGATATATCATCATCATCTCGCGAATCAAGAGAATATAAAGCCATCTCGGAATTATCTACATTCCGAAGAACAAGAGATAGCTGAGTAGGCGAATCCGGATGTCGAAGATATATAGTTCTCTCCGAACAATTAATCCTGGCATCATATCTCACTAGCCAGTCCATACCCAAAATCATATCAAATCCCAGACAAGAAATAAAGTGCAGATTCGCACGAAAAGAAAAACCACATAAAACAATTTCAATATCATCACAAAGCAAACTAAGGGTCGCGGATCCCCCAATAGGATTTGCAATCCTTAAAGAAGTAACCATACAAGAAACATCCAAAGATAAATCATCAACGAGCTTTTTCGATACGAAAGAATGTGATGCACCCGTATCGAAAAGAACTCGAATACTATGATCATGAAATAAAATAGAACCTTCCAAAATAGATGAAGATATACCTTTGGGCTGAGAAGGACCTTCAGAAGCCTTAGCAGCATAAAGCCTGCTAGACTTGGCACCAGCTGGAACAGTAGGGCAAGCTGAAACATGATTACCTTCCTTCTTGCAATAACGGCAGAAGAGAGGCTTAGGACAAGCTCGAATAATATGATCCGGAGAACCACAATTAAAACACTTTCGAACGAAAGGTGTTCCGGAAGACTGAGGCTGAGAACTAGGACCACCAGTCTTCTTCTTCTTAGAAGGAAAAGGCCTGGACTTCTGAATTGGAAACGGCCTCTTGTTGGGGTTCTTGGAAGCCTCAACATCAACATCACTATCACACTCCTTCTCGACGGTCTCAAGATGAAGTGCCGAATCAACCAACTCCTCAAAAGAAAGTTTAAGTTGGAGCAACAAAGATTTCTTAAGATATTTCTTAAGACCAGAAACAAACTTCAAATTCTTCTTATAAGAAGTGCTGATGAATTCAAGACCATACTGAGACAAAGCCTCAAATGATGCAACATACTCAGAAACAGAAGACTTCCCTTGCTTCAACTCAAGGAAGCGACGGGTCAATAAAACTTTTTCAGATTCAGGAACGAACTTGAGTTCAAATCGTCCCCGAAACTGAGTCCAAGAAAGAGTAGGCTCATCAATCTCGGCTATAAGAAGCTCATACCAATCAAGAGCACGCTCTTGTAATAAGCTAGAAGTTACAAGAAATCTATCATGGTCGGAAAGATCCATGCGAGAGAAGATACGCTCGCACGTGCGAAGCCAAGCTTGGACTTCAAGAACGGACTCGGAGCCCTTAAACGGCTTTCCCCCAAGATGAGAAAAATCACTGCACTGACGTGCAAAAGCAGACTTGCGAGGTGGAGATACTCGAGGAGGAACTGGAGGCTGAGTGCTCCTAAACAATTCCAAAAACTGATCGGCAGACATATAAACGCCATCCGGATGTGAGCCGCTGGATTGCCCAGCATCCGAACGTCGTCCTCTGCCTCTTCCAGCCATACGCTAAAAGTTAAGATAAGAATAAGATTATTCACAAGGTAGATAATTCAATATGGAATACTACGGAATAAAATGCATTCCTAGACGTATTCCCCAAATTCAATCTAACCTTGATGGAATAAAGAAACACGATGATTCAAAGATTTGTATCACTTGTACACTTTGATGTATCATAATATGTGTTTCTACTCTGTGTTTATCATACTTTGTTCTGAACTCAGCTCTGATACCACGCTGTGACGCCCCACCTCTATACCCATGCTAGCAAAGAGTATTAATAGATAATACCGTCTGCTAACACGGAGAATAAGGCTGGTTGGGAGCGACCATCTATAGCCTTGCTCTAATTATCTATTGAATACATCGACAAGAGTCATACCAAGCAGGTCGACATACCCAATGGATATTTAAAACAAAACCATAGGTGGTTGGATCTATCAGAATAGAATATAACAACTCAAATGTAATATACATCACAGAACAGCAGATCATCATATACATATATACTGATACATAGCAGAGTATACAAAATAATACATGTCAAGTGGTATAGCAAACCACAATATGCAGACGAGTTCACAAGAATAAACATCAGAGTTACAACATGATAGGACTACACAAAAGCTATGACAAAAAGAAGCTAGCGAAGTAGTCCATGCGGAAGCAAAATAGGCTAAGTCCAAAGTACCTAACCTGAAATATCTCGGCCTGACCCGAGTATAAAATACACGGGTCAGTCTAGCTAAACAAATCAGTTAGATAACTGAACAACAACAAACCTGCAAGGTTTCAAAGCATAACAAATATCTCTAAAGGAGATAACACAATCATCTAACAAAAGATGAATCATATAGAACAAGCCTCATATCATCGGCAACATATAGAAACAAAGGATACAATTATCCCAAATCAAGCGAAAAGGCAAATAACAAATACCAATAAGGTATACAAGTTCCACAAGGTAAACGCTACGCATCATGCGGCTCAAAATGACCAACACCGAAGGGCGATACCTAGGGAATATACATATCAATAAAACATCATAAAATTTGCTCGAGCTCAGTACTGTACAAACAAGGATCCATGAGCCCGAAGACTCCAAACCCAATATCACCCATGCGGCTCATAACGACCAACATCGGAAGCGATACTAAAGGGCAACCCAATATCACCCATGCGGCTCATAACGACCAACATCGGAAGCGATACTAAAGGGCAACAAACCCGAAGGCACAAACCCGAAGGCAACAAACCGTAGTGGTGAAGGTCAGAGACCCAGTACTGGACACCACTAACTGGCGAAATGTGTCACAACTCTCGAAAAGGAATCCGAAAAGTGTTAATGTATGTCCCACAACCACTCGTTCGCACTAAACGGTTTACTATCCGTCAGCCACTTTCACACTCAAAGCAGTACAAAGTTTACCTCATATCATCGGTAAACCAAACCCGAAGGTCAAAACGATCAATCGAATAGGTCGGGGACTAATCGGTAAGATAAACACACAGATTCATGGTCCGTGTTTTGGCTAACCATTTAATCACCCTTCCACTTCGCTCGAAGTGCAAAATTGTGCCTGTGTTTTAAATAGAATTTATAAATCGGAGAAGCGAACTTTTAATACGATTTGAAGAAATCATTTATAAACCCGTGAATGAATTCAAAAAGGAATCATCAAGGTCAAATATGCATAAACAACTAATTGGAATCAATTTAAATCGATAAAAGTGAAAATCACAAACAAATAGGCATACTGGACAAAATGAAGCAGGTCAGTCGACTGGCCTGCTGTAGTCAGTCGACTGAACCATAACCCGAGAGTTTTTACTCTCTGCAGTCAGTCGACTGACTGCAGGGGGTCAGTAGACTGGCTGTAGCTGGAAAGGTTTTCCAGCCTAGCAAATGGAGGAGCAACTCACCCCATTTGCAACATATCGAGCAATGGATTTAAGGGAATTTTTCCAATCAATAACCCAACACCATTGACTCCGATTTACCACCAAAAACCATGATCAAACATCAAAGTTATGATTTTCAAGGATTTGACCCCAAAACACCAAAAAGTTAAATGTTCACCAATTTCAATTCAAACCAAAGGCAAATGCATAAGAACAAGGCGTTAGGAATTCATACCCAACATCAATGAAATCAAGAGAAGTAGATGTGAGTTCAAAACTCACCTTTTATCTCAAAACAAAGAAGAAGAAGCTCAATTTGCAAGGAGAAGACCAACCAAACACTACTTCAACTCAACAAGCTTCAATCTAAGAATAAAACACATATTTCCCAATTTAGGTTTAGGAAATTTTCTGAAATTGAAGAGGAGAAGAGTTAGAGAAGATGAAGAAGAACTTACCAATGGATTCTCTTTGATTTTGGAGCAAGAATTTGGATTTTTGCAAATGGATTTAGGGCTAGGAGTTTCTAATTTCCTTTCTCTTCCCCCATTTCAGTTTTAAGCTTAAGCTTTTATGAAATGAATAAGTGAATGAGAGGAGAGGGCTGAGTTAGGGTTAATTAGATAGTTAGTGGGCTGAACCCAAACCCAAAACCCAATAGAAAAAGGGTCAAATTTCACAAACTCCAAACATATCAAAGCTTATACTTAAAAAGATCGCAAACGCCATTTTGAAATCAATGGAGGTAGTTTCGAGTCCCAATTCAGCCGTTTGCAAAAAGTAACATTTCGGACCCAAATCCGACTAACGATGCTATATTTAAATTAAACATTTAAATATAAAATCGTTAAATATGCGGGTTGTTATAGGGAAACTCGGACATTTTCAAGAATGTTTTTATTTTTTTTATAAAGGAAAAATATTTATAGATAGAATTTATTTTTCAAAACGGAAAATTGATTTTTGTTTTGTTTTTACTTTTCAACAAAAAATTTGAAAATGTTTTATAATTAGTTTTGGATTTTGGATTTCCTAAAAAAAACTAAGCAATTTTTTTTGGATTTTTGGAATATTGATTTGAAATTTTTCAAAGGAAAAGGAAAAAAATTGAGTAAAGAAATATTTACAATTTTTTAGTTTTGGATTTTGATTTTGATTTTTTTTTCTTAAATGTGCATGAACTAATGCAACTAAATGAACATAGAGGTTAGTTACAAATTATTTATCCTAGGTTATCCCAAAATTGTATAATCACATATTATCTTAGATAAACAAGATAGTTCTCAGCCAGGTAACGGGCATGAGTTATCGGTGCACCATGAATCACCGTAGCAATGTAGCCGAAGGTTTAAGTACATTTAGAGAAACAATTCAGTATAATATTTACGAATCACCATATTATTTATAACTGATTATTGCTCTGCCGTAACCTAGACACCAAGAAATTAAATTGTTCAAAGAAGACAAATTGTCAATATACAATTAAGTGTTATTAATTTCAAACTGTTATTATTAATCAAATTCTAAGATGAAATGCAAAGCAGAAATTAAACATGTATTAACAATGCAATTACAATGGTTTTTCGTTTTGGTTTTTGGTTTTTTGGTATTTTCAATTTTTTTTATAATAAAATGCAATCAACCAACAATGCAAAGCAAACAAAGACAATAGATATATAAAATGCAAGGCAAATAAAAAGAAAACTGTAAATTAGCAAGCATTTATTTTTTTGACAAGATCAGCAAATCAAGCAATTTATTTTTGGCAGCAGCGCGACAGTTATAGCAACCAACTCTTCAAATCTTCTTTTGCAACCTGAAATGAAAACAAGATATATACAATATTTTTTTGTTTTTGTTTTTTTAACAAAGTAAAAAAAATTAAAAGGGATTTTTTAAGACCAAGTAAACAAAACAAATCAATTGAAATCACATGAAACTAAACAGAACAACTGAAAACAAAAAAAATTGAAAGTTATTTTTATTATTGATTTTTAAGAAGAAGAAGATAAAGAGCTTTAAACAAATTAAAAAAAAAATGGCAAACAAAAGCAAATTATCTCCAACCCGAGCCTATTAAGGAACAAACAAAAGTAGCTCTTTTTTTTATTCCTTCATTTAAAAGACTTTAAAAGACTTCAAACCAAATTCAACTATGAAACTTCAAACCAAATTATCACTTCTTCCCAAATTGAAATCCTTGAAACAGTTTTGAACTTCAAACCAAATCATAAACCAATTCTTTAATTCGGCTGTGAATTAGGTGGCGGTCGGAGTTTGTTCGATTTCGTGAGAAGGAGTCGCGATGAAGGTTGGAGCTCGACTGTGAGCAGTGGTGATTCGCGTGCTGTTGGAAGCAGTGACTAATTTTTCGAATTAGGTTGATTGCGTCGTGATTTATGGGGTTCGACTCGATTGATGCCGTAGTCGAAATTGCGATGATAAGAGGTTACGGTAATGACAATTTCTACTAATGGTTTGAGTTGCAGTCAGGCCGCGGCTAGAATTGATTGTGGTTGGTTGGAAATCCGTGAGTGGTTTAGGGTGTTCTACAAAGGGATGTTGCTGTTTGACCGCAGTACAGTGGTCTGGCCTAATGGGTAAGTGGTTGGGCAGTGCAAAGATGAAGATTGGTTTGGTTGTTGAAGATGGTCAAATCAATGGTTGATGGAAATGTTTGTGCAGGTAAATGGAAGTGGTTGAGGAGGAAGATAGTGAAGTGTCAACTTGGAGGTATATAATATGAATGACAGTGGTTTTGATGCTATCGGGGTTCACGGTGATTGTGGCTGTGCCTTTTCCTTAGAACTGGAGTTAAAACTTCTTGTTTTTCTTTTTTTTTCCTTTGAAGTGGCTATTTCAGGTGAAATGCAGGTTGAAATGAGTGATGTGAGGAGGAAGTGGCAAGGTAGTTGTGTTATCTTGAGGCAGATATGAGAGTAGCAGATGATGGTATGGTTGGAGTAGTGGTGGAGTAGTCTGAATGTTGTGGTAGTCGTTGTTTTGAGAGGGGATGGGCTTTCTGGTTTTGGTTGTTAAGGTAGTGGCACGCCGATGTTGGTTGATGATTTTAGATAAGGTGTATAGGAATGGTGCAGAACAGAAGAAGTGGCGATGAAGGTGCAGTATTTGGGTGATGTGTGGTTGAGTGGCTGGAATTTTGGTGAGGGGAAGGGGAATGTTGAAGACCGTTGTAATGGCAGATTAGAGGAGGGTAGTTATGGTAGTCGATTGGAGAGAATGGTTGGCAGTTTTTGATGACAATGTGGTTGGAGTGTGCAACAGAGACAGGCAGGCAAGTTGAAGGTGGAACTGCAGTTTGGTTTGACAGAGAAGAGTTTGATTTGAAAAGGAGAAGAGAATGGTTTGAAACAGTTTTGTGACAGAGAGGAAACACTGTGCACAGAGGCAATGCAACAGAGGTCTATGGACAGTAGAAATGCAATGTAAAATAGAAATGCAATGTAAATGAAATGCAAATTTGTACAACAAAAAATGAAATGCAATGTAAATTTGGAGAAATGTTTGTGGAGTTTTTTTTATCAAATGCAAAATGTAACTAGAACTAGAAAACAACGCACAAACACAATGCAAACAATAGTCACACAACACAAATATATATATATATATATATATATATATATATATATATATTAATGCAATCAAACATGCAAAATTAAATACACAAAAATCAAATAAAAATAATTCGAAGAATAGAAAATTAAAATCAAGACAAGTCCCCAGCAATGGCGCCAAAAACTTGTTAATCGGCGGAATTTCTATCAGATTAGAAAACCGTCGAAAAATTTAGAAATAAAAATAACCGCAAGCGCACGACGTACTATTGAAGTACGTGGCGAGTACGGGTCGATCCGCAGGGAATTGTGATTTTAAAAATCTATTCAATCAAATTAAACCAAAGTTGAAGAGTGTGATTAGCTAAAAAATAAGAAAAATGTCAAAAGGAAAGTGATAAAAATATGAGAGTTAAATAACAATTTAGAGATAATTCCGCCCTTTAGATCATATAGTTCAACAAATTATGAAATTATGATCTCTCTTTTTTGGTCATAAGTGAATTTAAATGATGTGTTTATCATAAGTATGGCTCATTTGTGCTATTAATTAGCTCAACATAAGCCATTAAACTATAACACAACCTTTAAACCACTTACTAACTCTAACGAAAATGACAACAAAGTTGAAAATGAAATCTATTTTAAGTATGGCCTATTAACTATTAATTAGAAATATAGACCATCAAATTTGAATTTCAAGTCACTTTCTTATGCCATAATCATATTTTGAAGAAGAGGCATTTGTGTTAGTGATTGTTTAAGCATAGCCTATTTGGTGTCAACAATATAGGCTATCAAATTCAAAACAAAAACAACAAATTAAACCACTTCAAGCATTGTCATTAAGCACAAAAAGAGAGCTATAATTATCAAAATGTTGAAACTGTATGATTAGAGGCTTCATTATCCCTAAATTGAAGGGATTAGCCTCTCATATTTGTTATCAAAACAACAAATATAGCTTGCAGCATGAAAGAAAAAGAAAAGGAACAAGAGAGAAAAGTAAAGAAACAAAAATGTTCTACTTGCATGAAAAATAAATCTACACTACAACATGAAAGTAAATAAGCATAAAAAGGAAAAGAACATGTATTGAAGTTGCATAAAAAATTACATAAAAGAGAAATGGCTAAGTAGCCATGAAAAGAAAGAAGAGAGCTTGGTTTTATTTTGAGCCTGAAACTAACTAAAGAGAGACTAAGTAAGAGAGAAGAGATTACATGAAATATATGGGTATTTGTACGTGTATGAAACCTTAATTCATATTTTTGGGGAATGCCTAAAATGCCCTTGAGATTGTGTGGCCACCAAGTAATCATTAGCATGTCATAATCTCCATTTAAGTGTACATGAAGCCATTAATTCCATAAGCATGTGCATTAGCCTCTAATTTGTACATTAAGGTGGTGGGTAGGTGTCCACGATCTTCACTTTTAATTATTTCCATCTTCATTCCTTTATATTCATGTTGTGTATGCATGTGTCTTCATGAAACCACTCATATTTGAGAATAAATTCCTACACAAATATATATAAATTTCCAATTAATTTTTCTCAAAGAAATATATGCACACAAATGACCGTTTTGCCCCTATATAAAGATGGATATGTGACAATTTGGAATTAATATGGATTTTGGTTAAAACATATTAAAATACCCAATATGATTATTTATTTAATTTAAATAGATTAAATATGTTGGTAAAAATATGCACATTTACGTGATGTGGCTAATTGACTCATTTGCATTTCATGTTTTGCAATCGATTGGTTTGTGTTTTGCATTTGTTAGGTCAATAAATTTTGCATATTGCTGCTTGATTGAAGGCTTTGAGTTGTTGCTTTAGCCAACATTTCCGAAGTTTTCTCAAGTTAACTTAAATGTTAATTGTCTTGCAGAGGATGAGCGGCATTTGGTTGAAAATTTGACTGTTGTGGTTGATTATGAGATGGACCAGCAAAGTTTGGTTGAAAATTGTTGGGCTGAAAGGGAGGATTCGAAGCATTATTTGGAAATGCTTGAAAATTGGAATGAACTGTATTCGTGTTGAGATTGTTTTGGTTCCATGCAAAATTCGGATGATTTCTCCAACCAGGATTGTACGTTGGAGAAAACGGGTCGTTTTTGGCTTTATTGAAAGCATTGATTTGTTCGACAGAATTGGGACACTGATCGGCTATATGATTAGGATCGTTGCATTTATAACACATCGTTTGGGAAGTTTGGTTCATTTGATTCGATGAGAAAATGTAATCAATTTTTTTATTCATTACGTCGATCTTAGCTTCCAAAGCAAAAGAAGATCCTATCGAGTATACACTCGATCTTAAGTAAATTGATTTTTCGTTCGAACGTTCCCATTGGTATGATTTTTCAGCGAGGTTTTCAAGAAATTGCCAAGTATCGTCATGATGTTGGGCAAGAAAGTTACCTTGGCACATTCGAGCATGGTTCGTGAGCCGTTTTTAAGTCCATCCTATAAGATTTGGAAAATCGTCCATTTTTCAAAGTTATGGTGTGGACATTTTATCAAAAGCTCTTTGAATCTTTCGAAATATTTTCCAAATGGTTCTCCCTTGAATCGATGAAAGTTTACAATTTCGTTTCGGATTCTACTCGTTTTTTCCAAGGGGTAGAACTTTTTTAAGAAAGCTTTTACGAATTCTTCCCGCGTTTTAATCGAGTTCGAGGGTAGGCCGTGCAACCATTTTTCAGCGTAATCCATAAGAACGAATGGGATTAATCGAAGTTTTATTCCATCATCGAATTTAGTCAAGAAAATGTATGGGTCATCGTGCTCGAAATTGCCAAATTTTGAAAGCGAGGCAATATGGTTCGAGTGAATTTTGAAATGGTTACCCGTAGGGGTGGATAACGTGATGCAAGATGGAATAGATACTCTACCGGGAAAGATTATATCCATGAGACTTCAAGGAGCGTTCTCATTCGCCATTTCGGGCGGATCATCCGTTGAGTTAAACGTTTAGTTGTTGAGTCGCGAGTCCAACAATTTGTTGCTGTGTCACGAGTCAAGCACTCATGCTCAAGTGAAAGTCGAGAAGAGAAAGAAGTTAGAATCGATTTTAGTGAATGAAAGAAGATTTGAAAAATGGAATGAATTTTTTTTTGTTCTTTTACAAGGAAGAAAACTATTTACCAAGTTAATTTTATTTTTAGGAGAGAAGTTTGATTCTTTTATTTGGCTTTTCAAATTTTATATGTTTTTTTTTGTTTTCGTAAATTTTTCTTTTGAATTTTCAAATATTTACTAAAAGGATTATTTCAATTTTTTTTGTTTTTAGAAAATGGAAATTTGATTTTTGTTTTTGAATTTTCAATTTTTTTCTTTTGAATTTTTAAATTTTTCCCTTTCAGAAAGATTTTATATTTTTTTCGGATTTTTGTTTTTGATTGAAAATTTTCAAAGGAAAGGAAAGAATGATTTTTTTTGATTTAAAACTAAGTTAAGTAAAATTTACAATTTTTTGGGATTTTTAATTTTTTTAAATATGCATGAACTAATGCAACTAAATGAATGCAAAGGACTTAATTACAGTTTTATGTCCTTAGTAGCTCCTACTCTAAAATTGTATAATCACGCTTTGTCTTAAATCAACAAAAATATTTCTCATTCAGGTAACGGGCAGAGGTTATCGTTGCACCATGAATCACCGTAGCAATGCAGCCAAAGGTTTAAGTACCTTCAGAGTAACAACCACTATAATATTTACGAATCATCGTAATATTTATAAATGGTTATCACTCTGCCGTAGCCTAGACACCAAGAAATAAAATTGTTTAAAGAAAACAACTGTGAAGATACAATTAAGCCCTAAGTGAGTTCGTGACAACCTTGAGTTGAATGTCTAACCTTTATTATTAGTCAAATTTTACGATGATATGCTATTGTGGGCTAAGGAAAGGGTGATAAATGCCTCACCTTATGTGAATTGGGGTACTGCCCTTAGAAAATAAAATAAGATGGGATTAATGCAAGGCAAAATTTAAACGTGAATTTACAATGCAACTAAAATGAAGTTTGTTTTTGTTTTTGGATTTTGAATTCATATATATATATATATATATATATATATATATATATATATATATATATATATATATATATGCAAGCAACCAATATTGTAATTCAAATAAAAACAAGGAATGAAAGCATGATACCAGAGCATGCAGATTATTAGTAATTTTTTTAGCGGCAACTTTTCATCAAGTAGAGCAAAGGAAAGCAATGCAATTCTTCTCGATTTTGTCTGCTTTGCCAACTTGAAAAGAAATTGAACACAAAATACATACAGTTTATATATATGTGTGTGTGTGTGTGTGTGTGTGTATCAAAGAAGAAACTAAATCAAATCAAAACAAAAAAAATGAAAACAAAATAAACAACACAAATTGAAAATCAAACAAAGGAAATTTGTTTTTTTAAAAAAATAGGATGAAACTAAAAAATTTAAGCAGAAGAAAAAAATTTGAAATAATTTTTTTAATTCGTTTGAAAGAAACTAAAAAAATGAAAGAAAGCTTTATCACAATTTTTTTTAGAGATTCAGAGCCCGACCCAAGCTCTTATCCAAAATAAAAATTGCTCCCATTTTAATCAAAACGAATACAGCTTGAGTCAGCCGAACAAATCAAAATCAAAATCAAAATCTCAAACAAACTTTCATTGCAAATTTCTAAATCAAAATTTCCAATCCGAAAAACTCGTTCGAATTCGCCATACGATTAGTTTGAATGTCGCATTGTGGGTTCAAAGGTTGATGAATTAGCGATTCGAAGTCAATGGGTTCGAGGATGGGTATTCGATTGGGCTTGGAAGAATTTGGGTTTGAAGTTGCTGTGGGAAGTGACAGCGACTTGGTTGGATGGAGTTGTTGACAAGGCCACTGGCTGGTTCGTAGTGGATGGATTTGGAGAGGGGAGGAGGTTGCGATTGTCTATTGTGGGTTTCGATTTGAGGTCTCGTGTGGTTGCAGGATTCATGGTTTGAAGATGGCCAATTTTTTTGTTGGAGGTGTGGAAGTCAGGTAGAAAACAATGCTCGATCAGGTGAATGCAAGGCAGAGGGGGGGTTTTTGTTGACGCAGTTGATGGTGATGTATGCTTTGGTTCAGGAGGAATTTGTGATGATAGTTTGTGATGGCAGTATGCATTATGCATTCTTGTCGGTTTGAGTTCGATAGTGGGTGGAAATGTTTGAGGTGTAGTGCACTGATATGTTATCAGTGAAGTATGAGGGCAGGTAGCAGAGGCAATGATGTCTGATTGGCAGTGGCTATGATGATGACTGACAGTTTGATGGTGGGAATTTTGCAAGTATTGTTGATGATATGAAGGTTGTATGTATGTGTAATGGTGATGTGCTGAAAGTTAGTAGGGGATATGCAAGCAGTGGATTCTACAGAGGTGGAGGTGAATGAATTTTTCAAAGGACAGTGATTGTTTGAATTGTGATGGGTGGTGATGAGGTTGTATGGATTAACAGAGGGGGGGGAGTAGGGAATTAGGCCATAGAGGTCATGATTCTGGTGATGTTAGTTTGCTGATGTATGGTTAGTAAGGTAGAGAGTTGTGTTAGAGCAAGAGGATGGTTTGAGGTTGAAGCAACAAGCAGAAGGTAGAAGACAGTGTTAGAAGAAGGGGGTTGTTTCAGCTGTGCATAGAAATGGAAACAGAGAGGAAATAAAAACAGAAATTGTAATAGTGTTTGAAATTTTGTTTTGCTTTGTAACAGTGTTTTGAAAATTGTAACAGAAAACAGAAATGCAATAAACAGTTTTTTTTGAATTGTGATTGTGTATTTTTTTTTTTAAATGCAAATGGAAAAGAAAACAAGAAAGTAAAGCATACAACAAAATGGACACAAAAATCGCACAATCAAACACACAATTTTTTTCTCTTAAACACATACAAAATAAACACAAAATAAAACCAAATGAAAAATAATTCGAAAAATACAAAATTAAAACCAAAACAAATCCCCGGCAACATCGCCAAAAACTTGTTTGACGATGGAATTTCTATCGGATTAGAAAATCGTCGAAAAATTTCAAATTAAATTTAATACCACAAGCGCATGACATACAATTTTAGTTCATGGTGAGTACGGGTCGATCAGTGGGGAATTTTTAAGATTTTAAGATTTTCTAATCAATCAAATTAAACTAAGAGTGGAAATTGTTTCGAACACTAGAAAGCTAAGTAAATGTTGAGATTAAAACTATGTGATTAAAATTCAATTTAGAAGCAAATCCACTTTCTTATATATATTTTTTCACATAAATCAACATAAAATCAAATGATGGTCTCTTTTTTTTTATCTAAGTAGGATTAGTGGTGTATTTATCACAAGCATGGCCTATTTGAGTTATTAATTAACACAAATCAACATCAAACTATAATACAACTCTAGTCCTACTTTTCATATCTCATGAAACATAGCATAGAAAATGAAACCAAAATCTAGTTTAAGCATGATCTATTTACTATTAATTAGTAACATAGATCATCAAATTTTGATTAAAACTTCACTTCATTGCCATGATCATATTTTTAGATGACGAGACAATTTGTGATTAATGAGATAAGCATAGCCTATTTGTTATGAACAAAGTAGGCTATCAAATTCAACATAAAACACAAACAAACATAAACATCCATTTCTCATGAAGCACAAAAGAGATCATATATAGAAAATTATGTTGAATCTACATGTTAAAGGAAAGCTTCTGTTACCTGGTGGCTTGACCATGTAGCAAGAGGCTCGGCATAAGCACCGTTCGGCACTAGGAGTACAACTCGGCATTCCAGACTCGTTCAGCATCTGGCCTCGTTCGGCATCAGTTGGTCGCTCGGCATAGAGCCTCGTTCGGCATGGAAGGGCCATTCGGCATAGCAAGGCTGTTTGGCATCCCTGCCGAGTTTGGCATAGCATATTCGTTCGGCATTCATGCCTCGTTCGGCATAGAGCCTCGTTCGTCATGGAAGGGCCGTTCGGCGTTGCAAGGCCGTTCGGCATCCCTGCCTTGTTCGGCATAGCATGCTCGTTCGACATTCATGCCTCGTTCGGCATTCATGCCTCGCTCGGCATTCCAGCCTCGTTCGGCATTCCAGCCTCGCTCGGCATTCCAGCCTCGCTCGGCATTCCAGCCTCGCTCGGCATTCCAGCCTTGTTCGGCATTCTCACCTCGTTCGGCATTCCAACCTTGTTCGGCATGAAGCCTCGCTTGGCATTTCTCCTCACAAAGCATAGCAAGATCGTTCGGCATTTGTGGCTCGGCACGCAGATGTCACTTGCCACGGGGTAAGGTATCTCACTCCTAGGCCCATTAGGGAAGTCCAACCCATCTTCGGTTATAAATAGAAGGGCAGAGGCACAATGAAATGGACCTTTTTTCGAGAACTCTGGGTAGGCTCTACCGCTTTCAAGACTCACTTTATTTCATTTAGCATTTGTATTCAAGTCTTTGTAGTATGGATTGTATCTGCATTCAGTCACTTGTGAAAGCAATAAAGATCGAAACTTAAAGTGGACGTAGGCAATTACGCTGAACCACTATAAATCCGGTGTTCTTGTTTTATGCACTTAACTTAGTATACAGTTCTCTATCTTAATTTACTTTCTTCATTAATCTCTCTACACAATCTTTCTAAAGGGTGTTAGCTACCAATTCTGATGCTAGCATTATGGTGCTTTCACTGAGAATCGAATTCTCAGGCCGATAGGATCTACTTTGTAGCTACTGGATTGAATGAATCCCCCGAAGGAGATCCGACCTACTCATAGGAAGTCCATTGAATCTACTCAGAGTTTCGATCAACAACTCTACTATGGGAAGACCACGCACCCGATCGGCCTCTCACATTGCGGACGTCAACGAGACTGCTACCATGCAACAAATTGGACCTAGCAATCAACAAGCAAATTTAGGTGCAGGATTTTCCGCCCAAATTCAAACGGAAGTCATCACCAAGACGGAGTTCAATGACTTGATGAGGGAACTCAGGAAAAGTAGAAGGCAACTTGCTGAGCAGATTCAGGCCAATGCTAATCTCATGACTCAACTTACTCAGCAGCAACATCAAAATGCTGGAGGTAGCCCTGCCCCTTACTTTTCATCTGATAGCTCGACTTCAGCTTATGAACCTCCCAGGCGTAGACGCCGTAAGACTGAAACTGCACAAGCAGGTGCCACTGATCGATCAACCAGGTATCAAGCACGTGAGGAGACCGGATGCCTGGCTCACCATGATCCTAACGAAGCTCGTCTTCAAGATGCACGTTTGGTCAATCGCCAACAGAGGGGACATCAACCTGAGCGGTCCCATAGAACAGAAACCTTCCATCCTCTATACAAACTCCGGACTTATCAGCTATGGTCAGGCAGTTGATGAGAGAGAACCAAGGCTTGACCAATGAAGATAGGGGAGTATCCAGGAGTCATACTCCCTTCACAGATACTATCCTATAGGCCGAGTATCTCAGGAAGTTTTGTATGCCAACTATACCGGCCTACGAAAGGAAGACTAATCCGAGACAGCACGTAATGAGGTATGAATGGATGATGGACTCTACCAGAGAGAATGATGCGACCAAGTGTAGGTGCTTCCCAATCACTTTATCAGGAATCGCCACTATGTGGTTTACTCGACTTCGCACATGGTCTATATCCAACTTTGACGAATTGGCAATGAAATTTGTAGAACAATTCAGGATACATGCTACTCGTCCAAAGGATGTGATGTCCTTATCAAGCGTAATCCAAGCTCCAGGAGAGTCATTGAAAGCGTATTTGCATAGATTTCACGTTGCGGCCACTGAAGTTAGCAACCCTAACGACTATGCAATTTTAATGGAGGTAATGCAAGGTGTAGATCTAGACTCGGAGTTTGGAGATTGGTTGGCGGGAAAGCCCCCAACTACATTGAAGCGATTCTATTCGAACGCTCATCAATTCATAAGGAGGGAGGAAGCCAGGTAGACCAGGCGAGATAAGGCACCAGGGCCTATTTAAGAGACTGTAAAAAGCAACATCGCCATAAAGAAATCTGGTGACAACTCAGGAAAGGTTCAAGTCAATGTCCAGAACAAGCCTGGGCAATATAAAGGGTCCGGAGGAGGAAATCCTAAAAAGAAAAGAGAAGCAGGGAAATGAAAGCCGAGGATTCCAACCTACAATGAATACACTCCCCTGAATACGTCTCTTGAAAATATTTATCTATTAACATGTAACACCTTTCAATATAGAAAGCCACGCCCAAAGGAGTCCATAGAGGAACAGAAGTAGACGGAGAAGTACTGTCGCTTCCATGTGACTCACGGGCACAATACTGAGGAGTGTAGGCACCTCCATGACGCCATAGAGAAGTTGATCAGGCCGAAAAAGTTGCAGAAATTTGTTAAGATCCGACAAGAGGTAGGCAAGGAACATCATACCTCGGATGCAGGCCGGCTCCACGCCATCCAGAGGAACCTTCCCGAACTGTAGGTAGATTGATCATAAACACTATAGTCGGAGGACCTCACCCTACAGACAAGAATTGACAGGAGATGGAACGATATGCTACCTCCTTAAGGCATGCAGATTATGAATGTTGTTCGAATGTGGAAGATGGAACCGCCGCGAAACAACAATGCATGATGATAGACGATATAGTGTTTAGGAGTCGAGATGCATACAAGGTGAAGGCTTCTACCATCGACCCAATGGTCATATCTGCGACGATCGGGCCAGCATATGTCAAAAGTATTTTAATTGATTGTGGGAGCTCCGTCAACATCATCTTTAAAAAGGCATATGACCAAATGAAGATGGAGACAAAAGATTTAAAGCCATCTAAAGCCCGTATCCATGGCTTTAATGGTGCAGCAACTGAAGCAATGGGGTATGTGGAGTTGCCAGTTGAACTGGGAGAAGGTGAGCGTAGGAGGGCGTGAATCCTACCGTTCATAGTGTTGGATGTAGATTCTCCATATAGTGTATTTCTGGGTCATCTAGCCCTGGCGGAGTTTAGGGCAGCTTTGGCCCCATGGTATTTGACATTAATATTTCCGACAGACAAAGGAGTCGGTGCAGTGTGTGGCGATCAAGCGACCGGTTGTGCATGTTATGTGGTAGAGCTGAGAGAGGCTCAGCGAAGAGAGAAAGATAAGGTTGCGGACAACTCCATCCACAACCGAAACACTGACAATTGACAAGTAGTGCCTTAGCCCTGGCTCGGGCGATATTCTCGGATCTATAGAGACATAGATCCGAGAGATGATGATGATGGGGGACCAAGGGAAATGAATGCAGCATCGGCTGAGATGACGATTGACATTCCAGTCAGCCGGGATGACCCGTCACGAGTTCTTAAGATTGGATCACAACTCGACCCGTCATTGGCCGAGGATCTTACTGATTTCCTCCGAGCGAACCTGGACGTTTTCGCTTGGACACACTCTGATATGTGCGGGATTTCTCCTGCTATTGCGAGTCATATGTTGAACATAGACTCGAAGTACATCCCAGTAAAATAGAAACGGAGAGGCATGGACCCGGAGAGGTCTGCCGCTCTCAAAAAGGAGGTGGACAAACTCAAAGCCAAAGGGTTTATCCGCGACGCCCTCTGCTAGTGAGGAAAGCAAATGTGAAGTGGAGAACTTGAGTTGATTATTCTGATTTAAGTAAAGCATGCCCGAAGGATAGTTTTCTCTTACCTAGAATCAACCAGCTGGTCGATTCAACGGCCGGACACGAGCTACTATCATTTATGGATGCATATTCGGGATACAATCAAATCTCGATGCACATTCCAGATCAAGAACACACCAGTTTTGTCACAGATGTTGGGTCATATTGCTATGTAGTGATGCCCTTCGGATTGAAAAATGCAGGAGCAACTTATCAGCGTCTGGTGAACCGAATGTTTAAAGAACAGATTGGTAGAACGATGGAAGTCTATGTGGATGACATGCTCGTGAAGTCATGACAGTCAAATGACCACATTCGAAATGCAACAGAGATGTTCAATATACTCAGGCATTATGGGATGAAAATCAACCCTTTGAAGTGTTCTTTTGGCGTTGCGTCAGGGAAGTTCTTGCGTTTCATTGTGAATGCGCCGGGAAATGAAGCTAATCCGGAGAAGATTCAGGCTATTCGGGACATACAAGTGCCCAGAACTATAAAGCAAGCACGAAGCTTGAATGGAAAGGTGGCCGTGTTGAATCGATTCATATCCAGAGCTACGGATAAGTGCATTCCCTTCTCCGACGTGATAAAGAAAGGAAAGCGAAATTTCAACTGGACATCTGACTATGAAGAAGCATTCCGAGCTCTGGTTAGGCATTTAGAAAGTCCCTCGGTGCTATCAAAACCAATTGACCATGAAATGTTGTATGTATACCTGGCTGTATCCCAACATGCTATCAGTACGGCTTTGGTTCGCGAGGAGGACCGAGTTCAAAAGCCAGTATATTATGTCAGTAAACGTTTGACGGGGGCATAAAGAAATTATCCCAAGATTGAGAAACTAGCTTACTGCTTGGTGATTGCATCATGCAAGCTTTGTCCATACTTTCAAGCACACTCAATCAGTGTTTACACTGATCAACCCTTGCGGCAGATACTCCAACGACCAGAAACCTCTGGAAGGATGTTAAAATTGAATATCAAGTTGAGTCAGTTCGATATTACCTACCTGCCATGAAGGGCCATACAAGGGCAATCGCTAGCAGACTTCATTGCTGAATTCACCATGTCCGATGAGTCAAACGATCATAATGTCATACATCCCGCTCGATGGAAAATTACACCGATGGGGCATCTAACGACCGTTGTTCGGGGATGGCATAGTTCTTGTGAATCTTGAAATCCGATCAGTTTGTTACGCTTTGAAGCTCGAATTCACATCAACAAATAACGAAGCCGAGTATGAAGCATTAATTGCAAGCTTGAGACTTATCAGAGAATTGGGGGCAAGATCGGCTGAAATCTTTTGTGACTCACAACTGGTGGTATACCAAGTTCAGGGAGACTATCAAGCAAAGGGACAGAGACTTGCCCCATAATTGGCACGGGTTCAAGAGCTGATAGCGAATCTAGAGTATTATGATATTTCACATGTCCCGCGTGAACAAAACAGAGCAGCCGGTTCATTGGCAAAATTTGCAAGCACTGGTGATGCGCAGCAAATGGGATTGTTTCCCGTTGAAACCTTACATGCTCCGAGTATAAATTCGATGGAGGTAGATTTCATGTTAGAAACAGAAATCGAGAAGGAATCATGGATGTCCCCATTCAAGCAATACCTGTTACACGTGGTCGTACCCGAAAGGAGAGAGAGGCGTCAAGTCATTAGTAAGGCTTCGCGATATGTAATGCAAGACGGGGTAATGTATCGGAGGGGATTCTCGACCCCCTTACTCCAGTGCATAGCCCATGATGAGATAAAACGAGTCCTGTAGGAAGTCCATGAAGGGGAGTGTGGTGACCATACTAGGGGGCAGACGTTAGCAAAGAAAATCCTCCGCTATGGATACTATTGGCCGACTGTAAATCGGGATGCCGCAGACTATGTGAGAAGATGTGACAAATGTCAAAAATATGCAAAAATCCCGAGAGCTCCGCTGACGGAACTCACACAAATGGTTAGTCCCTGGCCATTTGCACTGTGGGGGATTGACATAGTCGGTTCCTTACCCATATCCAAAGGTGGTGCGAAATACGCTATAAATGCGGCCGATTACTTTACGAAGTGGGTAGGAGAAAAGCCTTTGGCTACTATCACCACCAAAAAGGTCATTAATTTCGTTGTACAAAATATTATATGTTATTTTGGCCTTCCACGGACCATCATTACAGACAACGGAACTCAATTCGAAAGCAAAGAGTTCAAAGAGTTTTGCCAAAAATATGGTATTGAGAAAAGGTTTGCGGCAGTTTCTCATCCAAAAGCTAATGGACAAGTGGAAGCCGTGAACAAAATAATCAAGTCCATCTTGAAAAAGCATTTGGAAAAGGCTAGAGGCAAGTGGGTGGATGAACTTTCAACAACACTTTGGGCTTATAGAACCACCCACAAGTCCACGACTGGCCACACACCATTTGCATTGGCATATGGCATGGAGGCTGTTATACCCGTAGAACTTGAAGTTCCATCATATCGGGTAACTTATTATGACTCTGATTCGAACCAAGATCTTTTGCTGGAACCATTGGACTTCATTAATGAAAAACACGAAGAAGCTAATTTAAGAGCGGCCGCATACAAACACCGATTCGCTCAATATTATAATGAAAAGGTCCGACCGAGAATCTTTGATGTGGGTGGCCTCGTTTTGAAATGAGTTTTTCCAGTTCCATCACATATGAACCCCGCATGGGAAGGTCCATACATCATTGAACGGAAGCTTGAAGAAGGAGCTATCAAGCTAGGGACCATTGATGGTGCGACACTCCCCCGAGCATGGAATAGCGAGCATTTGCGGCATTATTATACCTAGTTCGTTTCATTCATATTTTAGTTGCAATTATTTCCAACATGTTTTTATTTCGTTGATTCTTAGTTTACGGCATGTAATAAGACAATTTAGCTTGTTTACATTAATAAAGGCTTGAAGCCATTTTTTCCATGGCTTGTTAATGTTCCTGTGAATGATAACTCTATGGAAAACAACTAAGAGGTGCATTATTCTATCAAGCATACGAACGTACACGAGCACTCAAAATCTCCAAGTCCCCTGAGCGCAGACTGGAGTACTCTGAGTCCCCTGAGTGCGGACTAGAGTATAAATGACTCAAATTCTCCAAGTCCCCTGAGTGCGGACTGGAGTACTCTGAGTCCCCTGAGTGCAGACCAGAGTATAAATGACTTGAAATTTCCAAGTCCCCTGAGTGCGGATTGGAGTACTCTGAGTCCCCTGAGTGCGGACCAGAGTATAAACGACTTGAAATCTCTAAGTCCTCTGAGTGCGGACTGGAGTACTCCGAGTCACCTGAGTGCGGACTAGAGTATAAACGACTCAAAATCTTCAAGTCCCCTGAGTGCGGACTAGAGTACTCTGAGCCCCCTAAGTGCGGACCAAAGTATAAATGACTTGAAATCTCTAAGTCCCCTGAATGTGGATTGGAGTACTCTGAGTCCCCTGAGTGCGGACTAGATTATAAACGACTTGAAACCTCCAAGTCCCATGTGTGCAGGCTGGAGTACTCTGAGTCCCCTGATTGCGGACTAGAGTATAAATGACTCAAAATCTCCAAGTCCCCTGAGTGCGGACTGGAGTACTCTAAGTCCCCTAAGTGTGGACCAGAGTGTAATCGACTCAAAATCTCCAAGTGCCCTGAGTGCGGACTGGAGTACTATGAGTCCCCTGAGTGCTAACCAGAGTATAAACGACTTGAAAATCTCTAAGCCACCAGAGTGCGGACATGAGTTCTCTGAGTTCACGAAGTGCGAACTAGGAAACAAATGACTTGAAGTCATCAAGTCCCCGACGTACAAACTAAAAAATATTCTAAGTGCTTGATGCATGGAATAAAGGATAAACAACTCCAAAGAATTTCAGAGTTATATGAAGATAAATTGAGAAGTTTATGTAACTCACAATAGCTTCGGTTTCGACCACAATCATACAGAAAGCTGAATGATAAAAGTATTTTGAAAGATAAAAGAACTAAGCTTTATTTATTCAAAAATAAGTTTGTACTACAGCTCCTCCAAAACTCGAAGTCAAAAGTCTATTTACATGGACTAGGAAAGTAAATAAAAATAATTACATAATCTAAACTAACTCTTGTTGAACGAGAGTAACAATTACTTCTTTGATTTCTTCGACTTCTTCCCCTCCTTCGTCTTCTCAGACCACTCCTCTCCCGTGCGTTTTCCCTTGGTAATTTTCTTTGATGGGGAGGTAACAAACGAAGAAGTGCGGGAAACCTCCAATGGCCTGGACCAGCTAGGGAGGATGACCTTCAACGGCTTATTCAGAAGATCATCTAGGTCCACGACTCGAGGCTCGACTTTAATTTCGGACGTCCTTTTCTTTTCCTCCTCAAGCTGCTCCTTCATGCTCATTTTAGAAGTATGTTCAGAGGCGCTTGTGATCTCGATTTCATAGCTTCCCTCTATGGGAGATGAAGTCTTGGGCTTATCCTCATCAAGCGCCCCGATCACCTGAGCATCTGGACCGGGAGTCTCTCCTGCATGAGTAGCCTCACTAGTTTTCCCCTTCACCTCCTTGGCATCATCGCTCCTTGGAGTGGGCTTAGGATCAGAATGTCTTAAGCAAAATCACGGAAAACAAACATTAGAATACAATGACTTCACGTCAAAAACGACGACTCTTGGAATTTTAAAATGAAGGGTTACATACCGGCTTCTAGCTGACTCTCAGCCGTCCGAGGGGTCTCACCCTCTGGAATGGGAGATGAAATGTGAACGCCAAGGCCAGGGTCCTCCGGGTCATAACTAACATGTTGCTCAAATGAATCAAGTATCGGCCGATCGGCCGGTTGAGTAGGAGCATGAGCTGGAGACTCGGTCCCGGATGGACAGGCAATAACATCTTTCCCTTTTGATAAAGAGGAACCTTTGCAGTAAAGAGCTTTTTCCGCAGACAGGTCTGAAGGATCGTTCCCCTTAAGAAATTCTTTTATTAAAGCATCTTCATCGACCTCCTCGATTCCGTGTTCGACCTTCCTGATTTTTATTAAAGTCTCCCATGCCTCAGCTAGGGATTCAAGGTAGCCTTCACCCAGAAAAGTTAAGTCGCGATGCATGAGGACACGGGCGTTGAATTCTGCGATCAGTTGGTCGAACATGCATTTGACCTCCTCCCTAGCAGCCTCTTTAGTCGCCTCAAGGTGAGAGTCAATCTCCGTAGATGCTATCTTCTTCCCTCTTCACGGGTTTCATCCTTCAATATCCCGACTTTAGAAAGCTCATCGTCGAGCTTCGCGTTTAGAAGTCCCGTAGCAACGATCTCGTCGTAATATCATTGCGACTCTTCTTGGGCAGCAGTCTTCTCCTCTCTTTCTTTGCAGAGTCGATTCTTCAGCTCTTTGACTCGGAGGGAAAATGCATCCCTCTCCTTTTGAACTGAGTCCTTCTTTAAAGCCAGGGCCCCACAGTGTTGGACTGCCTCGTCAATTTCTTTTTTATGAGTTAGCTCCAGGCGATTGACGACTTCCGCCGTATCTTTATTGCTTTGATAGGAGGCTTCAAACTAAGACTTGTAAGAAGCAAGCTCTTCGCCCTGAGCTTCAATAATATCTTTATCATGGATAGCTTCGTGCTTTAGGCGATCAAATTCATGCTGAAGCTCAATGGAGACTTCTGAAACTTTTCGGCTAAGTGCACGAATGCATCGTGCTGAACATAGACGTCATTAGTGCAAGCGGTAACACTTTGCTTGACATGCCATGAAATCTGGTGAATCGTCGAAAGAAATTTTAAGCCATCGAAGCATATCTTTAGAAACGAGGCTTTATGCTTAGCAAGTCGTTCTGCGACCGATGGATCAGATACAGAAGTAAGAGGAATCTACTTGGAGACCGCAGGTGTTCTGTGGGGATCTTGAGATTGTCAGGTACTTGATGAACCGGAGTGTTGATCCTGATGGGCCTCAGGCTAGGACCCCTTATGTGCAGGTTTCTCTTTGCTGTGCTCCGGTTAAGAAGGAGGATCGCGAGGGTAAGAGGATTGACTATAAGTCTTTCTTCGGTTGGACGATTATCGGTGATGGTAGTCTCGATCGCCAGGGTCATCTCTATTTGGACGCTTGCCGAAACCTGAATCCCGGCCTGATTGGTGAAAAATCGATGAACCGCAAAGGCGGTCAAGTCCATGTGTATGTCCCATGTCACCTACACAGAGTTTAAATAACGACCATTTAGCGAAGAGTAGAGTGGAGACAGAAATTTAAGTGCAAAATGAAGTGCATATGTTTGTGTGTGTCCTAGTGTTTCCCCCCGACGGACCAGTTTCTTTACTAATAGGAGGTTTTTCTCACTGGTTTTGGGCTTGAGCACTTGTATCGCCTCTCGTTGGTGAGTGAAGCTTAAGGGCCTCTGGATCGTCGAAACCATAGTTGAGCAAATCATCAGGTGTGGTAAGGTTCGACAGACCTTTCAGAGAACTTTATAAGTGCTGCGAGGAAGCTTCTTTCTCCACTGGAATAAGAGTAACTTTAGAAGTTCCACTCACTGTTTTCTTCCTCAGCTTGTATGTCAGTTTCTTCTTCCCCTTCGAAGGGGAAGGCATCGTTTCAATGTCATGAACTTCAACTATTGGATCCCAAGATGGACTAACATTTTAGCCCTGTACTTCGGGCGTTTCAGCTTCTTTAATCTCCCCATCCTCTAGTGTATCAGGGGCATTATGTGCTGAGGACTCATCCTTCTTTTTTCCTTTGCCCAAAGCAGACCTAGGTATGGTAACACTTTGGGGGAGGCTTATTCAGTGACCTCCTGCCAGCAACCCAAATTTCATGAGAGACTCATTCGAAATGAGAGTTCTGATGTCCCAGTCTTCGATGGGAATGGCTTGGATAGCTTTGACAGCTTCAGAATATCCGGGTCCCTTGGGACGTGGGTTAATACATAAAAAGATGGAGAAAGAGTTAGAAAAGGTACAGCTTCGACCAAACATGAGTATTGGTCTAGGAAAAAGACTTACTTCCTTTCACCCATCTCCTCGCAAAGCCGGGACGATAGTGCATATAGAACCACTCCTGTTTATACTGGGCAAACATGCTACATTCCCCAGTTATAATTTGACACATGCTGTGCTGCTTGCGGAACATGAAAGAGGGGCTATCCGACCATCTCTTGATGCGATAGATATAGCGGATATCGCCCGGAGTTGGAAGCCTGAAGAGAACACTCATGAAGAGGATGCAAGTGCCGTATATGAATGCGTGGCTATTCGGATGCAGTTGCAATGGGGAAATCTCTATATACTGCAACACGTGTTGAAGAAAGGAGTTGAATGGCGTCATGCTACCAACCCAGCACATGAATCTATTACAGGCTGTGTATCCGACTGGGGGAAAGTGAGGACGATCATACCTCGATGGAACTAACACATCGTTGAAGGGGATTCCATGGACTGAGCATATCCGATGGAGCGTACTTTCATTAATCTTTGAGGCTTGGGAATCGATTGGATCGTCTAAGAAAATCACCGCCTCTAGAGCGTCGGGAGCCAAGTCGACAGATGCGGTCGCAGGACTCGGCAAGTCTTGTACAGGAGTAGTTGACGAATTTGAAGTTCCTACTACTTCTTGTCGAGAGGATGGCCTGGGTCTATCCGAGATCGTAGCAGAGCTAGATTTCCTAGACATCTCTAATGAAGATTGAATCTGACAAAGTACCTGTTTGAACTATACTTGAAAAACAATCAACGTTAGACTTAACAACATAAATATTCCCCTGGTGTGGGGTGTGAACTAGTGCGATCATTCAAATATACGTGCCAAGAAATGAAAAACCACTAAGTTGATGAAATAAGTTTGAACTTTGAATTGTCATCTTCGAAGATCGTCATCGTCGACCGTCCACAAGAGCTTGTCGTTTGATGGTTTATGTTTTGAACACGACATTACCACTATATGTGAAAGGTTCTTAACTATTAAGCAAGTTGAGTTCAAGTTTACAGTTGTTTAAATACAGGAGTTATCAGTCTGGATTGTACGATATGCTTGGTTATTTAAGTCCGTCCTTGTTCACTGTCATATATTTAGGCATAAAAAAGTGTTAAGTTAACAATGTTCTATGTCTAGGTTGAGATAGTCTTAACTTTCATATGCATACCACTGTCCTACCATCCATCATCGCTGTTCGGCATGAGGCAAGACATGCCAAACCGTAATCATGCCAAGCCGCATCTCTCGGCACATCACTCACCAACTCTTCCTCTCCACCGTTCGACATGGGGCAAATCATGCCGACCCACAATTACGCCGAGCCACATCGCTCGACATTTGGTCTTTAACACCAATTTCACTCCTTCCCTCCATCCCTACCGACCGGCACGGTCAAGTCCTTCGGCAAGCCATACCGAGCCATGTCGATCGACAATTTACCAGGCTCCTACTTCTCTCCTGCCTTCCCTCCTACCTTATTCGGCATGAGAGAATCATGCCGAACCGTGGTCGTGCCGAGCCGCATCACCCGGCACATCGATCCTTAACTCCAATTTCACTTCTATACATCCGCTCCGTCGCTCAACATAAGGAAGCCTTACCGAGCCACATCAATACTTCTTCCACCAACACCCTCCTTCGAACGCCTCTGACATCTCCTTCCTTCCATCACTCTACCTATCCCTAAAACATGTTTGGACCTTGAATCCGTTGTCCTTTATCCATGCAGTTCCTATCATCCTCGGTCTTACAGATATTCATGAGTTTGAATCTCGTGCAATGTTTCTTATTCGAGAGTAAAGTGTTTAAGGTAAAGGCCGTTACCTAACAAATAACTCGAAGATTAGGGATGTTCTGGGGTAGGAAGCACGACTCTGGTCGGGTTCGTTGATTTGAGAAAGGAGGTGAGGCAATGTATCGAATTTGAGAAGAGGAGGGAAAGGTAGGTAATTTGCAGAGGTTCGAGGCAAAATCGTAAGTACTGAAGAGCGGAGGTAAAAGTAAAAGGGAGATGAAGAAGAAGCCTCAGCTTATATAGAGAGAAGAGAAGTCGAATGGACGGTGATCGGTAGAATCGATCAAGGCAATGTCATTCAACATTCAAGTGTCGTTCGGCATCCAATGTCGTTCGGCATCCAAGTGTCACTCGGCATCTAGTATCGTTCGGCACCCAATGCCTCGATCGGCATTCAGGAAAGCACTACCGAAAAATCGAAGCAAGAGCTTGAAGGAGTGTACAGAGTGCTCATGATTCAAAGCGTATCATGTTCGTTCATAAGATACACTTGAGGGACAAGTGTTACCAGGTGGCTTGACCATGTGGCAAGAGGCTTGGCATAAGCACCGTTCGACATTAGGAGTACCGCTCAGCATTCCAAACTCGTCCGGCATCTGGCCTCATTCGGCATCAATTGGTCGCTCGGCATAGAGCCTCGTTTGGCATGGAAGGGCCGTTCGGTATAGCAAGGCCGTTCGGCATACCTACCTCCTTCGACATAGCATGTTCGTTCGGCATTCATGCCTCGTTCGGCATAGAGCCTCGTTCGGCATGGAAGGGCCATTCGTTGTAGCAAGGCCGTTTTGCATCCCTGCCTCATTCGGCATAGCATGTTCATTCGGCATCCCTGCATCGTTCGGCATAGCATGTTCGTTCGGCATTCCAGCCTCGCTCGGCATTCCAGGCTCGTTCGACATTCATGCCCCGCTTGGCATTTCATCCTTGTTCGGCATTCATGCCCCATTCGGCATTCCAGCCTCGTTCGGCATTCCAACCTCGTTCAGCATGAAGCCTCACTAGTCATTTCTCCTCACAAAGCACAGCAAGGTTGTTCAGTATTTATGGCTCGGAACGCAGATGTCACTCACCACGGCCGAGGTATCGCACTCCTAGTCCCATTAGGGAAGTCCAACCTATCTTTGTCTATAAATAAAAGGGCAGAGGCACAGTGAAATGGACCTTTTTTCGAGAATGCTGGGGAGACTCTTCTGCTTTCAAGACTCACTTTATTTCATTTACATTTGTATTCAAGTCTTTATTGTACAGATTGTATCTTTATTCAGTCACTTGTGAAAGTAATAAAGATCGAAACTTAAAGTGGATTAGGCAATTACATTGAACCACTATAAATCCGGTCCTCTTGTTTTCTGCTTTTAACTTAGTATGCAGTTCTCTGTCTTAATTTACTTTCTTCATTAATCTCTCTACACAATCTTTCTAAAGGGTGTTAGTGATGAATTATGGCGCTAACAGATTCATTACTCCTAAATTGTAGAGATTTTGCCTCTCATTTGTGTTATCATTTCAAAACATAGAGATTTCAACATTGAAAATAAAATAAAGCGGAGAACAAACAAAGAAAAAGAAGATTAATTACTAGAAAAAATGAACTAAACTAGTGCATAAATGTAAATCTAACTATGAATATGAAATGAAAGAGAGCATAAGAATAAAAATGAGCATAAAGTAAAGAAAAACAAGTAGAAAAGAGAAGAGAAAGAGGCCAGGAAACCATTTTTATTTCATTCAACATAGAGCTTACAATTTTCATTTTGATTTCTTAACTAATTTCAAAGAGTAGAAGATATTTACATGTACGTAAGAAGGATATTTATACACGCATAAAACCCTAATTCATATTTTAGGGGAATGCCCAAATTTCCCTTGAGGTAGTGTGGCCACCAATTAATCATTAGCATATGTTAACTCTACACTTAAATGTGCATGAAGCTGTAATAGCCTTTTAGCATGTGCATTAGCTCCTAATTAAAAATCAAGGTAAGTGGGTAGACGGGGTCCTCCATTATCATGTGCTTGAATTATTTCCTCTTCAATCATTTGTATTCCCTTGTGCATGCACATATGTTCATGAAGCCCTCTTCCATATGCATCAAAATTTTCTATAAAAACCATAAAAATTTCCAAGTAAAAATTCTCAAATTGATACATGCACAAAAATGACCATTTTACCCCTAATGAAGATGAATATATGATGATTTGAAAATAATTAAATTTTGGTTTTAAACATGTTAAAATGCCTAAATGTGATATTTATTTTAACAAAAATAGATAAAATATGGATGTAAATATATGCACATTTACGTGCACATCAACTAGGCCAAAGAACTTCCACTTGTTCTTTGGTCCTACTCCACATCTAACCTCACTTCAACCGACCATACTCCATTCTCGCTTTCCTTTGGTATGAAGTCATGCCACCCATTAAAGTAAACAACCCCTCACCCCAACGTCTTACTTACGAGCCTGAGTAAAACAATAAGCTACTCAAGCTCGACCTCGACAACATAAAGGAACGAAGTGCCAAAGACAAACTCTGCATTGAAGCCTATAAGAGAAAGATAGCCAAGCACTACAACTTCAGGATGAAGCTTAGGAAATTCATTGTCTGCCATCTAGCCTTGTGCTGGGTGTTCGTAAATACAAAGAACCTAGCAGAAGGAGTACTTGGTCCTAACTGGGAAGGACTATATGTTATCAAAGCCAATTTGACATATGGCACTACCGCCTCTCCCTTTTAGACCAAACCTACTTCCATGCACTTAGAACACCACGCACCTCTGGGTCTACCGTGTATGAATAATAGCCACAATTATAAGGTCTTGTAATGCATCTTTGGTGAAGAATACAATGAGAATCTTCGAGTCAACTTTGTTCAGCACAATCACCAGGGCTATCCAATGAGGATGAGTTATTTCAAGCTCGACAATTTTTTTGAGGACTGTTGATTTTTGCAGCCAAGGATTGCATGACCCTAATCCCTTGCTTTCCAGTCGTCTATCTATCGACGATGAATTACCATGCATTCACTTCCTTGCTTAGGGTTTGCTAAACTAGTCGTGTGTCATATCAGAGAACCTTCAAGCCCAATGATCAAATTCATGCTGGAATCACCTGCTACCCCAATAGGCTATCCAATGAGGATGGGTTAGTATATGGTTAATACCTTACTTAGGGACTATTAGCCTTTGCCACCAAGGACTATGCGATCCCTGCTCCCTTCCTAGCCAAGCGACTATCCACAAGGTGAACTACCTTGCATTCACTTCCTTGTTTGGTGACTGCCAGGCTATCCTGCAAGATTGAATCATCATGTATTCACTTCCTTGCATGAGGACGCCCACTCGCCTCATGATTTTGGATGAGATGTCTCTCCTCTTTGTGTCGGGGTGCATCGATGAGTTGAGATAAGGCTGCAAATGTCCCATATCCCTTACCGAAGTCTGACATCCATAGTGAACCTACATAAAAATAAGTCAGGCTTAATATCAACTGGTCATGTTTCACCCAAGTGAACCTCAAGCCACCCAAAATCAGGTTCATGCGAAGCCATCTGCCACTTAATTCTATTGCATGTCATTCAAGAGGACCTTCGAACCACTCAATGCTCAAGTTTATGCCAAGACCACCCACCATCATATTATGCAGAAGGTCTGACAACCATGCTAGCCTGGCTTGAAATTCAAACAAATGACATTCACAAATAGCTAAGTACATGGTTCTTCTGAATGGGTCACTCTTACCATCTGTCTCATTAACATACCACTATTTTATCTACCTTTAGAAAAGGCTAAGTGCAAACAATAAATGGACTATACTAGCTACTCAAAATATGCTACCTACAAACTACACATAGATAGATAAGAATACATAAAGAAATAAAGTACTAGGAAAACCTCCACATAGAAAAAACAATCCATTCATTTATCCTAAAAATGCAGGGCAGACAACTTGCCTCGTTGGGCTTACAAAAAGATAAAGAAAATATCCACACACCCAATTCATCATGCGACCGGGCCAAGTAGTCTAATTATGCTTGTGTAAGGATGGTCAACACGGAGATCCTACCATCCCTCATTGTTGCTGCCACCTCCTTCCGGGCTTAGGCAAAGATCTCGACATTGAATTTGCTGATGAAGTTCGAGAAGTGATGGTTTTCCTTAAGCATGGCCTTTATCAAGTTCCACTAGCGGTTCACTCACCTATCATGCTACTCTTATTTAGCAACCTCTATGTCCGCAAGTGACCACATTCAGATATATGCTTGCTTAGGTAATTTCATAGACCCTCGGCTTCCTTTTCTACCTTCACTAGACTCCCCTTAAGATCCATGGCCATCTTCTTTGCTTTGTACCTAGCCTAAGTAGTCTCCCTAGCTACCTTCTCAACCACCTCCTTTTCTTTAACAGCCTCAACCCTTGGTCGTTGTCAACCCCCTCTAGAGTTTCTATAACGATCCATATTTTAAAAAATAGGATATTTAAATAATTGATTTATATATCGAATCATTCATTAATGAAGGTCCAAAAATATGAATTTTCACATACGATCAAATTAGGACTTGAGATCACTTCCGTTGAATTCGGATAATCAAATGATCTGATGGCCAAACCTATCTCGAAAGGCATGAAATTATCATGATGGAGCACTCTCTTGAATAGTGACAAAATTTATACCATTAGGACCAGAAAAATGAATTAATATACACCGACGAGTTTCGTTGCGATCGAATGCACTGTGTGATTGTATGAGTCGAAATGTATGGCAATTAATCAAATAAATTATATAAAATATTAATATTAATATACACTACCTATTCAATCCCGCTCTTACTCCCTCGCGGTTTCATTTCGTGCAAATGAAAAATGGCTGCCCTTCCTCTAACACTTTCGTTAATCAAATCTGAAGCTATAAGCGATGAAATAAGCCGCCGTTGGATCCGTTGAAGTCATGTTGGAGCAAGCTTCAAATCTATATAGGCTTTGAGCGGTGCGACAATGATTGGCGAATGACAAATTTCAACCGTTGATGTGGGGTTTAGGTTCGTCGACAAAGGAGGACCAGTTAGGCAGAGATGACTACACTATGATCTTTCTCGCAAGGGGAGCACCTTTCCATGAAGTTTCATCAACTCCGGCACTTTCAGGTGATTCTCGATTTTAGGTATGACGTGGGAAACAAGAAGTCATGGTTTGGTGGGAGTGCTTGCGGTGAAATCGATGATGGGGTTGGACTCCTAGTGGCACAAGAAGTCGAATGGCATTGGTTAGAGCCATTTTGGTTGACTATGGTGATTTTCGACGTTGTGGGGCTGTCATGGTAGGAGTAGGTTGTGTTTTGCATAGAGCAGGCAAGTGAGGTGATTTCGGGTACGTTGCAAGGAGGACGCACATTATAGTCTATTGGAGAAGACGGTGCATCGATCCTTTGACCATGGAGTGAGAAAGGAGGAGACATCGGGTATGCGTGTATGTTGTGTGTATGCACGACATGTACAGGGAGGGAAAACTGGAGTTTGCGGAAGAAGAATTAAGGTAATTAATTAGTAATTAAGTTAGTTAATAGTTTATTTTATCTAGCTTCCTATAAAATCCATATATTTTTCATACGAGGTCCGAATTGGATTAGTTTCTTGCATTGCTCTTACAATGAAGAGCTCTATGACTTGGCATAGGATTTGTTAGCTTTTATCAAGGCGAGTAATATTTTTCTCATCATACTATGATTGTTAGTATAGCACAAAAATGATATTTTAAAATAATTTCCAAATTTAAAACATGATTTCTAACATATTTAATCTACGCATGGTTTTATAAAAGAATTTTAAACCGTTTTAAAATGGTTTCAAATTGGATATTATATATGTTATACCAACGTATTGCTTTTAGGAAATCACTAGATTTAGGCTACTTTTGATATGAATCCATGTATCGGTTGATAAACATGTTTTATATGTTGTGCATATGCTATGATACAGGTGTGTATGCTTGTTGGTTGCATGTTTGTTTGTTTGTTTATTTTGGATGAAAACGTTGATCGATAGGGTGTTAGAAAATATCCCATAAGATAGAATTTCATGCAGAGAGTTTCGTACATACCTACCAATCTAAAGATGAAAGATGGCAGACTTAAGTATGTGCTTCAGAGTTCTGGAAGGATGTCAGACATTTTCATTTGGTTTGTACCAAGCCATTTTTAGTTAAGTACATGACCAAAGTGGTCGTCATCGACTACTTTGGAGTGGTAGGTATCTACGACTATTGACGATGGCTAATTTGGTTAATTTTGGCATGGACGATAGAGAGGACATACATTCTGATTTCTATGGTTCATTAGTTAATACTTTCTCGCCTACTTTATATATGTGAAGACATACACTCTGATTTCTATGGTTCATTAGTTAATACTTTCTCGCCTATTTTATATATGCGACGACTATTATATTTACTCGATGTGTTGTGAGATATATGACAGGTTTTGTGATTGTATAAAGTTTTCTTTCTATTCTCTTCCCTTCTATTGTTTTTTCCCCTTCCTCTTCCATTCTTTCCCTTGACAATGTGCTATATCAACCACATGCTCTATCAGCATATTATTTGGGTATATAAGCATTAGAGGTGTAGCATGGTCGTTACATTTGGTATTGGAGATTCGGTTACATGATTAACATGAGTTGATACCATGATCCGGTAAAGATAGAGTAGGAGCTATCACCTTAGGCTAGATCAAGAGTATACCTATATAGGAGAGATTGCGTATTTGTTATAGATTTTGATTTTCAAAACTATATAGTAGTGTATATATAGTATATAAGTTGTATTGCACACAAGTCCATTAATGTAGTTTTTCATTATGAGAGATTGATCATTCCTACTATGTATTAAGAGTGATCCAGCATACGAGAAATGCTACTATTGATTCAATCTCAAGAGCTGAGGAGTGGGAAGATAGAGGGCCACTAACCTTGATTTACAGAATGTGTTTACTGAGATGCGAAACATCATCTAGAATGCTTAAGTTGCACCTAATGATTATGGTGCTCAAGTACAAATTCCTAGAGTCGACTTTGCTGAGCCATGTAAGGACTACATGTCTAAAAGGCAGATCACTCCTTAGAATGAAGTCGGCTGTTGAGGTACAACACTGGATGGATACTTATAAGAGGATCATCAACGAGTTAGAGTTAAACGAAGGCATGAGGTAGAAGTTGACATCTAGATAACTCCAAGGATGAATAATGATCCGGTGGAGTGCACTTATAGCTTTGATTCCCGAGGATCACTTTACCTGGGATCATTGCAGTATTCGCTTCAAAGAGAAATTTATCTCGATTGCTCAGAAATCAATGTTGTTTAGGAAGTTCACCGACCTAAAGTTAGGCGACATTTCTATGTCGAAGTATGTGGTTGAATTCAATGTGTTTGTCAAAGTATGGTCTATCTCTTATTGATACTCCACTTAGAAATAATGAAAGTTTATCATTGAGTTGAGTGATCATCTTGGGAAGCAATTGATGGGTCATATTGATAAGAGCTTTAGGATCAAGAAGTCTTTACAACATGAGAGCCTGTACCCAGTGCAGATGGATTATCTCAAACAAGCTAAGCAAGGGAAAACGGGGAGGAAAATGTATTGATTTCCGTCCCTATTTCATCAAGTGTTGCATCGGAAAAAGGAAAGGGAACGGGCATTACTGCCTGAGGTATGCCTACCATTTATGGTGTTCCTTACGTGTTTTATTCGATATTAGGATTTCACATTCCTTCATTTTAACGACTTAGTAGATAGATTGGGATTGAGACTTGAAATTGTTGACCAACCTTTAAATTATAACAAACCTTGTTAGGGGCTCGGCCAGCCTATGCATGATTTGTCGAGACTTAGTCTTATCAAGTCATGGATGTTCTTTTAATTATGATTGTTTTTTTGGTTTCGTTGGGTTTGGTATTATTCTAGGATAGACTGGCTTCATAGATGTGGAGTAATGGTGGATTGTGAGAAGTCACTAATGACGATTAGGGTAGATGATGGTTAGACGTAGTGTTAGGCTGCATACTGGACGATGACGTGATGGTCATTTTTCTATATTTTCTCGATGCACTACCAGATGATTTTCCATTAGTACCTATCGCTAGGAAGTATTTGTATATATTGGAGGAGGTGACCAGATTATCACTACATAGGGAGGTACAATTCAGCATCGACTTGGTTAGAGGTGCTAGATAAGTAGTTATATCTTTATGACATATGATGCCCAAGGAGCAGAGGAAACTAAAGGTGTGATCAGATGACATATTGAGGTGAGGGTTCAATCGTAAGATCACATTAGAGTGGGAAGCACCTGTAGTGCTTACAACTAAGGCGGATGGCTCTTTGATGTTGTATGTTGATTACCATGAGCTGAATGAGTTGATGAACAAGTATTCACTTCCTCTTATTGATGGCTAGTTGATCATTTCAATGGCACAAAGGTGTCCTCCTAGTTGGACCTTATGGTGTGGTTTCATCAGCTAAAAGTATCTAGGTAGAGTGTGATAATCATGGCGTTTCATATGCTACTTTGAAATTTGATTAGTTAGTTATGTCGTTCGGGCTAACCAATGTGTCGACATGCTTTATTGATCCCATGAACCCTATTTTGAGGGATCACTTGAGTAAGATCATGTTTATGCTCGTTGATGGTACTTTCGTCCACTCATTGACAAAAGAGGAGCACAAGACATAATTGATGATTGTGTTAGAGGTGTTAAGAAAACACCGATTAATGATGAAGTCTTTGAAGTATCACTTTTAGAGGAAGAAAGTGAAATTCTTAGGTCACATTGTTTCGAATTAGGACTCTTCAATAGATTCTACGTAGGTTAGGGTAATCCAAGATTTGAACAGATCCTAGAGTGCTACATATGAGAAGTTTCTTTAGATTGGGGAGATGCTATAAACATTTTACCAAGGACTTCTCAATGGTAGTGGCATCATTAACCAATTTTATAAGGGGGAATCAGAATTTTATTTGGGATATGAGGGTATGAGCAAGCATTTATGAGTCTGACAGGAGCGTTAGCCATTCCGAGTAGGAATGAATAGCCGATAGTATGCACACTTGCCCATGGTACTTAATTAAGTGTGGAATTGATGAAGAAAGGTAACGCTGTTGCATATGCTAGTCGACACCTGAAATCGCACAAGAGGAAGTATACGACTCATGGTTTGGAGTTAGTAGCTATAGTATTTACATTGGAGATTCGGAGGCTTTATCTATTAGTAGAGGGGTTCGATCTGTTCATTGATCCTACATCATTGAAGTATCTCTTCTCCATGAAGGATCTTGATTTTCGCCAAAGGCAATGGTTGGAATTCTTGGCCTCCTACGACTTTAACATTTCCTATACACCCGTAAGGGAAATGCATTCCTTGATTCTTTTAGTGGACATCATTGGGAGCAATATTCCTAGAGCAGACATTGCTTGAGTTTATTGCTGGTTATGACTTCATAACCCGATGTGAGCTAGTGCCAAAGATGATGGCTAGTTTATGTAACATCCCATATTTTTAGTAACCTTATTAGGAACATTTAATTAGGCAAATAAAATAAAATAATGTAATGTGATTAGGGGATGAGATTTGTGATTAAACTAAGCGGTGGTCGTGACATGTTAATGAATAAATTACAATGGGCTAACATGAATTAAAATATACAAGGGTAATAGGTGAGGGAAAAATTGGAATAAGAGCATTCTAATACCCTAAACCCTTAGACCATCATTCCATACGTTCATTTCATATTCACTAAACAAGAATAAACTAGAGGTCAGCCACCATTAGCAAGAAAGAGGAAAATAAATAAGAAAAGCTAAGGAAGAAGATTAATCAAATCAAAGCTATTCAAATCTCAAATCTTTAATTTCCAAGCTAAGGTGAATAATGACTACAACTCTTTTTTTCTCTAATGATTTTCGGTTTTAAGGTTAAACTCAATTTATCTTGTAAGGTTATATCATGTTTTTGAATGATTAATTGTTTATATGTGCTTGTTAATGATTTATTCTTATTCATATAGGTTTTATGACATGTTTTAATGTGAAAATACTATTAAATGACATGCAAATGCCTTGCTATTTTATATTTAGATCAAAAATGATATTTTAGAGATGGGTTTCAATTTTCATAATTTTCTGAATTTATGTGGATTTAATATAAAATTCTCGTAAAGAAAATGATTATTTGGGTTTAAAATAATTTACGGCTAAATTATTTATGTTTTGGGTCTGAAATAAATATATGTCAGAAAACATACTAAAAATAATTTTTTTGAAATTTTTTGGAATTTTCCTAAGTGATTTAACAGATATATATAATTATTTAAGGTATGGGACTTAAATGTTTTATATATTTAAAAAAAGAGAAGGGGTATTTTGTAAATCATTTAAATTAATTTCTTTTGAAATTTTAGCAGCACTTTTAGAAAAGAAAATTAGCAACTAATAATATTTTGACAAATAAGGCAGGTTAGTTGAAAAGTATGAAAAGTATTTCTTTTTAAAGTTAAAAACAAACATGCTTTTAGCATGTTTCGCCTCTTTCGGTATAGGGGTTTCGATTGATAGCTTCTAAACCAATGCACATAGTATCAATAACTTGATACATAGTGAATTGGACAAAGGCGGTGGGAACTGGGTCGAGACCATAGATTCCGATAGGGTCAAAGTATGACTTTGTTTTAAAATGAAAACACGCATGCTTTGCTTTTGAAGGTTTGCTTTCGACTTGGTTGGCTTTCGACCAGATCTAATTGTTTAAAAGAATGGTTTCGAATGGGTTGCACCTTTTGTTTTTAGTAGATGCTTTCGAAGGGGTTGAAACCCCCAGCGTCGCTTCTACCTTTCATAGTCAATGGTTTTGAAAGGAATACTTTTTTTTAAAACCCAAGCCACTTCTCTAATGCTTTCGGAAGGTTGGTTTCGACACCATCACTTCTTTACTTAGGAATAGCTTTCGAAAGAGTGCTTTCAACTTAAATTTTTTATGACCCTTTTGCTATGTCGAAAGCAGGACCCAAATGTTTCGAAGTTAAATAGTTTCAAAAGGTGTTTCCACATTTTTTAAACTGAACCAAAATGCTTTCAAAAGGTTTGCTGTTATTAAAAGTTCTGATGCTTTCGAAAGGTTATAAAGAATCGTTTAGAAGGGGCGGTTCACAAATGGTTTCAAAAGGTTGAAAGGAAAGGTTTTCCAATGTTTTTAAAAGGCAACATTTAAATGTTTTAAGTGTAGCACATCCATGGTTTTTAAAGCTTTTGAATGAAAGGTTTTTCAAGTGTTTTCGAAAGGTTTATATGAATTTTTTCGAAAGGAGTGTTTTGGCCTTTTAGCCTTGGTTATGTAGAAGGGTTTACTAGGTTTCGAATGGGTATTTTCAATGGATTCGAAAGGGGTAATTTCACAGTAATGTTTTCATCAACAAAGATTTTAGTGAAGTACATATATAACATGGCAAGTTGATTTTGAGTAAAGTATAGAGTATATAGTTTCCTAGTTTGAAGTTTGACTTAAAGGTTTTAAATCAATTTGAGATGAAAAGGTTTTCAAGGAAAATTTAAGGGAAGATTACTCTAAGAAAAATGAATCAGATATTTGTATACTAGATGAGACTAGTATAGGGTTGTGCCTTATACATTAGCTATTAACCCCTAGCTAATTTTGTCCAAAATTCTAATATGTAGGGCTTTGTCACAAGTAAGACTAAAATGATGTTACACATGGAAGGAAATATGTTTGTACAGAGGTGTGTTATTGGTGGACCCATAAAACCATTAGGATCCGTTGACTTGGACAAAGTAAGTTAGGGACAGACCATCTAGAAGAGGAGTATCTAACAAATGTTAGATTACTTATTTATATTTTCTGGTAGGCGCGAGTCAACCGAAGGTTAGTAATTAGCTAAACAAAACTATAATGTTTGGACAAATAGTTTAGTTGTTACTAATATGTATTTTTACATGATAATTCTTTATAGTTTTAACTAGTTTTGGGTGCAGGATTTATGATTTTCTAAAGATATGTTTTAAAAGGATATTAGTGAGGGGAACCCATTACGCTAAGCGGGGTGGTCTCACTTAATATCAAATAACCAAGATGTATAATTTTATTCACACCAGGCTTTATGTCTGACTCGAAGTTTATGTTTTCCCCATTAAACTCTCGGGTGCCCAAAATTGGTTTGAGTAGGTTGAGGGTTGAGGGTTTTCAAGTTCTAGTAGGTTGGCGAATAAAGCTTCCGAAGACGGGTAAGTGGCTGACGGATAGCTATTTAAGAGTCGCTGTTTTATTTTGTTTGATTTTGTTATGTTGTATTAAGTCAGTTATGGCTATTTAAATACTCTGATCAACCAAGGGGACATTTTCATATGTCGCCCTTGGCATATTTTGTAATAATTATATTTGATTTGAACCTGAAAAACGATTATGGGATTATGTAATTTCAATATGAAATGTTGTTTTGAAAAAATAATCACAAAAATGTTTTAATCTGTTATGTTTTTATTTCATATTCAAGTGCTTCTGATATTATGGATTCCATTAACATTACCGTATTTGGCCATTGGAAGTTAATACTATGGAAGGCTGTAGCATCTGTAGCGCTTAGCTTCAGGCCTTCGGATAGGGGATATTACAGCTCGATTATCATTCCTAATTGGATTTAGCGGATCGATACTAGTTGGAGTCTTGAAGCTAGACCAACGAAGTTCATGGCTAAGTTAGAGAAACGAGTAGTGTCTGTAGAGGTGTTGCGGTGTGGACTCGACCGAGAAGGCTGGCTCCATAAATATGAGATATTGTTTGTTCTCGATATCAATAGGTTGAGGGATATGGTACTACGAGAGTGCTCTTATTTGAGATTCACTATATATCTCATTGACAATAAAATCTCGTGAAACGAGATAGACATTTTATTGGAAAGGGATAAAGAACGACGTCGGGCATTCATTTCAAGATAAATGAATCATCGGTTAGTAAATGTTGAACAAAAGAGGCAAAGCGGTTGCTATAAATATTTCAGATTCTCGGTTGGAAATGGGAATAGATATTGATTGACGTCATTTATGGAATGTCAAGGACTAGAGAAGAATACGATGGCATTCGGGTTACACTCGATAGACCGACAAAGAATGCTAGATTTATATTCATTAAGTTGAGTAAAACGACATCTAATTTAGTCAAATTATATGTAAACTAGACTGTCTGATTCCATAGTGTATCAAAGAGTATTGTTAATGACCGAAAACCATTGTTCACTATTGGATTTTGGGAGAACTTACAAGAGGCATTGGGAAATTTGACACTGAATCAACTGGATGATATTGAGATCGAACTAAAATTTTCGAGACCTTATAGGTCCATTCGTATCAAATGTGATTGCACATGAGAGACCGACGAGAGCATGAGGATTGTTTGTCTAAAGCTCTTGATTTTGTGAGATTTTCATTTTATCATTTGCTTGGTATCATATTTGATGCTTTATACTAGATAGTTTAGTATTATGCATGTTAGGATAGGCATAGATGTTACTTCTTGATGTTTGATCTTATATGTGCATGTTCAATGCTTGATTGTTGGCATTTGATACGATTACTTGTGCTTATATGATTGTTAGGCATGCGATATAGTTATGTTTTGATATAATATATTTATTTGAGATGATTACTATATATGTGATTTCATATGCTTAAATACATGATGATGTTGCAATTGTGTTTAATCCTCTTTATTGAGTACATATTCAGGTACAAGGAAGCAATTTTGGCTATTTTGGATGATTATTCACTTTTATTCTCATCTAAATAGTATGCTCTTGCTATATAAGAGGTATATAAGATCTGTAGTGTTGACTTGGATATATGTACTTGTATGTCCTTAGAAATAAGATGCCTCAGATATGAGATGTATACATATATATCTATTATTATTATGGGATATTTCTTCGACCTAGCTGTGCAAAGGAGGTGCTGTTGAATTTTTTCGAAATGAGAGGAGCATTGAAAGCCTATGGGTTAGGAGACATTTTCCTTACTTTAGGAGTTTCGAGGATGAAATCCTTTTAAGGCGGAGTGTAACACCCATAAATTTAGCAGAATATTTAATAAAAAAATAAATTTATAATAAGGGCTAAAATAGGATTTTCACAAATGTCCGAATTTGACTATGAAACCTGCACCATTGTGCTTGTAGCGATTTTTTTGAAAATTTCATACATAACACTTTTAAATTGGAGTTAGTATAGAGAAGTTACGGATGTTTTAAAATTTGAAAAAGAACTAAATTAAAAATATAAAAGTGTCCATAGTTAAAAGCCTCAAGCCGGTCGACCGTTAGGGATCACCAATCGACCCATAGCGGTTAACCATTCCTTATAAGCGGTCGACCGGTTGATTTGCTAAATCATGAATTTGGATCGACGTCAATCTGTATCGACGAAAGGAAAAACGTATTGGAACAAAATATTTTACTTGCCTACGAAGTAATTGAGGTGCATCCATAATGAAACTATAGATTCCTTATAGTAAATATGACGTTCCATGTTAACTCCAAACCTATGTAAAGAAAACACCTAACTAACCCTAATTTCAATACGAATTAACACAAGACCGAAAATCTACCAAAATTTCTTCTCTCCACATATACAATTCCTTTCAAAAATAAATTAAAAACAAAGCAAAGATAACATAGGTAAATTAGATCAAGGAAAGGGTAAGCTAATGGGTGTCGATTCTTCGACGGAGCTTTAGAGTTGGAGCTCGGATCTGAGGTGAGTGGAAAATTATATATTTTTATATCATATTGGATTTATATCGTTGTAAATCTATTCTTGTATGCCTAATATAAAATTGGAGTTGTAGTCTAAAATTTTATACATGTAATGGATTTATAAACTCTGCCCACATATTCTATAATTGATAACTTGAAATATATATTGTATGTATGTGAATCTAGAAAATATTGGATCGTAATAGTCCGTGAATTTAGGGTTGGATAGCTGTAGTCCATAAATTTATAAATTATGTGATAGTTCCAAATTTGTAGATTTAAATGACTTTTGCAGGTAAAAAGGTGAATTAAGTTATCACAATAAATTATAAGGATTTAAGTAATATTTTAAATCATTGGAATATATAATATTGCATGAATTTCTATAGATTATCAAGTTCAAATTTATAAATAAAAGCTTATCATTTAAAATAACAAGGAATACACCTAAAAGAAAGAGATGTATAAAATAGGGATATTTACTGTATTTTGCACTGTCTATTTCAATAACCATGACAAAGATAATTCATTGTAATCTCAAATGTAATATGAATTTTCCTTTTGGATAAGATATTAAAATTTATAGTGTTAAAATTTCCTTTTAGGAGAGGTGTAATTCCAATGCATTAAAGTATAGAAATCCCTAAGGATAAATTAAAGAATGGTAAATGTGATAATAATAATAATAACAACAACAACAATCTAAGAGAAGAGTTAATAAATGCAATATAAGAAAGAAAGAAATCAAGTAATAATGATGAAAAGTAGGCATGTAATAATTAAAATAAAAAGGATAGTTCATTAAACACGAGAGAGTAGTAAATGTTAAAAAGAGATAGAAAGAAAAGTTCAATAAAATGAAATAGGAGTAAATGGCGAAGATATTTAGATATTTTAAAAGAAAGCGATAAATGACTTTTAATTGTGTAAGAAGTAAATGCATGAAAAAGTAAGAAACATTTTTAATAGTTAAACTTTGGAGGCATAATAATCAAATAAGTATGGCTGAATATATATGCACACATACACATACATACACACAAAAACACACACACACACACACACACACACACACACACACATATATACACACGTAGCCTCAAGTAAGCATTTATAAAGGGTATGAATTATTAAAATTAGTAAATAACTTAGATGGATAAGAATGATGCCATTATAATGGGTTGGAATGCAAGGTTAGTAGTGTTACACAACATAAGTCAGCCCATCGCAATAGGCTGCCAACAGTTGTGTATATATTATACTGATGTGAGACATATCTAATCGAGGACCCGTGGAATTATATATGCTTATATGTGGGTGAAAAAAATACCTCAGTAGGATGTGCTTCAATCTTTTACGAGTGGTATTGCCTTGATTGCATTTGGAAATTTAAGTGGGATGGTGAGAAAAGAGCGGTGCTATATCGGTGTGTTGGTACCATATTAGGGAGTATGAGCTGTATATAGGTCATAACATCATCGGTCCTAAGAGATCAATATGAAAGACGAGGATTACACCTAAACGGGCTACATCTCCACTAGTGTAGATCACGTTTGGGTCATGCATTGTCATAGTTGTTTGCTAGTTTGTTTGTTAGGGGCAAAGCTAGACTATCCTTAAGGGAGGTCTTTCAAAATGATTAGGGTAGTCAATGGAACTGAGTCCACTATTGTCCATGGAGCTGAGTCCATAATAGTCCAAGGAGCTGAGTCCTCTATTGTCCATAGAGTTGTCCACTATAGTCCGAGGAGATGAGTTCTCTATAGTTCGTGGAGCTGAGTCCATAATAGGAAGAAGTAAAGTAGTAAATCTCAAAAGTGATTTAGAATACGGCTAAACTATTATGACACCGTTATTAGGCACTGCGGGAGCTCCTTGGTATGCATGATGATGAGGATGTGATACTACATTGATGATGGATCCTTATAGGGTGCTGGGTTAAGGATACTAGTGGGGATAATATCTGGGTCTAAAGGGGAAATGTGGTACTTATATATATATATATATATATATATATATATATATATATATGTGTGTGTGTGTGTATGTAGTTATGTATGTATGTATGTAGTTATAGTCTAGTTTAGGTAGTGGGACGAATCATACATGTATAGGGATTCGAAATAACTAAGTAAAATAAAGGAACATAACATACGATGGAAGGCAATCGACATAAACTTGTGTTATGTATAAAAATTTACAATTTACCCATCACTAAAATGTTGTTCTGACCGCTTCCTCATTACAACCTAGAAGATAACTTTAGGGGGACATATACCGGTGCAAGGTGGGAATAGTGGAAGGACATGTTTACTTATGCATGCTCGACACTGACAAGGACACTAGATATTGGAAGTGTCAATTTTGATCAATAACTATTTTAATTATTATAGTACACTATTCTGTTGTGAGTTATATAGATAGTGCTCTGATATGCATTTATTTGCTTATTTGTAGGATACCAAACCAAAGATCCGTTCTTCGGTGGATTTGTGTTTTCGATTTAGCGAAAATTCAAACCCACTAGAGTGTGGATTGTTATAGGGAGAATGTAACAACCCATATTTTAAATGATAGGATAGTTAAATAATTGATTTAAATATTGAATCATTAATTAATTGAAGGTCCAAAAATATGACTTTTTACATACGGTCGAATTAGGACTAAGATCAATTTCGTTGAGTCGGATTGACCTTGTGAATTAAAATGAGTATAAATATTGCTATAAACCAGATGATTAGATGGCCAAAATAATATCAAAAGGCATGAAATTATCATCCCGGAGCATTATCTCAAATAGCAACGAAATTTATACCATTGGAACTGAAAAATGATAGGATTAACGCCGACGATTTTTGTTGCATTGGGATGCACCATGTGGTTGTATAAGATTGAAACATATAGTAATTTATTTGAGATTTCAAATAAATTATATATAATATTAATATAATTATACATCACCTATTCTATCCCTCTTTCACTGTTTCATTGCCTATAAACGAAATTGTCGTACTTCCTCTAATCCTTCCATCAATTAAATCCAAAGCTATAGAAACGAGAGAAGCCACAGTTAGGTCAGTTGAACTTGTGTAGAAGAGAGCTTCAAATTTATATAGGCTTGGGTGGTGCGGCAGTGATTGGCAAACAACCCATTACAGCCGTTGATTTGGGGTTTGGGTTCATTGGGAAAGGAGGAAGAGTTAGGCGGAGACGACCGCACCATCATCTTTTTCACATGAAGGAGCACCTTTCCATAAATTTTCACTAAATTTGTTGCTTCTAGGTGATTTGCAATTTTTGGGTATGGCAAGGGGAAGCGGCAGGTCACGATTTGGTAGGCGGCATCGAAGATGAAAGCGATGATGGTGTTGGAATCGTGGTGGCACGAGAAGTCGAAAGGTATCGGTTTGAGCTATTTCGGCAAACTGTGGCGATTTCGGATATTGTAGGGCCACTGATGTAGGAGCAAGTTGCATTTTTCGTGGGGAAGCCGAGCAAGGTGATTTCAGGTGCATCGCGAAGAGGACGCGTAGTGGAGTCTGTTGACAAAGAAGTGCATCGATCTATTGATTGTGAAGTGAGAAAGGAGGAGAGAAAGGGTGCGCATGTATGTTGTGTGTATGCATGCACGCACAAGAGGTGTAAATTGGAGTTTGGAGAAAAAGGATTAAGGTAATTAGTTAGTAATTTAATTAATTAATAGTTTATTTTATCTCGATTCTTATAAAATCCACATCTTTTGCATACGTGGTCCATTTGGACATGGTTTCTTGCATTGCACTCGTTGTGGAGGGCTCTACAACTCGGAATAGGATTAGTTAGCTTTTAGAGGTGAGTGATATTTTCTCTCATCATACTATGATTGTTATAAAAACGACGTTTTAAAATGATTTTCTACTTTAAAATATGATTCTAATATATTTAATCCACATCTAATTTTATAAAAGAATTTTAAAGTGTTTTAAAATGATTTTAAATTGGATATTATATATGTTATTACCAACGTATTATTTTTAGGAAATCATTAGATTTGGACTACTTTTGATATGAATCCCCATGTTGGTTGATTAAAACATGTTATATATGTTGTACATATGCCGTGATAGACGTATGTATGTTTGTAGGTTGCATTTATGTTTGTTTGCTTGTTTTAAATGAAAAAGCCAATGGATAGGCAATATATTGTTAGGAAATATCCCATAGGATATAAATTCATGCATAGGGTTTCGTGTGCACTGACCTATCTAGGGACGAAAGACGATGGACTTGGGTATATACTTCGGACTTCAGAATGAACGTCGGACATTTTCATTTGGTATGTAGCTAGCCATTTTTGGTTAATTACTCAACCAAAGCGGTCATTATCGACTACTCTAAAGTGGTCGGCATATACCACTATTAGTTTTGGCCGATTTGGCTTATTTTGATGTGGACGATGGAGAGGCTTCGAGGATCATGACATGATGGCTTATTCTTTCGACATTAGAATTTTGATGTTATGGCCCTTTAACGAGCGGTTTTGGGCGGTGAAGTAAGAATGGGACACTTACATGCGATGGTTCGTGATAGAAAGTGATGGTTTCGACGATAGATTGCTGAACTTCAAGATGCAGAGTAGGCAACGATGAGTCGGATAGAGGGAACTGTTAGACGACGGCTATGGGACAAATGATGGTATTCTACAATTGATGATGATTGCATAGGATCATCTTGATCGTGGTGACTTGATGATGGGAGTCGTGAGATCAGTTCTCAATTATACTCTGCTGTAGATGACGTGTGCAAAGGGATCGTGGAGACTCGAGGGTTCAAAAGTACTCCTAGAGAGAGGTATAAAGTAGGAAGGTGATGGTTTCTAGGGACGTGATGGTTCCTAAAGCATGATGGCTCTTTATTCTAGATGAGAAATGTATATACTTGGACTGGCATGATGGTGAGCCTAGTTTTTGGCCTACTAAGTAGAATGGATTCGAGTACCAAGGAACCAGCACGTTGAGTAGTCTTGGACCATTACGGGTCATTCGAGTTATCACGTATCCAATGCACTGAGTGAGTGAATGTGAGGATGGATGATGGATGCTATGTTTGTTTGATTGTTTGTTATCCTAGGGATGTCACATGAAGCCGATATTATTGATGTATATATTTGTACACCCCTTAGTACTTTGATGTATAGTGCACCATAATTACTATGATATAGAGTACCATATATCCTATGTTATATGCTAACTCTTTAGACGTACAGACATGTTAGGTATGATTTTCCATACCCTCTGTTCCATATACTATATTGACTTTTCGAGTATTTTGAGATTGTTTATCACTTACATCAAACTATTGGCTGACTCAAGGTTTAATTCTTTCCTTCTTATTACCTTGGGTAAACTTAAATGGGTAGACTAGATAGCAGGTGCAAATGACACATGGAGTTCTGCAGATGGACTAGTAGGAGGCGACACTTTCTTATATCTATATTTTGGGCTTATTATTGCAAATTCCGCTGTGTGAAACTATGGAGACTTGATAGTGTTTGACTTACTATTATTAGAGATAGTTTGTTAGTTGAGTTTATTTACCAATTATATAAACTCTATTACTGTTTTGTACAACTGTATGAGCCTATGAACTCTGATTTCTGTGGTTCGTGTACTTACGACTGTCTTGCATGTTTTGTGTATGTAATGACTATTACATTTATTCGATGCGTTATGAGATATATGGCATGTTCCATGATTGTATTATGTTTTCTTTCTCTTCTCTTCTATTGTTTTCTTTTTCCTTCCTATTCTATTATTTTCTTTTACAATCATCTTATATCGGCTAGATGCTTCAACAGTACATTATTCGGGGATATGAACATCAAAGGTGTAGGGCGGTAGTTACAGCTTCCCAACCTCATCCCATATGCAGTGCGTGTTACCCAGACTATATAATTATTGTTAGAATAATAAAAAAGTAACAAACAAGGAATTTCAAAATTGGCAACATAATAGCAAGGTGCCTGGGGTTTATGCATTCACCACAGACTCCGAGAGTGTCTACTCCGGCCATTTCTATCCCAATGGAGTTATGTTTAGGTCTCCATGGACATGAGATGGAAAGCCATTAGTGGATGATCCTAAATTTCGATAGTTGAGCCTTAGAAGATCTCCAAAGTTACCTGTCCCAATGGCACCACCTCACCCTCGGTGGCCAGCCCCTTCTTGTCATAAATAAGAAGGAAGTTGGAGTAATGAGTGGTGATCTAAACAAGCGAGGGCGTGCGGACCATGTCTCTCTTCCTTTTCTTTCTTTCGGTGATTTGTTGGAGTGATTGCTTGGGATTGAGGGTCAAGTTGATGATTTGTTAGCCTACTTCATGTTACCTTGGGCGTACGTGTCACAACAATGTAAACGTTTATGTCAAGGTCCTCGGGTTTGTAAAATGAAAGCTTGGCAGCTATTGAAATAGAAAATCATGGTTAGTTCAAGTGAAAAAAAGTGAAAGTACAAGTAAACTACCATTTATATCTAGAATACAAAGGATCATATGCTAGAATTCGCTCACAGAAGAGACCTACAACCCTACCGATGCCAGCTCTTGTAACCCTCCCTCTACACTACTTTCCTCAAAGTTCGCTTCAATGTCCCAATCAACGGGCAGCATCTCACGCAAGGAATCGGGACGTCGACTAACTGTTGTGGGTCATATTCTTCCCATTGTGGCATTGCCACTACATCACTTAGATTATTGAGGTCAACATGTTGCCAATCTCCAGGCTCCTCACTTATACCAACATCATCATATCCCCTTTCGGCATTACTGGTCGGCCCACCCATGTTAACCTGAAATCTAATCTTAGATTAGTCTCATTTTGGCTTGGTCACTTTTCATTCTTGTATTTTATTAGGCCGACATGCTCCTTAACCACAGTCTGAGCTTCCCTCAGTTGGCAGTGATAATCTTCACATTATGGACATATTTGCTCAGTATCCCCATGATGTAGCCGTCGAGCTCAATGGAAGCATCTATCAAATGATGAATTAAGCAAAGGAAAGGGAATAAAGACAAAGGAAAAGGAGATGGGCAATGACTTACTAGGTGTTTGGAACCAAATGTGTCATAGCTTGGGATTGAACCCAAGGGGGACAAAAAATGCTTTCCCATCCAGCCCAAGGTGGTCTTGCTCAAGACACTCATAAAAATGATAGACGTATTGCTGTCCTAGAAGTGGATGTAGTTACCAATGGTATAACCGACCTCCTTCTGCAAGCGGAAGACCAGGTTGACTAGTTGAGCGATTTGCTCGGTAAGATAAAGTTCATTGTAGGTGACATAGAGGTTGCATAGAAACTAATAGTTATTCGATAAGCAGATGGAGGGAAAGATCATAAGGATTCAAGATAGAGACAAAGTAGGGGTGGAGGGGCAGCATGCCCCCGAGCTTAATATAGCCGAGGGACCATATAAAGTAGCCTAATGGAGGATGGTTAGGTCAATCAGTGCTAATTGGATATCGAAACATCACATCCATGCTTAGCCAATGACTCATCCAAATTTACTGATTCCTCCAGAAGTTCGAAAGCATTGAAGATGGAAACACTGACCGAAGAAGACCAAGAGACTACCATCTGAAACACAAATGGCCTAATTTAAACAATAGCCATACGACAAAGTCTAGCAGATCCCAGGGGTAAGGTAAATCCCATGGCAAAAGTCAGGACAACCACCTTGATAGGGTGCCTTGGCCAACACCCCATGACGACCGACCAATGACTCAAACGGTTCCTAAAAGCTCAGTTGCATGACTTATGGCCCATACCTACTACTCTTTTTTATCGAAGCCCATCGCTATCGAGTTAGGCTAAGTCTGCAGCCCATTGCTAATATTACTACTGAAAATTGCAGACCCACTAAGGAGTTCGCAAATGTCAATCGGCCACCACTGACATGGTAACGATGGTTGATCGACATCCAAAGATGCCAGAAAAGCACAATTCCAACCAAAGAATTAAACAAAAGCAATGGACAATTCAAGCATTACAAGAACACAACATTACAAAATAGCAAAAAATACTGCAAAAGCGCATGGCATTTCAATAGCCAAGGCTATCATAGATGAAAAGAAGGAGGATGAGGAAAGCTTATTGTTTCTTAGAGAAATCTTGAGAAGTTGAAGGGTTTTGAAGGTGTATAAAGCTTTAATGGTAGAAAAAACTATATTACTTCAATAAAGATTGGAAGAGGAAAAGGTGAAGGCTTGTCATTATACCTACCCTCTTCACCAAAAACGATGGATACGAAAGTCCATCAGATTTCGACCGTTTAGGTGTAATCAATGCCCTTGCTACTTCACCTATGCTGGAAACATAAGCACCTCTACCACGATTGAAAAAAGTGAACCATCTCAGCAAATAACAAAGTTCCATGTGTGGCACACTTTAAATGCATTACAAAAGAACCAATCGATGGGATCTTTGTGATTTGACAAGCATGCCCCTGCTCGTAGAGATAGAATAAGAGGGAAAAAATTTGCACAAATTACTCTTAAGTATAATAAGAAGGCAAGTCGACACAGCTTGGGACCATTCAAGCCAGCCCAACATATCTAAGCCTGATCAGTTCATGCCAGCTCGCCCTTAACCAAATTACAAGCCAACTCATCTACTTGGCGACACTATAGGTCCGTGATCGCCGGTTCAACTCAAGAGGGCTTTAACAACCAACTCATCAGATAATGCCCCACTTAAGAACGACCCTTCTTTGGTCTGACTTCATCATATCCCGCCTTCGACCAGTCCAGGCAGCCCATGTCATCATCCCATAGTCTACACGACACATCCATTACAACTTGGTCCTTAACAGCACGCAGATTTCCTCAACAAGTGTTGGCAAAAACAATCGGCCAACATAGCTGGAAAAATCCACTCATCCGCCTTTGTACCTAGACATACAAAAGTAAACGACAAGTCGTGTAAAAGCAAGTCCTCCAAAAGCATACCTACTCATGTAGCATTCCCCCAACATTAAATGCGTATTAAATGCAAATGCGCACGCTTGGTATGAAAGGACAATTAACATACATCTCAGCCACACATTCAACACTACCTTTATAGTTGTCTTCCATCATCCTATGCAACCAAATCAATGGCCAGGCATGCTTCCTGCCTATTTTACTATGCAATCTCATCCATCTAGCATCCATTTCAGCCATTATAAATACCCTTACCACATTACATTAGAGGGGTTGATTTCTAGTTATTATCTCACAAGCCAGAAATACTCTCAGGATAAATTAAACCCCTGAACTCTTGAGATTAGTTAGTTACCAGTCTTAAGTGTTTTATATCATACTATTCTCTTGTTACTCCTTATAATTATTAGAGAGAAATATAAAAAGAGTTCTTTATATGGATGTAGACAAGCTTAGCTAGACCACTCTACCTCTTTGTATCGTTTACTTTAGTTTGCTTGCTTTTCTCCTCATCTTACACCTTTAAACCTAACGTTAGTAAGTAACCTTTTCTTTCAAAAATGCATTATTCTAATTCTAAGGATGACTAATTAATTAGTCAATAGATACTATATTGAACTCATTTTTAACTATAGAATGATTAAAATATTTACAAACTTTCAATTATTGAGTGCTTGTATTATTTTTTTATTGCACCGTTGTGCATAATCTGTTTGAGGCTCGGTTTACTCAGTTTATATGGTGTTCCAAATATCTAAACCATTAGATTGTAAATAAATTTTCATTCTACATAAGCAATATGAAAATACTACTTTTGCCTAAAAAATTAGTAGGATACCATCGAAATGAAATTAAAAAATGGAAAAAGAAAGAAATCAAAGAGAAAAGACAAAGATTTTATAATGGTTCAGCAAAATTTTCGACCTATGTCAGTTTATTTTTATTTGTTGATTGATTCTCTTTGGATTTATAATCAATTTGTAATTATAATGAAGAGATCATAATTTTTCCTAAAGAAATTCAGAGAAGAAGAAGAGTTTAATCCCTTTTGTTGTTGAAGACAGCTTTCTATTTATAAGCAAAATCCACCATTACAATTGCGGAATCTATTTTAAACGAGTTAATATCTTCAGATCTAAAACTTTAGCATGAAGAACAAGTCATCGCATATGTTTCCAAAAATTTGATCAATCGGTACATACCAATTGGTACCGACCGTTATCCAACTCCTTTCTTTAAAAATGCTTGTCCTCAAACTTTGGGCCACCAAGGGCATAATAGTAATTTGAATCGAACGATGCTTATCGATCGGTAATTCTCAAAAATGCCTTTTTCTTTAAGATAGCATATAGGTCTATGGTAGGAATCAAGATGAACCAAGTCGACATCTTGACCAATCGGTACACGTCAATAAAGTTTGTTCCTAACTCGAACTTTTCTTTTGGCGACTCATCTATGCTCTCCTTCGAGCTTCTTGATCTATTCCTTCATCATTTTGTAATCAAATTCCTCTGATTTGATTTAACTCTAAGACTGTGGAAAATTTGTCAGAAACATTTACCCTTGTAAAATCCTCCATTCGGAGGCCCAAAACTAACTCTACGGATATTGCAGTCATCCATAGTAATTTTTCCTCGGCAATAAAATATGGCTATGTTAATCATATCAATAATCAGAAGCACGTGAATATGAAAAAATTTCAAACACGGTTCAAAAATAACTTTTCCATCCCATTTCAAAATATGATTTCATATTCATTACGTAATCTCATTTGCTATTCCACATTCAAAGAAAACTTAACTATTAAAAAATACACCTAGTGCAACATATGAAGATTCCCCCTTGATTGATCAGAGTCTAACACTTGACAATTATATAACTTGCCATTACATCCACATAGACAAAATAAAACTACATAGTGGAAATAGATAAAACTCCTAATAGCTAGATTACGTTCTGTACACCTCTGGAAGCATATTCGTCTAACTGGAACCTGAAAACCCTTTCTCTCGACCTACTCAAATGAGTACCAAAGAGTTTAAGGGTAAAAAAACTTTGGGTTAGACCACAGTCTGATGTGAATAATAATCTATCATCTCAAACCAATTGGATATCTAGTGAGACCATGCTGCTGTGCAGAATGGGTTTTCCTCTTATTAGTTTCTTAACCATAACATCTCAACAATATACATAGTCCCGCATCCACAATGGTTATAACATAATAATATACTAATATGCAAACATGCAATAAACATTAGATTACCCATACCGAGTTTTTAGACAACCCATTTAAGTTCTCATTGACTATCTGTCTTATACTTATGTGGACTACCCATCTCACATATATTAATTCTTTGGATTACCCACCCCTTCCATGTTGACTACCCACCACCTATGGTTTCATTAACAAAATTATATGGACTATCCGTCTCATATGTTATTATTACATGGTTTACCCATCCTTTAACCTATGGACTACACATCACATATGGTCTAATTATTTAAATTATGTGGACTATCCATCAATCATATCTCATTCATTTAAAATTGATGCGGCCTATTCATCACACATTCTATAGTTTTTCTAGGATAACTACGAACCCTTCATTAACGTTGTAGAGACTATTCATCTCCAGCATGATATGGACTATCCATGTCATATCCCACAATTTTCCTAGGATGACTACGAACCCATCATTTAACAATTTAATTCAAGTTACCCACATGACTAACCTATGTTTATTGGTGTCCCCAATTAGGTTATCTCCCTTTAAAGTTATAACATTTTAAAGTGACATAGATTGGTATCCCCAAATGATATATGTCGAACTCATTAAAATATACATTGTTATCCCTAAAGTTTAAAAGTCAAAATTATAAGTCATATGGTTCGCCGCCATTAACTAGCTTAAGTATGATCAATGTCAACGTCGATAATACTATTAACAAGAAGGATTAAGGCTCTCTGCCTTTAATGAAATAGAATATAATACATGTGGCACTAAAAGACGTCGACCTCTATCCAAGGTCGAAGAAAAGCTTAAATTCCTTTTAAGTATAAACTTTATGTTGAAAATAGGGTTATCGACCCTTAAATAGTAAAGGTTATCCACCTTTTAAAAAAAATCTTAGGCTATTACAAAACAAATGGCTAATTTCCACAAACAAAGGGTTATTGAACCTCTCAAAGACCACTTGCCTCTATGAAATAATTTTAGTTTACATAAAAGTGAGCCTCTTTGGTATTAAAAGGAAGAGATATGAAGTCAATGCCGTGCTTCATCATTGCCAATCCCCAAACCATATAAACCTTGGTATATAGGGTCACCGACGTTGATGCATAGCGGCCACCAGACTATCGGCATCACTATAAAACTTTTATACATAAGTTAATTTAGCTATTATGCCACCAAATATATAAGTGCAATGTTAGAACATCGTTGAAGAGATGCGGCTTCAACATAGATGAATCATGAGAATTCTTTGCCATATTCAATGGGTTGCCGTCTTGATTGACATCAACGAGGTTGGAAACACTCCATAACTTACTAAGTTGTTATCATATGCATCTCTTCTCATCGTCGTCGACACTCATAGATGCGATGCCGTGTTAGGCACGGCAACATCAAAGGCGATGTGACAGTATTGTAAATTATAGTAAAACTGATTTTTTTACTATAAACTTTATGTTTACCAAATCCAATTGTTTGTCAAAACATGATTGGTTTCCCCAAAACTTTGCATTTTCTTTTCAATTTTACTACGCATAAAATTTCCAAGTTTAAAAACATCTGTAAACTTTGTATATCAATACATCTAATTAATTACAGATTTCTTTGTTTATCTAACATATTAAATTCATAGTAATTCGAAATCACTTGGGAAAATATCTAAAAATTCCAAAAATTTGAAAATACCATATTCTTTACCATATGAGCATTTCAGGGCCAAAAACTATATTTCATTATTTTTAATAATTAAAACCCGAGATTAACTCAATTTCCTCCTTCCAAAATTCATATAATATTCAATTTAACTTAAATAATCATGAAAATTAAAAATATGTCTCCAAAATAATGTTTTACTCAACATACCATAAAATCAAAGCTATTGTAGATTAAAAATTTAGGTTTTACCCTTAAAACCTAATTATATAATTTCATAAAAATCCTATAAAACATTGTTGTACGTACCCAAACAATAATCAATCAACTAAAACATAACATAATTAAAACAATTCATGTATTACCCATAACCAAATTCGAAATCAATCAATAGAGATGGAAAACATATTATTCACCTTAGAGTTAGAAGTTGGAGTTAAGATTCGATTATTGCCTTAGTTTCCCTAAACTTTGCTTAAGTCCCCCTTTGATTGCATGCTTCTTTCTCCCTAGGTTATGGTCGACCTCCTTAGGTTCTTTATAAATTCTTTTTGTGAATGAGTGAAGTAAGAATGAAATAAAGGGGAGAGATTTTTAAGGAGTGAAAGTTTGACTACCTATTTTGCCCCTCTTATATATTCTCTTATATGATAAGTCTTTAAACAATCTTACTTATTTCATTAGTAATGGCTTGACCTTATAAATTTTGAAATATCATTAACCATTTGCATTATTCCATTTAATCTATCCAATTGAATATCCTAAATGTTAAACCAGGCTAATCTTCTTTAAGAATTTCATTCTAAAAATTCAAAAAGGACTAGTTAACAAGCATATCAAACATGCAAACAGTACTAGTATATCTTACTAGTTATAAATCCTATGTACGAAAAATATAGAGCATACCATCATAATAGCTCATGATAAGTATCCTTAATCATATCCTCTATCTCCTAGGTATAGTCTTTCTCATTGTCGCTCCACTGGACTTTCACAAATGTGACTGTCTTGTTCCTTAACTTCTTCTCATCTCTTGCTATAATTCGAACTGGTTGTCTCACAAAAGTCGGATCCGGTTCTACTACTAAATTGTCCAATGCAATCGGAGCAATAGTAGTCTTTGGATCATTCACATACTTTGTAAGACGAGAAAAATGAAACATATTATGTACATCTGTAAAACTACTCAGTACATGAGCTTCCCAATACTCTCAATAATAAGGAACGGTCCAACATATCTCGACGCCTTCCTAACTTTTTAAATCATACCACACCCTTCATCGATGATACCTAAATGAAAACACAATCTCTGACTAAAAATTCTAAATCTTTATGCCTTTAACTATGTAATTTTTTTCCTAGACCGAGCTTCTCTCATCCTATCTCGGATTAACTCAATCTCCTCTATGGCTTCTCTTACCATATCTGGACCAAGGACCAATCTATCTCCGGTATCCAACCAACATGCTGGTGATTTGCACGGACTTCCATACAAAGCTTCAAAAGGTTCCATTCCTATACTAGTCTAATAACTGTTATTATAGGAAAATTCAACCACATGTAGATGGTCTTCCCATGACTAAAAAAATCTAGTACATAAGCTCTCAACAAATCTTCACGTGGCTTATTGACTCTCTCTGTCTGTCCATCCGTCTGTACGTGATAAGCAAAACTGATCTTATGCTTACTACCTGATACCTCCCATATAATCTTCTAGAATTCACTAGTGAACAAGGCGTCTCTGTCACTGATTATACTAATAGGAATTCCATGTAGTTTGACAATATTCTTCATAAACAACTTAGCCAATACAGGTGCCATCCTAGTTGACTTAACGGGAATGAAATGTGCACTTTTGATCAGTCTATCCACTATGACCATATGCTTTCATTTCCTTGGTTTGACATTGGAAAACTGTCAATAAAATCCATGGATATCGAATCCCATTTCCAAACTGGTATATCTAAAGGCAGAAGCAATCCACTTGGCTTCTAATGTTCGGCTTTCACTTGCTGGCACTTTGCATATTGCTTCACTCATAAGCCTACATTCCTCTTGATACCTTCCTAGAAGAAACTTCTCTTCATATCCTAATACATCTTGGTTCCCATAGGATGAATTATAAACTTCAATCGATGAAACTCCCTTCCCTCCTTAAGTTTCCAACATCAAGAACACATAACTGTCCCTTCTTCCTTAACCATCCTCTCTGGTCAAGACTAATATGTTAGACCATCGATCTCAGTTCCACTTCCAATCATCTAATCCTTTCGGCTAGCAATGGATCAACTCTCTACTTAGAAGCAATCTTTTCGATCAACATGGGTTGAACTTCCAAGGAAGATAACATAGCTGTACTTTGGCTAGAACTAGCAGTCGATCTTAACTGCATATTACGAGTTGTCATTGCCTTTAAATACTTCTATTCAGCCAACATAGCTAACACCACATTCTGATGTTTCCTGCTAAGTGCATCTGAAACTTTATTTCCCTTCCCTGGTGTACACTCAATACTAAAATCATAATCTGTTAAAAAATCTAGCCACCTCTGCCATCTCATATTTAACTTTTTTGAGAGAATAAATATCTCAAAGACTTATGATCCGTATACAATTCGAATCGTTCTCCTAATAGGCAGTGTTTGTATAATTTCAACGTGTAAATCACTGTTGCCAACTCCAAATCATGAGATTGATATGTAACTTCATATGCTTTGAGTTGTCGAGAAGCGTAGACAATCACTTTACCCCTTTCCACCAATACAACTCCTAATCCTGTTCCACACACATCAATATAAACTACCAAATCCTGAATCCTATCTGGAAATGTTAACACGGGTGCATTGGCCAACAAATGCTTCATCTTAAGGAATGCTTCCTCACATTCATTGGATCGAATAAACTTCACGTCTTTGCTGATTAGTTTAGTCAAGGATGCTACTATTCATGAGAAATCCTTGATGAATCTCTGATAATAGCCAGCCAATCCAAGAAAACTCCTTATCGCTATCATCATCTCGGGTCTTTCCCAACGGTTAACAGGTTTGATCTTGGCTAGATCGACTGACAATCCTTTCTCTAAAACTACATGATCAAGATACTTCACTTCCTCCTTTCAAAAATAACAGTTCGAAAACTTCGCTTTAAGTTGATGTTGCCTCAACGTCTCAAGTGCTATTCTGAGATGAATCTTATGATCTCTTTCATCCTTAGAATATATCAGAATGTCATCAATGAATACTAATACGAACCTACCTAAGTGTTTACGGAATATGCAGTTCATCAAATCCACAAAGAAAGCCGGCGCATTAGCTAATCTGAATGGCATCACTAACCACTCATACGAACTATATGTGAATATACAAGTATATAATTTTTGTTTGATGACAATAAACATATATATATTCATTTAAATATATTTTTAATGTACTATTTTATTTTAACATACTCAAATAAATATTTGCTGAATAAAATGAATATTTTATTCAAACAGATATTTATTACAATATTTAATAGCACAAATTTGAGCTCTCACTATATGCACAATTTTCAAACAATAAAATTTTGATTACGTCACAATTTTTCATTTAAAACATTCTCACTACATATCACTCACGCCCGTATTTATCATTAACTCTTTTCCAGATTGATTCCATGATCTGAGCAATCTGCAAAATAAATACTAATGCAGTAAAATTGAAAAAGAAAATATTTTGTATTATAAAATAAAAAGTGATTTTGAAAAAAAATTATTTGCCTCGGTTATTTGGGTTGTTCTTCATCATTTAATTTTGAATTCATTAAACACGAACAACTTGTGACATGCACAGTGTATCACTGTACATGCCACAAGGCCGTGCACACCGGTATACACTTGATAAAATTACAGGGACAGGTGAGCACAAGTCAAACCCAATCAAAAGCTGGGTTCAATTCTAGCGCAATACAATCATGGCCCGTTGTACTTGAATCATGGCGTCTTTCTCGTCCTCCTTGGTTTTGACCTGATTATCTTCCCGTTGTTTCTTCTGTGCGCCCCTCTTCCTCCCCGCTGCTCCCCCTTCGTATGCCTGGACCCCCTCCCTTCTCCCGCTCCCCTCCGCTTCTTCCCCATCTTGCTCGTCCACCAGATCTGGCTGGCTTTTCCGTGTTATGTCGCCTCCGATTCAATGCCCTTTGCCTCTTTATCTCTCTGCCGCCGATTTTCCTCCATTGTCCGTTTCTAATCATTCTTCCCTCGCTGGTGCCGCTAAACCTTGTTCTTCCCCAGTGGTCTCGAACTCAGTGCCTGCTGATGCGTCTCAAATTGTTAATGGTGGTGCTTCGCCCAAGTATGCTCATGGTATGTTGCATCTTTCTCTTGAGTGCCATGAGGATCGGAGTTTGCCTGTACAGTCGAAGTGTGTATTAGGTGAGTCTAGCTCTGAAGTTAATGTGAAAGGTTCGTGTGATGCTCTCCTTGTCACTGTTTACAATGGTGCGAGGGTTGGTCAGGATGGACGGGTGTTGTGAAATGGTTGCTTCTGATTTAGCTTGCGTTGATTGTTTCCCTAATGGTGTTTGTGAAAATGCTTGTGATAAGTGTATTCCCCTTCCCAGTAATCCAAGTTTTGTTTGTACTGGAAGTTTAGCTTCAGGTTGTATGTCCTATGATCGTGTGGACCGTGTATCTTATGGTCCTATTCCTACTATCCCTTCGCTTGCTGGATCCAAAACCTGGTCTTCTCTTTTTACCTCTCTACCCCGTAATGCGGGGGACTATAAGCCAATTGATTTTGAAATTGTCAAGGAGAATGGGGTGATGGTTCCACCTCCTATTGTGATGCAGGCCGGTATGGACTTTTTGTCGGATTATTTAGTTGGTTTCTTCTTGGATCCTAATCACCGTCTGCATGATGTGTCTTCTGTTTGTCGTAGGGCTTGGAAGCTCCGTGGTGACCTTCGTATTAAGCTGGTTGACTCCATGTATTTCCTTAAGTTTTCCTTCTCTGAGGAACGCCGTCTTGTGCTTGAGGCTGAGCCTTCTTTCTTCGATGGGCAACCCTTTATTATTACTCCCTGGTCCCCTACTGTGGCTAATGCTCGTGAGCAGGTCCTCTCTATCCCCGTTTGGGTATACATTTTACAAATCCCATCTGCTCTACAACCTCTGCTTGGTTTGAACTGGTTAGCTTGTAACGTTGGAAAACTAAGATGTTTTGATTCAAATACCGTTGCTTGTGAAAAATTGGTGTATGCTAAGGCTCTGATTGAGATTTCCTCTGACAAGCCTCTCCCTTCATCTATTCCTGTCCAGCTTGGTGTTGGGCATGTAGTGGAGGTGCGTGTTCGTTATGGTTGGGTTTCAGATATTTGTTCCGTCTGTCACTCATTTGGACACCTGGATATTGCTTGCACGCAAACTGTTGTCTCTGCTGCTGCTAATAAGATTCCACTGCCTCACCCCCTGCTCAGGAAATGGGTTCCCAAAGTTGCTCCCTATGCCTCTTCTATTTTCGCTCCTCCTCCAGTGCCTTTGTCTGTCCCGAATCCTCCTCCAGCTTTTGTCACTATCCCTTCCTCCCCCCGCCTTTGCTGGTGGTTTACCTGTTGTTTCCCCTGATCCTGGTCCGTCATGGCCTTCTATTGTTTGGGATGATGCTGAACGGTGTTGGGTTGATTTCATATCTGATATGAGATTTAACCCTATATGTGATTCTTTCTTCAGATTTGTTTCTGATGATCATCTGGACCTTAGGTGCCTTTATTACAGACCTTCTGGTGATTCTTTAGTTCTTGATACGGATGATCGTTTTGCGAGTTCAAATTCTATCATGCTGGCTGATACATCTTGGGATCGATCGTTTATCTACTCTTCTGATGCTCCAGTTTTTGAACCCTGTCTCGCATCCTTACTCCGCCCTTTAGCTCGTCTACTGGGGACTGTCCCTTTGGAATCTTCTCAGGTTATAATGGATGATGGTGATTCTTCCTCTTCGAAGTAGTAGATGTTTTATAATATTCCTTTTGTAGTCATGTATGTCGATTACACTCCAGTGCTGTATTTTTTCATTTTCTTAGTAGCTAAGGTGCTTTTACCTTACTCTTGTACTTCAAATTTTATTACTTTCGTAATAAAAGTGGATGGTCCACTATAAAACCGGCTGGCCTTGCCAAAAAAATAATAACGCCACAAGACGAGCACAAGGTCAAACCCGAGCTTTTTGCTGGATTCAACTCAGGTGTAATTTCAAAAATCAACATGAAGTTCAAAGTGAACCACACAAAACTGAATCAAATACCAAATCAGTTCAACCCAAATATACTCAAACAAGTACAGATTCCGGCATACAATATTCAAGTGCATTGAAACCATATAGCAATTACAATTTGATATGCAAAACACACAAAAGGTGAATCAAGTCCAGCTACCAACTCATTCAAGACCAGACTACAATATCAAAGTGACGATATGGATTGATACAAGTAGCGACAACCAAAACGCATTTGTGTACACACGAATAAAACTCAAGTTTGGTCACAACAAACAACAAGGAAAACAAAGTGTATACAACAACTATACATGTGCACAAGGACCAAACTTAATGAAACAACACTGCCACACTGCAGATGCGAGCAGACTCGAGTTATAGTGCAACTAGAACCAACAACAAGTCATGAACCAGCTCATACGCAAACCCAGATTTGAGCACACATGTAACAGTTCAAAGTTTCAGCTGCAACATGACTCAAACGAACGAAGTGCACACGTATACTAGACCAGGGATTAAACTCATAAGCTCCAAACTCAAAACAACATTGCACAAAGACACAAACCAACAAACAAAGCAATCAAACTCAAATGGATATACAAATGGAGATGCACAGTGCAGACTGCAGAATCACAGTCAATGGTGTGCATAGAATTCATCGATACAGCTACAAATGCACAGCAAATATCAAGTTCAGAAAGCTACATGAACAGGAGTGAAAACTGCAGTAACTCGCAGCAACTAATCGATTCAAACCAAAGTCAAATGATATACATCAGTTTTGAACAAAGATGGAGAAGCAACAGTTTCAAATCAATGCATCAGGAATTTCAAATTAAAAAAAGTCAAGGCCGAAGTCAAAAAGGAACCAAATAGACCAGCGAACAACAAGTAGTACAAGGTCGAACCAGACTATATGTAATCTAGAGCAATAGCAGTTTCAAAATAATCGAGGCAAGTTCGAACAAATCCTCAAATGACCAAATTCAAAATAAATCAACATCGTCAGAGAAATTGGAGTCGTGGAAATCAAGGAAGTCGAACGAGTTGGGAACCAAAACTGTTATAACCAAGCAATCAGAATTTTATGAATTTAAGAAGTTAGAGAAATCTCAAGCATTCAACCAAAATCAAATGGCCGAGCAAAATCATTGAGGAATTCAAATGAATTTATACGAACGAAAATATAGGAATTCAAATCCTATAAAATGTAATCATCATCGGCATGTAAAAAACCATTCGAGTTCAAGCAACAAAGAATAATCATTCAACTCGAATCAAAGTCGAGAATAAGCAATTATCAGTAAAAGAAAATCACGTACCAAATTATTACATCAATCTCGACTTAAATTGAAGCAGGCATGAGAAAAGTGAAGAAACAGTCAATTGCCAACACAAATCAAAGTAATACCCATTATAATCAACTTACAATCAAGCGGTGCCTCAATTCCAAAAAAAAAAACTAATTTTATCAGAGAGGAACGAACAAGTAACAAAAAGGAAGCACAGATGATCGCAAAGACATCGGGCCGAGGGAATATATGAGGAAATAAAATAAAAAGGAAACGAGCTAATTTCTTAAGCCGACGTTTGGGCCGGCTTCTTTAAACTTCTAATTAGGCTTTAATTTTTAATGGTTTTTGATTTTTAGATTTGTATTTTTCTTTTAATTGTTTGTAATTTTCCAGTCGTGTGACTACGGTACGAGCTGCGGTGGTGTAGTTCGAGAATTCGCAACTCAGAGGCTGAGTTGCGGCAGATTTTTGAGCATAGGCTTAGGTTTGTCGATAGCGGGTGTCGTGAATTTACGTGTGTAAGCGTCTGACTGCTTAATTTCAAGTAGAGACCTTGGGTGCAACAAGTATGCAGGGTTTTGCCGAAGCTGGGTAAATCTGTGTGTTATATTTTCTGCTTTTATTATTCTGCTATTATCTGTGCTGCTATTACTCTGCTATATCTGTGTTGCAATTATTTTATATAAACTTCCCAATAACTTTTATAATTGATAGTATCACCATATTCACCCCTCCTTTGGAGTGAAATCGATCCTACACTATGCCTCATTCAAAACGTCGTCAAAGGAATACTGTCCTCCAGCACTCTCAATTGATGGAACCTCGTCGCCAAATCCAACTAGAAAAATACTTTGGCACCACTCAGCTGATCAAATAAGTCATTAATTCTCGACAAGGATTTCAATTTTTTATCATTTTCTCATTTAACTTACAATAATCGATGCACAATCTTAATGATCCATCTGGTTTCTTCACGAATACCATAACCGCTCCTCAAGGCGAACTGCTTGGTTTAATAACACTCTTTCCTTCTAACTCCACTAGCTACACCTTTAACTTCTTCATCTTGGTAGGTGACACCCTGCTAGATGGTCTACTTATGGGTTTAGCTCAAGGTACATAATCTATTTGAAACACAACAGCTCTTTTCGGTGGTAGTCCTATAACATGCTCAAGCATATCTGCGAATTCTCTCATAATTAAAACCCAACTTACTTCGTCTTCTACTTCCATTTCTCCTAGCAAAGATCCACGCTCAAGTTATCTACTAAGTATATAATTGGGTCATTACTATCACGGTGTATAACCAATATTTTCCTATAAAGGAAAAATATCCTAGCATCATATCTGTCTAACCAATCCATACCCAAAATAATCATAAAGCCTATAAAATCAAACACATACAAGCTGCAGGCGAAAGTATAAACTAGCAACACAAACTTTATATGGTCACAACTCATCCCTAGAGTTGCATATCCTCGTAATGGATTAATTATCCTCAAGGAAGTAACAAGGTATGATGGTTCTAAACATAACTTATCTACCAAACACTGAGATATAAATGAGTACGATGCAACAGTATCAACCAGTGCCCTAATTGATATGCCATGAATCAAAATTGTACCTTCCATACAAACTTTTCCTTCTCGGTTGCTATTAGTCTTGACGCAGATAGCTCATAAGGAAACACCTTTCCTTTGTTAGCCTTGGCCTCTTCTAGACATTTGTTCTTACAATGCCCCACCTAGTCGCAATTAAAGCACTTCACATTCTGTTTGCCCACAACCATCTTGCCATCACTCGGTCAACATTCATTTGCATAGTGTCCTTTCTTATCACACTTATAATAAATAATATCTGCTTTTCCTTTCTTAGCAGCCCCATCCTTCTAAGCTCCCTTTCCCTTAAAGAACTTCCTCTTCTTATTCTGAGAGCATTGGGTTTCGTCTGGCTTCTTCTTTCTGAAAGAATTAAGCACCTCCTCGTTCCTGATTGCCATCTCCACTACTTCGTTCGATGGATCCCAAGGATGTAGCATAGTTTCCCTAGAAATCCCCTATCTTAACCCCAAGACATACTTTTCGTTCCTCTTGATAACGGTGTCAATAGTGGCATACCCATATCTAGGCAACTCATCAAACTTAGCAGAGTATTCCAATATGGATATTTCTCCCTTCTCCAACTCCATAAACTTTCTGAGCAAGGCTGACTTGGCTACTTCGAACAATAATCTTTCTTCGATTCTCCTCCAAGATTCCACCCAAGTCAATTCCTCCTCTATTACCCTTACGGTCATAATTTTACACCGAAACAAAGCAGCTCCTTGCAGCTATCTCGAAGCCAACCTCCTTTTATACTCATTATTTAGATCCAAATCAGCAAAAATCCTTTCACAATATAATAGCCGGTTCTCCACTTCATTTGCATCCTCGGTCCTTAGAAAAGGCTTCCCACCCAGACTGATGTAATCTCAACTCAGCTTAGCATAGTTATTACCAACTTGCGCTACGGGATTGACTCCTCTTGCATTACAGCATTATCTCCAACGCTCTTGTAGCTGCTCCAACTTGCATCATATTGAAGAAGAACTATGTAGTCCCCATATCCACTAGTGGGGTTGCAAAACCTACACTGGCATTTTCATTTTGATCAGCATTTGCCAGTGACCTTGGATCCTCCGAGTGTTGGGCCAGCATTTCTATTAGTTGTGGTGACTCCGCCGTTAAGATTCACTCCTCCATTTCTTGCTTCCATATCTTTCTTTCTCGTAAATCTATATATGAGCCTTAGTAAGATACAGAAGAACGATCTAAGATAGAGAGGGGAGAATATACATAGAATACATACTTATATAGCAAATGCAAGTGTATTACTATAGCATTATTCCATACCCTAATCTTTTTCTCTGATTCGTTAGGATTATGTTTTCAAAAACTCTTTAGGTCTAAAATTATTTTAATTATAAAAATATGCTCTGATTCCAACATGTGACATTCCCATTTTAACACCCAAAGCTAACTGCTAAGGATGTTGCAATCATGTATATTTAGTAATCCCCGATGCCAGAATGCAGTTATGTTAATCATATCAATAATCAGAAGCACATGAATATGAAAAAAAAAATTCAAACACGGTTTTGAAATAACTTTTAATTCCATTTCAAAATATGATTTCGTATTCATTACATAATCTCATTTTTGATTCCACGCTTGGAGAAAATATAACTATTACAAAATACTCTAAGAACGACATATGAAAATGCCCCTTGGTTGATTAGAGTCTAGCACTTGGCAGTTATATGACTTGCCATTACATCCATACATGCAAAACCAAATTACACAGTGAAAACAGATAAAGCTCATAATAGCTAGATTGCCTTCTACATGTCTTCGGAAGCTTATTCGTTTAACTGGAACCTGAAATCCCTTACCCACGAACCACTTAAGTGAGTAGCTGAGAGTTTAAGGGGAAAAATAAAAAACATCGGGTCGGATAATAATTTGGTGTGAATAATAACTTACCATCTTTAATTAATTTGATACCTAGTTAGACCATGCCGCTATGTAGAACGGGTTTTTCCCTCATTAGTATCTTAGCCATAACATCTCAACCATATATTATGCTCCTGTATCCACAATGGTTATAACATAATAGTATACTAATATGCAAACGTGGAATAAACATTGGATTACCCATCCTAAGTTTTTAGACTACTCATCCAAGTTATCATTGACTATCTGTCTTATACTTTTGGACTACCTATCTCATATATACTAATTCTTTGGATTACTCATCCTCTTCCATGTTAACTGCCCATCACCAATGGTTTCATTGAAAAAATTATATGGACTATACATCTCATATGTTATCATCACTTAACCATCCCATACCATATGGACTACCCATCACATTGAATCAATTATTTAAACTATATGGACTACCCATCACACATATCATATTCATTTGAAGTTGATGTGGACTATCCGTCACACATCCCATAGATTTCCTAGGATAACTACGAACCCTTCACTAACCTTATAAGCATTATCCATCTCTAGCATGATGTGCACTATCCATGTCACATCGCATAGTTTTCCTAGGATGACTATGAACCCATCATTTAACAATTTAATTCATGTTATCCACATGTTTAACCTATGGCTATTAGTGTCCCCAATTAGATTATGTCCCCTTAAAGTTATAACATTTTACAGTGAAATACATTGGTATCCCTAAATGACCTATGTCGAACTCATTAAAATATACATTGGCATCTCCAAAGTTTTAAAATCAAAATTATAAGTCATATGGTTCGCCAGTATTAGCAAGCTTAAACTAGATCGATGTCAAGGTCAATAGTATTATTAGAAAGAAGGATTAAGGCTCTCTCTCTCTCTGCATTTAATGAAACAGAATATAATGTATGCGGTATTAAAAGACATCGACCTCTATCGAAGATCAAAGACAAGCTTAAAGTCATTTTAACTATAAACTTTAAGTCGAAAATAAGGTTATCGACCCTTATATAATATAGGCTACCCACCTTTTTAAACAAAACCTTAGGGTATTACAAAATAAATGGCTAACTTCAGAAAAGACAGGGTCATCGACCCTCTCGAACATGGGACAGTTTTCCTCTTTAAAACAATTTTATTTTACATAAAAATAAGCCTCTTTGGCGTTAAAAGAAAGAGATGCAAAGTCAATGCCATGGTGTATCATTGCCAATCCCCAAACCATATAAAACCTTGGTATATAGAGTCACCAACATTGATGCATAACGGCCTCCAAACTATAGGTGTCACTATAAAAAATTTATATTTAAGATAATTTGGATATTATGCTACCAAAGTTGTAAGTGCGAAGTTAAAACATCGATGAAAGATGTGGCTTCAACATAGATGAATCATGAGAATGCTTTGTCATCTTCAATAGGTTGCCATCTTAGTTGATGTCGACGAGGTTGGAAACACACCACAACTAACTAAGCATTTACCATATGCTTCTCTTCTCATCATCATCGACACTCATAGATGTGACGCTGTGTTGGGCCCGGCAAGATCAAAGGCGACGCGGCATTATCATAAATTATATTAAAACTGATTTCTTACTACGAAAAGCAATTTCTTCTTTTCCAAATCCAATTGTTTATTAAAATATGATTGGTTTCCACAAAATTTTGCATTTTCTTTTCAGTTTACCGCCCTATATATTTTTCAAGTTCCAAAACATTTGTAAACTCAATTAATTAACACCTTTTGTAAATTATGGATTTATATGCTTATCTAGCATAATAAATTCGTAGTAATTCGAAATTAGATGGGAAAATCCTTAAAAATTTCAAAATATCATATTCTTTGCCATATAAAAATTTCAGGGTCAAAAATTATATTTGAATATTTTTAATGATTAAATCCCAAAATCAAACCAATTCCTCCTTAGGAAATTCATAAAATATTCAATTTAGTTTGGAAAATTATGAAATTAAAAACCCATCATAATGTTTTACTTAACATGCCAGAAAAGCATGGCTATTAGAGAATAAAAACTTAAGTTTTACCTTTATAACCTAGTTAAATAATTTCATGGAATCCTATAAATCATTTTTCTATCTAAACAACAATCAACCAAAACACAACATAATTTATCAAAACCATTCAGGTGTTACCCATAATCGAATTCAAAATCAATCAATAGAGATGGAAAACCTATTATTCACCTTAGAATTAGAAGTTGGAGTTTTGATTTGATTAGTGCCTTAGTTTCCCTAAATTTTGCTTGAATCCCCCTTTGATTTTGTGCCTCTTTCTCCTTAGATTATGATTAACCTCCTTAAGTTGTTTTTAGATTGTTTTATGAATGAGTAAGGTGAGAATGAAATAAAAGGAGAGGGTTTAAGGAGTGAAAGTTGGATCTACCTGTTTTGCCCTTCGCATATATTCTCTTATATGATAAATCTTTAAACAATCTTTTTTATTTCATTAGTAATGGCTCGACATTGTAAATTTTCAAATCTCATTTTCCTTAACCATTTATATCATTCTATTTAATTTATCCAATTAGATATTTTGAATAGAGTTAAACTAAAATTAGTGGTGTTACAACCCCCCAAAGCTTGCTTTTGATGACACAAAACATGCTTTTCCTAAGAAAATGTATCGAGAATGATAAATTGTCATTAGTTGCGCTCTTTGGCTATCCGTTGGACCATCATGGACAACATTATGTTCCTTTAGACTGCAAATCTAAGGTCATTCTAGACCTATCATTGCCAAGGATTTAAATCCTTGCCTAAATTTCATTCATAAGTTGTTTTCACCTCGCGTTCTCTCTTATTTAACATATCATAGATTGTCATGCTAACATGCATCATAAATCGACGTAGATTATTACCCCTGATTGAAGTACCACTTACAAATGGTCTAGTATCACCTAACATTCCACCATAAGTTAGTACAACCAGACCAAGGAAGTGATGTTCATCAATCATTTATTAATGGTTACCAAATCATTTCTAATCATAAGGTGTTCATACCTTAAAGTTAATTTTTGATCCCTCTGGATTATAAATCTACATTGAGCTCATCTACTTGCTTTCTAACAAGGGGGATTAATGCTTAAAGCAAGTCTATATGCTTAATTTTTGGTTTGGGGACTTTTTATCCTATATAAGCCCATCTACTTACTATTTAATGATGTGGCCTTTATTTCATAGTTAGTCATCCCGTTTCTCCAGTTATGGGACTATTGTCTGTCAGCTATTAAACATAAGGGATGGCAAAGTTCAATTGGGATCTCACATCAATATCAAAATCAAATTTTATGTTTAAATGATTTCTTATCTAAACATCAGTCAACCGATTATTCATAGAGTTCAAATATAAACCCATCAAGTAATAATCGAAGCAGATAGTCCAATTAGGGATTACTATGGGGCTTTAACTCAAAGCATATGTAAATGGCCTGATAGTAATTTTTCGTAAATTATTTGAACTAAAAACAAAGTATAGAAAATAAACATATCCCATCCATCACAATCATGTGATAGCCATACCCGATACAGATCCTTGGCTACGGCTAGGCATATCCTCCATAACTGGTAGTTGCTCCTTCTGCACTACTATTTTTGTGCTACTGTTATCCTATTTCTCATTTATTGTTGAAGATGACTACTTCGAACCAGCACTTCTGTCAAATCTAACAGATAGCTGCATTCGTTCGTCTTGTGCCCATTCAACTCATGGAATATGCAATACTTTCCAAACTTTCTCTCCCAATCCGTAAGCTCTCTTTTAGCGAGATTCCCATAAGGAATATGCCCTTTAGTATCAAGATAAGCCCACTTAGGGTCTTTATGAATTTAGTGTAGGAGGATAACTTTTGTTCCCTCTTCTGTCGCTTTGAACCTTCGAAGCCAAACTAGCTTTTATTTTTCGTTTTTCTTTTCTAAATCTTACTTTGGATGGTCCACCATCCTCAACAGCATTGATTTCACCATTTTCAGCTTCTGCGTCCTGCTATGTAAAAAACCTTTGACTCGATAGTAGAAATCTTTCAGATCCACTAGTGGGTCCCTTTTCAAAGCCTTCTTGAAACTAGTCTTATTTGGCATTTTTGTAATCATGCCTTAAGAACAATTAACTGGTCAAGTTTTTGACCTGTAGCGTCTACTGCGTTGAATCTAGTTAAGTAACTCTACAAAGATTCACCTTCCATCGCATCATGCTTGAGAGTATTATCATGTTCCTCGGTTGAATAATATGAACTTAGACCAGCTCATAAATCTTTCCACTAGCTTAGTCCATATGTTGATGGATCCATTATCTAATTAGCAATACCACATGGCAGCCACATCTGTAAAAAAACAATGAGAAACACCATCCCATTATTTCTTCCAAAGCTCGCAAAACTCCCATGTGTTGGATGTATCTCATAAGGTAAACCATTGGGTCTATCCTTCCATCATACAATTCCAAGGTAGGTAGTCTGAAATATGGTAGATTTCTAGCATGTTGGATGTCTAAGGCGAAAGTGTTTCTGTTCACATCCTTCAAACTTTGATTCGGGGTTCCACCTCGAAATACCTGCCTTACCATCTCAACTAAGCATCATCTGGATTCAGTTCAAATATCTTGGTCTCTACATGCCTATTGTTCAAATCCTTTTCCTGCACCCTCCCTCCACCCAATTCCTATTGGAACCTTCCTGCTGTAGTCTTTGCGGTTGCAAGTTTGCATTATGATCTTCATCTTGAGGCTCAACATCATCTTTCTAATGTGCTCCACCAGGTTGTAACAACCCTCATCTTAATGGGCCTGAATTTTCGACTAAATCAAAACTCAAGGCCATTAGGGTATGGGTCTGGTTTTGGTAACCTGTATTAAACACAAGTATATCAAAGTGTGATCAATATAAACTCATAGTGGATATAATATAACATACATATTGACTAAGGCTACTACCTCAGAATATCATTCCTTGGATATTTAATTACCTTGTCCGCTCTGTGAATGAATAAAAAGACTTCACCATCTGTAATTCCCATCTTGCTTAAGTATTTAGTCCTTCTAAATCTATCATATGGTTTGTTATGAGGAGGGAGGTCAGAACAGCATTCTAGTGATTGTAAAATTACACACTTAACCCATACCATTAATTTATGCTGAATGATTTCCATTGAAGAGTTATTTGTATTTATTACGACTAATCTGTTTAATTTTGTGTGCACGTACGATATATCTAACCTAACCTTCCTCAAGGTATAACCATAAATATTCACTACCTAACCCCCGAACGCTTAATAATTCTTTGATAGGGAGGGGGCAGACCTAGCAGCTATTTTTTAACTCAATCCCTGAAGCAGGCCCTCCGCAACGCAAACACTAGTCAAGCGATTCTAACAACAATGACCGATGACCCCTATATACAGTTCTATAATTTATAATTTTATTGTCATACTACTAATGAATTTCAAAGATTCATCTAAGGGTTAACTAGCCTATGAACTTATTTTCGTTTAACCATTTACTTTGAGTTCTGTGCGTATTCCATAAAGATTCTACACTAGTAGGAAGCAAAATCCGTTAGGGTATAACCCAAGTCTTTGTTATCGCTTGCTTAGGACCGCTAGTGGACATAGTCTATGTTGGATCTACTACTAAATATCGATACAAAAAGCCCGCCGACCTTCCATAGCTGACATCCTATTTAGACTAACTTAAGTGGGTCAAGGAAAATGCCACTTTCAGTTACTTAATTTCTCTTATTAGAAGTGAAGAATACCCTATTTCACTAAAACTACTAGGCCATTTAATACTTCAAATCCGAGGCGAGCTCTCGGTACATTTCCCCCCACCCATAGTAAGGCATATCCCTTCCCTATGGGTCCTATAATTGGAGATGCCTCACATTAATAGTAAGTATACACAACTGTTGTAGCCTCTAGGTGAAGGGCAGACTTCTATTATGTAATTCTACCGACCTCACATCTCAACTCGCCAAACCAAACCAAACACCTAAAGCCTAAATGTTGGGCTAGGCCCACTAATTCATGCTTGTTCTAAACATATAGTTGAATATATATATATATATATATATATATATATATATATATATATAGTTTCATACTATGAAAATTATATTGACTTATACATGCATTAAATAGAATTACTACTCATTTGTTTGCTACGTAATTATTTCTATTTTATACACTTAGACTTTCATTTTGTTGTTTCCTTCCTTCTCTAATAAATGTCCATTGTCTGTAATTAGTAGTCGTTAATGTCGTAATTGAATAATCTCTAATGATATTTATTTACCCGTTTCAAAATCCACTTATTTAGCTTATTCAATTTCCTCATCAATGCCATATTAAATTCCCTATTTAGTTCCTATTTTATTCATTTAACTCTCTACTAACGGAAAATTTATTGCCCATTAAATCCGTATTTAATGTCCAAAAAGTTTGGAATTATTATTCCTGCATTTTTAATCTTATAATTTAATACACTATAATAACTAATGCAAATATTATCGTAATTAACGTAATACATATGTTTTTATTTTGAATCATATGCGATGTTTTATGTGTATATTTATGCGTGTATATTCTTATTTTCTAATTATTAATTCTTAAACTTAAACATTCCTTTCCACCTTTTAATTTATTAAAGTTATCCTTTCAAAAAGGATCACCATTATAAATTTTCATAAATTACCCAAAAATGAGACTTTTGCTCCATTTGAAATTATAAAAAAATTATCTCTTTTCTTTTGTTGAAATAGATCGTGCAACCTACAGAAAAGAATATCCATACTTACCAATATCCATTTTGTTATATTGCTTGTTAATTCAATGACGTACTTTTATACATATTTTAGAAATTGGATGATTAGCAGAAGTTATACGAAAATCGATATAATTAGATTATACCCCAATCAAAATAAATTAAGATATATAAATTCACATTCCAAGTCAACTAGGGCAACCTAATTTACAACCCAATTATAATTTTGAAATAAACAAACATTTTACAATAATAAATGTTTAGGACTGAATTCATATTTCCAGATTAGGTTGTACATATTATTATTATTTTAATTACTTACTTATAGAATGTGTAGGCAATATTTCTATACTTTTTTTAAACCCTATAATTCATCAGATCTTACTTAGGTAAATAGTTAAATAAAATTCAATGATATAAATTTCAATGCTATAAATAAATTATATAATTCCACTCACCTTTCTAGCTTTCCAGATCTTCCAACTCTGAATCCATTACTTTACTCGAGTCTTTTCCATTCTAACCCAAAAGAATATGATAACAGGGTATATACATACTATTAGAATTACATATCCGAGAAGAGATTTTGGATTAAGGGGAATATAAATTTATAACTAAGAAATTTACCTTTTTTCTGTAGTATTGATTCTCTTCTTCTCTTTTATTTTCCACCCTTCTCCAATCATATATATATATATATATACACATTTACATATGTGTATGTGTGGGTGGAGAAGGGCATAATATAGATATATATATATATATAATACTATTTTTATAACTTTTAGAAATAAAGGAGAAGGGAAAATGACAAAGCTTTGCCACTTTAATCAGAAAATATGAGAAGAGAAGTGAGGAATTAGGCATGAATTCATAGGCACCCGAATCAACCGCAGCCATTAAATTAAGATAATCAAATTTGGACCGTTCGGCCAAGGTTCAAATCCAAACCGCCACCATACAGCTGGTTAACCGCACCCTATAAGCGGTCGACCGCTAGAGTTTGACCGACCTATGGAGGGAGTCGACCGTGGGGTCCTGCATTTATTATAATTTACTTCCGTTTTCATTTTCAATTATTTTCGCTCTGAAAACTTCAAGCGCTATTAGCTTCTTCATTTGAGCTCCAATCGTGCTACTCCAAGGACAAAACTTGCTCAAAAAATTGCCATGAACATAATTGTGCAAATTTCGTAGCCAAACTCAAAATCCATTTTTGAAGCCTGATTAATTATCGTTAATTTTTTGAGGTGTTACATTCTCCCTCTTAAAAGAATTTCATCCTCAAAATTCCTCAAGGGTTGAATCACATAACATAGCGTGCAACCAATCTAAGTTATCCAATCAATTAGTGTACAACCAATTTTACAGCCAAATGTGTACAAATACATGGTGTATCGCAACATGTAAGACATGTATATTGAATGATTCTAAATCAACGCCTCCTGTATGAATGCATTTTTTTAGAAACATTTTGAAAATATAGTGCAAACAACCTATATATACATATATACAGCCAGCTCTATATGTATGCAAGTATTCAAAAATCAGAAATTATTTTTCACCTAAAAATTTCTACACTCTCACCAAAAAAGTGTGGTCCCACCAATTTTGCATCCAAACCCTACCATCCAAAACGTTACACATAATTTTTAAAATATTTTTTTTGAAATTTTAGTTTTTGAAAAAAATCCAATGTCGGAAAATAAATTTAGATAGAAAATTTTACAATTCGACCATTCTTTTGGATACCTATTCCGTTGTACCTTGGATCCTTCTCTTTTCCCTCTAATTTTTTTTCAACTTTTCCAGGTACGATTTGCATAATAATGTTTATTTTTGGATACTAAAGCGTAATTATCCTAAGTGCAAGTTTTGTTTCACTATCAATAAGGTATGAAAATATGAATTCCAAGTTAAAATAGTCTTTTTCCTTATTATTATGTATGTTTTGTATATTGTCGCCCTTGTTGGCCAGTAAAATTCTATTTCTGAACACGTCGACGCTCCTATGCTAAGTATATGGCTTTTTAATGTCAGAAATTTTAAAATCAGAAATTTTCCTATTTTAAAGGAAAACTTTCCCCTCTTCAAACAAACTAGCAAAATAGTTTGAAAAAGGAAATTTGTAACGACCCGCAAAATTCGATAATTAAATAGGTTAATTTAATAAGATGTTTGTAATTTAATTTAGTGAGAAATAAAAACATTATAATTTATAAAGAAGTGAATGTTAAAAATGAAATGTATTCATAGATAAAAATAAAAGAATGAAACTAAGTTGAATAAATTGATTGGGTTTTAATTATAATAAATGTATACATTTGACAAATCCAATATAATTTAAAGTAATAGTTAATATAACGGGAAATTGGAATTTGAATATATTAATGCAAATGAAATATGAAACAAGTGTGTTATAGAGTAATAATGGACCAAGTATAAAGATGGGGATAAAATCAAATCAATTTATTGGAATTAATTATAACTAATTGGAATTCAATCTATAACAAATGGGTTAATGGTAAGTAAATGAAATTAAATAATATATTAATTGAAATTGAAATTAAATGTTGTAAATTATGAAATGTCCAGTAAATAAATTGATATAGAATTTTTTTTAAAGGATTATAAATTACCAAGTAATTCAAATTTATAAAATTTGAAAATAATTAAATTTGAATTGGAAAGTGTTTTAATTAATATAATATTAATTTATTTAATTAACTGAAATATAGCCATTTTGGCCACTGACTCGGATTACGATGAAACCAATTTCATCGCATTCATAACAGTGAATTATTGTAGGAATTTAAGTTTCGTAACGATTGGACTTGTCGTTTGATCGGACGGGCTCGAAACGCCTAGAAATCAATTGAAATCAATTTGTAATAACTTGATTTTTGCACAACTTCTTCACACAATGGAATTTGGACTTGAAACCTGTTCCATTGATTTTAAAATCTTTTAAAACATCTATTTTGACATATGGGTTGACTCAATTTCGTTCCGGAGTCAGAACGGGCTTTAAGGGCCATTTATCGTTCAACGGTCCAAACCAATCATATCTGCTTCTCTACTTTCAGCTCTACCTATATATATGTGTGTGTGTGTGTGTGATTGTAAACCCTAGTAGCCTTTCTATTTCTCATTTCTGTGTGTACAGAAACTTCTGTTGCTCCTCTTCCTCAATGGCTGTAAACCTTAAATTTTCCAATTCAATTCCAATTCAAAATCCAACAACAAAAATTCAAATTCCTCAAATAATATCAAATATTATGTCGATCTGAAGCTCTCAGCGAGCACATTTTAGATTTTATATTCGTTTTTCAATTTGAATCCTCGGTTGCCTAGAAATCGATGATCAATCCTCGACCGTTCATCACGCGACGATCAACTTCCACAGATCGTCGATTTGAGGGTAGCGTATTGTAGAGGGGGCCGAGCGTTGTTCATCGGCATGGGTCATCTGGCATTTTGATGGGTGGATCTGCCTGTTAAATTCTCTAGGGCTTCATTCAAAACCGTGGCGACTGTGCATTTTGGGGGCGATGCGGTGGAGGGTCGCGTGTCGCGAGGCCATGGGGTAGCAGCGCTAGGAGATGGGTGGTCGCGGCGTACGCCTGGGGCAGCGGCTGGTGGTTGAGGCGATGTGAAGATCGGCTGCGGCGGCGTGCTTCCGCTTATGTCGGTGTTAGGGTTTCGGTAGGGATGGCTTGCGTGGCACGTTTCTGTTGGTTCATGTATTTATTAATTGTTATTTTATTTAATTATATTTTGAAATTCAAACATTCTAATCGCAATAATTTTTACATACAAGGTCGAATTTGCGCGCGGTTTATTCCGTTGTGATCATATTGAAATTCCGGTCATCATGGCGTGGGTTTTGACCATTTCTAAGACTGTTTGAATTTTGGATTTAAAATGGATTTAAATTCAATTTAAATTCAAAATGTGAATGTTTTAACCCACTTACAACTTATAAGATTTCTCATGTTTGTTAAATTGATTTATGATGTGATTAGAAATTTATTTATGTCTATTTGGCATATTTTGAATCATCATCTCAGTTTATTTGAATTTATTTGGATAAACCAGCTATTTAATTTATTAGTGAATATAAACAGTCAGTAAATACCTGTTATTTATTGTCTATTCTATATTGATGTTATCGATTGAATTGGATGATGATTATGATAAATGTTTGATGATTGACATTGGATAAATGGATGTTGTATTTTATATTGTTATAAATCGCAAGTTGTTATGGATTTTTATTTCATTCCGAATTGCGGTTTGAAATGATATATAACCGTATTTATATTTTAAATTACGGATTGAAATGATAAACATCCGTATCATTTGACCATAGGATAGAAAATTATATACAGACACTGTGGTCTATATATAAAAATATTTTGAAATGATTTTTATGGTTTTGTAAAGAAATGTAAGGTTTTAGATAAATATTGATTTTAGATATTATATAAATGTTATTTTATCCTTGATTTTAATCTATATATGATTTGTTTTAATACAGAATAAGCTTGATAATAAGTTTGGTTTTTATTGAAGATAATATGGTTAAGTATTTTAATTATATTTTAATATAGAGTTTATAATGATTTAAATAGATTAAGGTTGGAAGATAAATTTGAGATTTATTTGAAATTGAATTTATTTAAGAATTAAACTCAAATAAGCTTGATGTGAAAATTATCAAATTTGAAATTTTAGGAGGTATGATTTTTATTACTTGATTTTTGTTTAAGGTGAATTAAATGAATATTTCAAGTATAATAAATTGAAGGAAATATTTAGTTATTTGTAATTTGAGTTTTATTTAGATAATAATGGATTATTATGTAAAATATTTCAAAAATAAATAATAGAAAATTTAATTGTTGAATCGTTATTAACAAAGTTTTGAAATTGTTGAATACTTAAAGTTTGAAATATATTGAATTTGAAATGGTTTTGAAATCGACATAATTTAGAAAAATTTATTTGGAAACTGAAGTGAATTGAAATTTATGATTTGGGATTTGGTTAAATTAAAATCTAAAAATTCGAGTTGTTTTTGAATTGATTTGTGAAATTTAAGAAGCTATTTTATTATATATAGTATTCTAATATTTAAACCGTTTAAGTGGTGGAATTTATTTTTCAAAGTTATGAGTTTCAAAGTATTATGGTTTGAAAGATTTATACTTTAAGTGTTTTGATTTCGTAGTGTTATAACTTTGAAAGTGCTATGATTTTTGAAAAAAAGATATATTTGAAATAAAATGATATTATATTGATTTGGGTTTTATAAAAATGATATCATATTGATTTGGTTTTTAAAATGGAAATGATATCGTATTTATATGGTTTTGAAATGGATATTATATCTGGTTTTGAAGCATAAATTATTTTGAAATGACCGTGGTGTTATAATAACGTTTGGTTGTTAAAGAGACCGAGATCGAAAGTTGTCATACTCTCTGCCAACTTTGAAAACCACTTTAACAACCGTGTATGCAATGGAGATTCCAGATTGAAGTAGGTGCTGGCGACGTTCTATTGAGGTATATACGTGGACCTAACTCCCGTGAGTTGGCATAAGGTGGCTAAAATAGGAGTGATCGACGGGCTAAGAAGGTAGCACCTTTTATCAAATACACTCCTTCGATACCATTCTATTACTTTGTGATTGATTGGGGCCCTTTTGATTTTGGGGGTGTGGCTCGAGGTGGGCGGTAGTAGCTGCTAGTGTTACCACCTGTCCAGAAGCATAATTGGTATATCTACCATGGCATTGCTTAGTTTGATCGAGTCACGTGCCCTAGCGCGCCTTGTACGAGTTTGGTTTTCTCCCGTAGCCCGTGGAGTACCCTCTGGTGGCTTCTCGATCAGGAGGGACCATGATACTGGATGGACTACTGGGACTATTATGTGTTAAGGTGGAAAATGTAAAGCCTTAATTCTATTTAAAAGTAAGTTTATTTTACTATAGACATTATTATAATAGCGAAATATTACTATATAGTAAATAGTTTAATGGATCTTTAGGAGATGTAATCCCGAGCATCTCTTAAGCTACTGCACTCACATTAGACATTAGATAGGAGATGTCAAATCCCGTAAACATCTCTGACGTCGTTCCACTCATATTATTTACCGTTGATTTAACTTACATAAGATCTTTTAGTTCAGACTCGAGCGTTTTGTCCTTTCAATTCGCTCGGGTCAGCCTGAGCATTTTAGGGTTTAAAGAACTTACTTCTGGAGGACGAAGACGAAGATTTTGTTACTTTTATTTATTATATTATTCCACTACATCACATTGTTCCGCTGCATTGTTATTTATTGTTATTTGGTATGTGTAACTCCGATTCTGTATTGTATAAGTATAATCAAATGCTTTGTAAAACAGCTTCATGAACTATTTATTTGATTATTATATTTTGTCGTTCCGCTACAAGATTCTATTTTGTTTTTTTCTTTCTCTGTTTTTCTTATTCACCCCAATAACAATCCACTCTTCTGTATGGTTTGAGTCTGACGTGAGTGGTTTATCGTCGATTTAAAACGTACAAAAAGGCTGGACGTTACAATTTGGTATCAGAGCTTTGGTTTAGCGATAAACCTTAGCTTTGTGGGGTTTGACTCTTTATTAATAGGGTAGTTATACCCTATGATGAGTCGCTGAGCGTATATATATGAGAGAGCGTATTTGTTAGTGTTATAAAAAGTTTTGATATTGTGTTAATTTTTTCCGTTTTGTATTTTTAAATTCTGGTTGGTGCATAGGACGCTATGACATCAATAGGGATTTCTAAACACTTAATAGGACAGACCGACAAAATATTTGTTTTGAATATAAGTGAATGAAATAATTTTGCCTATTATATTTTCTATATATAAAATAAATTTTTTATAAGGGTTATATTTGGTTGTAATATATTGGTTGTTAGGTAGTGAAATTTATAAATATTGATTGGAAACAAGATTTGAAGAAAATAATGAAAATGGGAAATTTTAAAACTTAAGTTTCAGAATTTTTGAAAATTTCTTTCAAAGGAGTTTGGAATATAATAATATTATTAGAAGTATGTTTTGATATAAATATTTCAATATAAATTGAAAGAATTGTTTTAAATAAATTTTGGAAAGAAATAAGTTCTGTACTCCCCTCTATGTCGCTGGAAAATAATTTCGGTGATGAGTGCATGCATCATCGATATTCATTTTCGAGTTTCAAAGTGGAAAGGCCACTGTAGTAGTTTTACTACATATTTAATTTGATAAAAAAATATAAATTTCAACTTGTTTTGAATATAATTGGATATATAAATTGTAAGTCTATACATCTATCTATTATTTTAAATAATTTGAAATTTAACCCGGTATTTAGTTCTAAATTTGCCGTTGATTAATAGTTTCGATTATTGTAGTGAAATGGAATGTAACTAATTAATAATTGGAACCTTTAATTAAAGTAAGAGACTAAATGTCAGGTCATAAATGAAATAACAATAAAGTTAAAATCTGTAACCTATAAGACAAAGTATATGATTATTGAACATTAAATTAGTTAAAAGAAATGAGAAAAACTTTTATAACTTTCAATTGCATTCTTAAAGCATATATATAACTTACCAAATATTAAAAGTTGTAATTTTTAATAAGAAAATGTAATGGAAATTGTACGAGTAAATTTATATTATGAAAGTATTCAATAAACTGCTTATATTAATAAGAATTGATGTTATAATTGTTATATACTTAATATGTAATTTGGAAGGTTATTGTAATTAAATGTGATAGAAAAAGGGATCATTGTAAGTAAAAGATTACAAACTTGAGTTATTGAAATTGTATGCCAAGTAACTGAATTGAATATGAATATTATTAATAAATGAATAAGTATAATACAATAAAAAGAGAATTGACATGATGTGAATAAATGAAATGAAGTTAGTAAGTAATGAATGAAATAAATGAAGATAAGTATTAATTAAAAGAAAAGGAAATCAAAAAACAAATGTTATGAAATGAAATTAATAAGAATGAACTCAATCTATTGTTTGAAATTGTTATTTGTATGGTTTCTAGTTGTTTGGGTAAGGATACTTTAAAATTGTTTGATGTATGAATAATCTATCTAGTTTCATCTAAGACTGTTAAGTAAATGGTGCACTTAGTAGTTTATTTTTCATTCTATACAATTTAAAGATTTTGAACCCAAACAACTATTTGTTTTGTTGATATGAATGGATTATTGATTTATGTTGATTTTATATGATGATTGTATATTGGATGCCAGTGATTATTGTTTGCATTGATTTGTTTGTTAGTGGATGAAACAAAATTAATATTTCATTCGATATAACTATTAACTTTTTGGATTATATAAGTGAAATATAGGTTATGGAAGCAATTGCTACTGCTTTTGGTTTCATAAAATAAGCATAAATTGCCTTACAAATAGGTACGTTCTCGGATTACGGTTTTATAGCGTTGTTATATTGTTTTTCCCGTTGTTGGGATATACTATTTGAGATATTGTGATATATATTGTTATATTTGATAATATATTTTCTCCCGAGCCTCTCCGTACAAAGGAGACTGCCGAAATTTTACGTAAATCTTGGACTTAGAAAATTTTTGGAAAATGTTTTCCAAACTTTATTAATTTGAGTATAAAAATATTTAATGGTTACAAAGTGGTATATTTCATTTAATTTAGTTAATTTTGAAAATTTAATTGTTTATAAAGTTAATATTTTTGAATAAGATATATTATTTACTTAATTCATCTTTTCCCTTCTTTTTTCTTTTCGGGGACGAAAAGTTTTGAGTGGGGGAGAGTATAACAAACTGCAAAATTCGATAATTAAATTGGTTAATTTAATAAGATGTTTGTAAATTAATTTAGTGAGAAATAAAAACTTTATAATTTATAACGAAGTGAATGTTAAAAATGAAATGTATATTTTATTCATAGATAAAAATAAAAGAATGAAACTAAGTTGAATAAATTGATTGAGGTTTTAATTATAATAAGTGTATATATTTGACAAATCCAATAAAATTTAAAATAATAGTTAATATAAAGGAAAGTTGGAAATTTAAATATATTAATGCAAATGAAATGTGAAACAAGTGTTAACTGTGTTATAGAGTAATAATGGACCCAGTATAAAGATGGGACTAAAATCAAATCAATTTATTGGAATTAATTATAATTAATTGGAATTCAATCTATAACAATTGGGTTAATGATAAGTAAATGAAATTAAATACTATATTAATTGAAATTGAAATTAAATGCTGTAAATTGTGAAATGTCCAGTAAATAAATTGATATAGAAATTTGTTTAAAGGATTATAAATTACCAAGTAATCCAAATTTATAAACTTTGTAAATAATTAAATTTGAATTGAAAAGTGATTTAATTAATTTAATATTAATTTATTTAATTGACTGAAATATAGCCATTTTGGCCACTGACTCGTATTACGGCGAAACCAGTTTCATCGGATCCGTAACATTGAATTATTGTTGGATTTCAAGTTTCGTAACGATTGGACTTGTCGTTTGATCGTACGGGCTCCAAACGCCTAGAAATCAATTGAAATCAATTTGTAATAACTTGATTTTTGCATAACTTCTACATACAATGGAATTTGGACTTGAAATCTGTTCCATTGATCTTAAAATATTTTAAGATATCTATTTCGATATATGGGTTGACCCAATTTCGTTCCGAAGTCAAAATGGGCTTTTCGGGCCATTTATCGTTCAACGGTCCACCCTAGCAGCCTTTCTATTTCTTATTTCTATACGTACAGAAACTTCTATTGCTCCTCTTCCTCAATGGCTGTAAACCCTAAATTTTCCAATTCAATTCCAATTCAAAATCCAATAACAAAAATTTAAACTCCTCGAATAATATCAAATTTTATATCGATCCGAAGCTCTCAGTGAGCATATCTCAGATTTGAGATTCGTTTTTCAATTTGAATCATCGGTTGCCCAGAAATTGATGATCAATCCTCGACCGTTCATCGCGCGACGATCAACTTCCATGGATCGTCGATTTGAGGGTAGCGTATTGTAGAGAGGCCGAGCGTTGTTCATCAACGTGGGTCATCTGGCGTCTTGATGGGTGGATCGGCCTGTTAAATTCTCTAGGGTATCGTTCAAAACTGTGGCTGCTGTGCATTTTGGGGGCGACGCGGTGGAGGGTCACGTGTCGCGAGGCCATGTGGGAGTAGCGCTAGGAGATGGGTGTTCGCGACGAACGTCTAGGGCAACGGCTGGTGGTTGAGGCGACGTGAAGATCGGCTGTGGCAGTGTGCTTCTGCGTGTGTCGCGTGTTAGGTTTCGGTAGGGATGGCTTGTGTGGCGCATTTCTGTTGGTTCGTGTATTTATTAATTGTTATTTTATTTAATTTTATTTTGAAATTCAAACATTCTAATCGCAATAATTTTTACATACGAGGTCGGATTTGCAGCGGTTTGTTCCGCTGTGATCATATTGAATTTCCTGACATTTTGGCACTGGTTTAGACCATCTCTGAGATTGTTTTAATTTTAGGTTTAAGTTGGATTTAAATTCAATTTAAATTCAAAAGGTGAGTGTTTTAACCCACTCACAACTTATAAAATTTCTTATGTTTGTTAAATTGATTTATGATGTGATTAGAAATTTATTTATGATTGTTTGGCATATTTTGAATCATCATCTCAATTTATTTGAATTTATTTGGATAAACCAGCTATTTAATTTATTATTGAGTATAAACTGTCAATAAATACCTGTTATTTATTATTTGTTCTATATTGATTATTGATTGAATTGGATGATGATTGTGATAAATGTTTGATGATTGACATTGGATGAATGGATGTTGTATTTTATATTGTTATAAACTGCTAGTTGTTATGGATTTTTATTTCATTCGGGATTGCGGTTTGAAATGATATATAACCTATTTATATTTTAAATCATGGATTGAAATGATAAACATCCATATTACTTGACCATAGGATAGAAAATTATATATAGACACTATGGTCTATATATAAACATATTTTGAAATTCTATGGTTTTGTAAAGAAATACATGGTTTTAGATAAATATTGATTTTAGATATTATATAAATGTTATTTTATCCGTGATTTTAAGCTACGTATAATTTGTTTTAATATAAAATAAGCTTGGTAATAAGTTTGGTTTTTATTGAAGATAATATGGTTAAGTATTTTAATTATATTTTAATATAGAGTTTATAATGATTTAAATAAATTAAGGCTGGAAGATAAATTTGAGATTTATTTGAAATTGAATTTATTTAAGAATTAAACTCAAATAAGCTTGATGTGAAATTTATTAAATTTGAAATTTTAGAAGGTATGATTTTTATAACTTGATTTTTGTTTAAGGTGAATTAAATGAATATTTCAAGTATAAATGAATTGAAGGAAATATTTAGTTATTTGTAATTTGGGTTTATTTCGATAATAATGGATTATTATGTAAAATATTTCAAAACTAAATAATAGAAAATTTAATTGTTGAATCGTAATTACTAAACTTAGTTTGAAATTGTTGAATACTTAAAGTTTGAAATATATTGAATTTGAAATGGTTTTGAAATCGACATAATTTGGAAAAGTTATATTTGGAAGCTGAATTGAATTTAAATTTATGATTTGGGATTTGGTTTTAATTAAAATATAGAAATTCGAGTTGTTTTGGAATTGATTTGTGAAATTTAAGAAGCTATTTTATTATAAATAGTATTCTAATATTTAAACCGTTTTAAGTGGTGGAAGTTATATTTCAAAGTTATGAGTTTCAAAGTATTATGATTCGAAAGTGTTATACTTTAAGGTTTTGATTTCGAAGTGTCATAACTTTGAAAGTGCTATGATTTTGGGAAAAAGGACATATTTGAAATAAAATGATATTATATTGATCTGGGTTTTATAAAAATTATTTCATATTGATTTGGTTTTCAAAATGGAAACGATGTCGTATTTATATGGTTTTGAAATGGATATTATATACGGTTTTGAAGTATAAATTATTTTGAAATAACCGTGGTGTTATAATAACGTTTGGTTGTTAAAAAGACCGGGATCAAAAGTTGTCATACTCTCTGCCAACTCCGAAAACCACTTCAACGACCGTGTACGCGGTGGAGATTCTAGAATGAAGTAGGATGGTGGTGACGTTCTATTGAGGTATATACGTGGACCCGACTCCTGTGAGTTGGCATAAGGTGGCTAAAACAGGAGCAATCGATGGGCTAAGAAGGTAGCACCTTTTATCGGACACACTCCTTCGATACCATTCTATTACTTTGTGATTGATTAGGGCCCGGGTATGGCTTGAGGTGGGCGGTAGTTGCTGCTACGCGTTACCACTAGAAAGGAAGCGTAATTGGTATATCTACCCTGGCATTGCCTAGTTGTGCCTATCACCTACCCTAGCGCGCTTTATACGAGTTTGGTTTTCTCCCGTAGCCTGTGGAGTGTCCTCAAGTGGATTCCCGATCAGGAGGGACCATGATACTGGACGGACTACTGGGACTATTATGTATTAAGGTGGAAAATGTAAAGCCTTAATGCTATTTATAAGTAAGCTTGTTTTACTTTAAACATTATTATAATAGCGAAATATTACTACATAGTAAATAGTTTAACGGATCCTTAGGAGATGTGAATCTCGAGCATCTCTTAAGTTACTGCACTCACGTTAGAATTGGATAAGAGATGTCAAATCCCATAAACATCTCTGACGCCGTTCCACTCATATTATTTACCGTTGATTTAACTTACATAAGATCTTTTAGTTCCGACTCGAATGTTTTGTCCTTTCAATTCGCTCGGGTCAACCTGAACATTTCAGGGTTTGAAGACCTTACTTCTGGAGGACGAAGACGAAGATTTTATTACTATTATTTATTATATTATTCCACTGCATCACATTGTTCCGCTGCATTATTATTTATTATTCTTTGGTATGTCTAACTCTGATTCTGTATTGTATAATCAAACGTTTTGTAAAATAGCTTCATGAACTGTTTATTTGATTATTTCCGTTGTAAGATTCTGTTTTGTTTTTTTCTTTCTCTGTTTTTTTTATTCACCCAATAACAATCCAATCTTCTGTATGGTTTGAGTCTAACGTGTGTGGTTTACCTTCGATTTAAAAAGTATAAAAGGCTGGATGTTACAAAATTTCAAAAGCATTTAAATATTTTTTTATTTAAAAGCACTTGACCAAATTTCCAACAACATTTGAACTCCATTTCTCAAAAGCACTTAAACAAAATTTCTAGAAGATTTGCCACTACATCGTTAAAACAAATCGAGCCACCTCTTAACTAATCGGAATTCAATCAACGAGTTAATGCATATGATTGACTCTAGTATTTTGTAGTTAATCTTAGATCTAGGAAACCTTTTATTTTATTCTAAAACAACAAACTACCTACAAGCTTATTTATAAATTTTAGCTTTAAGGCATAGGGATAGTGACTCGTGATTTCACTATAGCCTTTCCTTAGTTTGCTAAAATTTATTTTTCTCAAAATTCTAGAGTTTTGAGGTTAAAGCATTCTTAATTTCTAGTTGCTAACTTAATTTTCCAATTTATTTTACAAACTTCCAGTCTTATGGACAGTTAAGTGTCCTTACAAGATCTCCTTATTTACAATGTTTCTTTATATATATATATATATATATATATATAGCGGTCCGATCCTATACATAAAATCAACATAGCGATAAACAGGAATAATCTCATATCATAGGCTTTCCAATATCCCGAGGGAGACAACTAGCAGTTATAAGCCAAAAACCCTAGGAGAAAATTTTGTTGGAAGCTTCCATTCATCATCAACTAGGGTTAATAATATTGTGGCCTTAACACTCCTAACTAAATTAATATGGGTATTTGTAGTATGCTATTTGACTATGTGACAGCCTGCACCTCTCGACACACCGATCCATCAGCATATTGTGCCTTTCGACTTTGTGTAATGCCGAGAAATGTGGATCTCGGGGTTTTAACCTTTTACAATTCAGAGATTAATACAAGTAGATATAATCGAAGATATACTATACTTTTAGAACTTACAGTGGAAGGAATAAAACATATAACACAGAAAAATGCCCATATCAGAAAACATCCAAGTCACAGCCTTAGAAAAATTCAATACGTGGTCTAATATAGAGTACATAGAAAAATATCTCTCAAAGTCTGATACATGAAGTAAAATGTACCAATAGTATAGAATAATACATGGAGAGAGTAGATATGATAAAAGAAGACTCCAAGCATAAGCAGGACTCTTAAGTATCAAGAATATGCCATTCCCATGCCGCCTTGTCCACTTGTGGTAGGGAAAAGATCGAAAGAGAATGGATCAGACAAAAGTTTGGTGAATGAGTACAAGTTTAAAATGTCATGATAATGCGAAATTAGCTTCAAAGCCAATCTAAATGACATAGGGTGTGCTATAAGTATTCATGAATTCCTAAGATCCATTGCCTAAGAGTTCTTATCTAGCATAAAGTTTCGAACTACCAATTGAACCTCACAATTATGATCAACCAATGTTCTCAGAGTTATCTAATAAGGAAATACTGCCCGTAGGCGACTGTAGGAAATGCTCTCCCATAAATACCTATATCATCACTGCGCTTGGAGAGGAAGAACCCCGAAATGCAAACTCATTGTGTGACTCATCATATGCACCCATTGTTTACCTCTCAATCATAGTGCAAAATGCTTTTTATTTTACTTCATCGGTCTCCACATGTACCACGCCGCTCGAAATCGTGCATATAAGAACTTTCGTTAGCACCGAGCTCCTTTACCTATATTGCCACTTATTGTTCTTCATTAGGCCTGACTGTCCATATAGAATCCCTCATTAGTACTGAGTACACTCACTGGCATCCATTAGTGCTATGAGTCCACTGTATAAATCCCCTGAGTGTTTATTATGAAAAATACATCGCCCTAATCAACTCTTAACTTTCATTTAGATATCTAACTATTACCCAACCCGCGACGACTTGTTATCCTTTGATAGGGAACTGATGTTCTTATTGTCCCTAGCATGTGTACTTAGCACAAAATAGGGTTAAATGATCAATTTTCCATTTTCGTTAACTTAGGCCTCAGGTCAAGGATCGAGATCTATGATTTTCTTTAGGAACGGTCGACCTTTGTTCCTATGACAACCGCCTTACACCATCGACACCCAATATACCTGTATAGTCCATTGTAGCGGTGCTCGGTTGATGTAGGATGATCATTAATGGTTGTAAAGTAAATAAGAAACATAGAACCTATTGTATATCTCATAGAATAAAATATAATAGTAAACATCTCAGATATAAAATAGGCGGGATAGTAAATAAGTGAATGAATCACAGCATCAAAGTATACAGATCCTATAGTAAACTACATAAGTTATAGAGTTATAAATCAAATAATAACTCATAAATAGCTATCTCTAAATAGTAAGGCACTAGCAAGCTCCATAGTGTTGTGTAATGGAATAGTAAATGAGTACATATAATAATACAAGAAAATAGCCTCCTGCTCGCCACCTGTCTAGGTCCACGTGCTCGCAGACCTGATATCCTTAATCTACTCAAGAGTACCCACAGTAATAGGAAGCAAATCATAAAATTCCAGGTCATACAACAGGCTGGTGCGAGGGGTGGAAATCTCAAATACTGTAAAGGAAATAAACTAAGACAAACAACATGGAAAATTATACATGACCTATCCTTACATCCTTAGAGTTAGCATATATAAAGAATATACGCGACTCTATGATAGTCATCATGGGTGTGTTATATGTCAAGGTACTAGAAGTGTCCAGATATCTGCATCGATAATTTCTACATCACGTGACATCCCTAAGGTGATAAAAACAATCAAGCAAACATAACATCAATCATCTGTCCTCACATTCACTCACTCGGTGTGTTGGACATATGATATTCGTATGACATCCCCGTATAGTCAAGGACTACTTAACGTCTCAGTATCTCGGTACTCAAATCCATGCCACTCAAAAGGCCAGGAACTAGGCTATGCCTGATATAAGCAGCCTAAGGTAAATGGATCAGGTCATCGTATGATCTAGGGTACACGATGTAAGCCCAAGTGAGCGTCCTCACATACTTTTGCTTTACAAGTACACTTTGAAACTACGAATACCAATGATCCCTTACACATGTCGTCTAAAGTAGAGCACATCCCAGAACTGTCCTTATAACTCCTATCTGAAGCTGTCGCAGTTATGCACTATTCTAGACAGCCATAGTTAGTCATAGAATGTCATCATGCATCCTGTAACGACCGCCTTACATCACCGATGCTCATATGACCAAATAGCGTACTGCTCGAGCATTTGGACGATGTAGGACAGTTGTCTAAGGAAATAAATAGAATAAAGATGAGGAGTGAAAAAGGAGAGAAGAGAATAGAAGAAAAGAGAAGGAAATAAAACAATCACACAATCACATAACCTATCGTACATCTCATAACGCATCAGATAAAATATAATAGTAAACATCTTAGATATAAAACAGGTGAGATAGTAATAATATATAAACCAAAGAATCAGAGTACACAGGTTCATACAGTTATATAAAATAGTAATATAGTTTATACTACTGATAAATAAACTCAACTGATCAAATGTCTTTATTAATAACAAGTCAACATCGTCAACACTCCACAATGTCACATGGTAGAATAAATAATAATAACTCAGAATATAATTATGAGAAAGCATTACCATTCGCTAGTCCATCTGCACAGCACCAAGTGATATTCACACCTACGATCTGGTCTACTCATTTAAGAGCATCCGAGATAATAAGAAGCAAAACATAAAACCTCAAGTCAGACAACAGTTTGGTTTGAGCAATGAAGAATCTCAAAACATTTTAAAAGTCGATATAGTATATGGAGTAGGGCATATAGAGAATCATACCTGACATGTCCCAACATCCATAGAGTCAGCTCATAACATTGAATATATGCTACGCTATGATAGTCATCATGGGTGTACTATACATCAATGTATCAAGGTGTCTAGATATCGGCATCAGTAATATCTATAACGTATGACATCCCTAAGGTGATAGAAATAGTCAAACAAATATGGCATCCATCCTCATCTTCACTCACTTAGTTCGTTCGATATATGAAAACTCACAGGCTCGGGGACTAGACACATCATTGCACCAATTTATCCCAGTATCATGAGGCTAGATATGTCAATGCATCAATCCATCCCGAAGACTAGAACGTCACTAGGTCAATCCATCTCAACACTCGAGACTGGATATGTTACATCATCAATCCATCTCAATGCTGAAGATTAGAAATGTTACCACATCAATCCATCTCGATATTATGAGTATCATTGATCCCTTTGCACCCATCATCCATAGCAGAGCTCATCTCAGAACTGTCCTTACAACCCCTATCTAAAGTCATTGTTTTTGGGAACTACTCGAAACAACCATAATAAGTCATAGAATGTCATTATGCATCCCGTAGCCTTCCTCTGACAGTCCCCACAATACGAATCATAGCCAAATACTCTGCTCTCGAAGTACAGCTATCCATCATCGAAGCTGTCACTTCCTATCATGGAACTATCATTGTCAAACCATGGAGTCATCGTGTCAAAGAATCACATCTTCGCTTCACCGTCAAAACCACTCATCGAAGAGCCATATCACCAAAATCGAACATCGAACGAATGAACAAACCATAACATTCTAATTCACAAGGTCTCCTCTTCTCTTTGGGCATCATCTGCCATAAAGGCATAACTACCGGTCTAGCACGTCTAACTAGATACGAAACTCGATCTCTATATGGTGGTAACCAGGTTACCTAATCGAATGTGTCCGGACACTCTCTAGCTACAGGCATAGGTGACAAGTCATCTTGTGAGCTATTGAGCGAATATAGAAAGCTAACCATCACCTCATCATTAGATGGGAATCCAAACACTATCCTTCGCCCATTGTCAATCCCTATCATCACTAATAGTCCATCGCAATCGACCACTATTCCATACCCCTACAACCGATGAATTTCTTAGACTTTGATATTGAACATAATTAAACCTAAAGTAATCAATAGTAAACAAACAAATAAATGTCTAAGACTGGATATGATGACCATGTATAGACCGAGTGTTGAAAACCCATGTGATAACATTCTGCATTTTGAGGCCTGAAACTAAGCGCTATGGATGCTGTAGTCATCTAAAGCATTAATTTCCGATGAAAAAATGTGGTATGTTGCATATGTATGATCTAGCTAATCCCCCAATAAGGTTCATCATAATCTAAAGATCAGTCTACTATTTAAAGGTGGGTTGACTATTTCGGATCTCCATTCCAATGCAAAGAAATATGAAACCTTGAATCAAATAAAGCACATATGGAAATACTGAAAATGAAAGGCATACTCTCAAAAAGTAATTCTCGTTCCCTTCTCTTTCATCGATGGAGCACTCGACGAAATAGAAACAACAATCAATGTATATTCATGTTCCTTTCTCTTTCATTGATGGATCACTCGACGAAACAGAAATGGAAATCAATGCATATGCTTCAATGATTTGTCACTACTCAGCTTATTCGGGACAATCCTTCACATTGCATCCATGCTCTAACATCATAAAGCCTTTTCGATCAACTTCTCGAAGCTCTCATTCAATGACAAATCAATCACTTCTCTAGATGATTAATCAACCCAATGATAAACTTTTGTAATTTCTGTATGGAGTATTAATGAAAGATATATCGTACTTCAATATCGCATCGAATTTGATCACATACTCCAACATAGACATATTGCCTTACATCAAAGTGGCGAACTCTCTAAACAACACTAACTTCTAAAAAGTCGAGATAAATTCCTCTTCAATGCGAACTATGAACCAATCCCAAGAAAAGCGATCCTTGGGAATCAACACTAAAAAGGAACTCCACCGGTTTAATGCTTGTCCCTGGAGTCATCTAGAGGTTAACTTCTATCTTGTCACATCATCTAAGTCAAATCTTTTATAAACATTCCTCACATCTTGCACCTCAATAGTCGACTCTATTCCAAGGAATGGTCTGCCTCCTAGACTCACATATTCCTTTTATAGCTCGGCAAAGTCAATTCTAGGCACTTGCACTTAAGCACCAAAAACATTTGGGGCAACTTGGGCATTTTAGAACAATGATTCGCACAATTTCTACAAACCTATTCTATAAATCAAGGTTAGTAGTCCCCTATTCTACCTACTCTTTAACTTTGGAGATAGCGCCAATAATAGCATTTCTCGCATGTCAAGTCATTCCTAATATGTGACGAGGATGATTAGTCTCTCATAGAGAAAAACCACACAAATGGTGCACATGTATGCAATAAAAATTATATACTATATATATTACCATATAGTTTTGAAATTAAAAAGTATAACAAACATGTACTCTCTCGTATATAAGTATACTATGAATCTAGTCTAGGGTGAGAAATCCTAACCTATCTCTACTGAATCATGGTTTCAACTCAAGTTAATCACGTAACCTAAACTTTGATACCAAATGTAACAACCACCCTACACCATCGATGCTTATATGATCGAATAGTGTGCTACTGGAGCATCCAAACGATGTAGGATGGTTGTTAAGGGAAATAAATAGAAATAAAGATGAAGAGTAGGAAAGGAGAGAAGAGAATACAAGAAAAAAGAAGGAAATAAAACAATCGAACAATCACATAACCTATCGTATATCTCACAGCACATCAGACAAATATAATAGTCAAAACTTAAGATATAAAAGATGCTACATAGTAATAAATATATAAGCCACAGAATCAGAGTACATATGTTCATGCATTTATACAAAACAGTAATAGAGTTTATGCAGTTGATAAATAAACTCAACTGATCAGCTATCTCTAATGATAGTAAGTCAACACTGTCAAGACTCCACAGTGTCACACAGTGAAATAAATAATAATAACTCAAAATATAAATATGAGAAAGCATCACCATCTGCTAGTCCATCCGCACAGCTCCAAGTGCTATTTGTGCCTATTATTTAGTCTACTCATTTAAGAGCACCTTAGGTAATAAGAAGCGAAGCATAAAATCTCGAGTCAGACTACAATCTAGTATGGGCGATAAAGAATCTCAAAACACTATAAAAGTTGGTATAATATATGGAATAGCGGGTTTGGAGAATCATACCTTACTTGCCTCTGCATCCATAGAGTCAGCGCATAAGATCAAGTATATGCTACTCGTCATCGTGGATGTATTACACATCAAAGTACTACAGGTGTCTAGATATTGGCGTCGGTAATATCTACATCGTATGGCATCCCTAAAGTGATAGAAACAGTCAAACAAACATGGCATCCTTCACCCATCCTCACATTCACTCGCTCGGTATGTTGGACATATGATAACTCACAGGCTCAAGGACTAGGCACCTCACCACACCAATCCATCCTAATATCATGCAACTAGATGTGTTAATGCATAAATCCATCCTGGAGACTAGAACTTCACATGTTAATCCATCTCAACGCTCGAGGCTGGATATGTTACCTCATCAATCCAACTCAACACTCAAGACTCGATACATTATCGCGTCAATCCTTCTCTATGTCATGAGTATTATTAATCCCTTTGCATCCTTCATCGGTAGCAGTGATGATCTTGAAACTGTCCTTACAACTCCTGCCTAAAGTCGTCGCGGCTGGGAACTACTCTGAACAACCATCATAAGTCATAAAGTGTCATCATGCGTCCCGTAGCCTCCCTCCGACAGTCCCCTTAATACAACTCAAAGTTAACTACTCTGCATCTTGAAGTACAACTATCCACTATCAAAGCCGTTACGTCCCATCATGGAACCATCATCGTCGAACCATGGGGTCATCGCGTTGAATCATCACATCTTTGCTTCACCACCAAAACTGCTCGTCAAAAATCCATATCACCAAAACTAAACGTCAAACGAACGAACGAACAAGCCATCACATCATGCTCCTTGAAGCCGCTCCATCGTCCATGTCTAAATTGGCCAAATCAACCATCATTAATAATGGAAGATATCGACACTCTAGAATAGTAGATAACGATCACTTTGGTCGCGATCACTTTGGTCGTGTACTTAACCAAAAATGGTTAATTACGTCCAAAGGAAAACATTCGGCATCTATCCCCAAATCTGAAGCACATCTCCAAATCCGTCTTCCATCTTCATATCCATTGGCATGCATAATATTCTATGCACGAAATCCTATCCTTTAGGATATTTCTAATGCTATATTGCCTTCGAACAACGTTTTAAACCAAAACAACCAAACTAGCATACATGCGTTTGAAAAGTATTCCAATGTCTATAATAGCCTACATAGGTCTATAGTAATACAATACAATCCATTCGAGCAACAAATATGGGATATGTGAGATTTATATCAAATAGCATAATCTGTCAATATCATCAAAATAGTCCGTAAATGGAAAATATGTGATATTTAATTCAAAACTATTTTAAAACACTTCTAATTATTTTTATAAAATAATATATAGGCTAAAGTATTTTAGAAATCACATGTTAAAATTTTAAAACATTTCAAAACATCATTTTAATACTATACGAACGATCATAGTATAGTGAGAGATAATATCACTCATCTCAACCAAATCCATCCAAACCTTCGCCAAATCATTGAGCTCTCCATCATGAGGGCAACGTAAGAAACGACGTCCAAAACGGACCTCGTATGCAAAAGATATGCATAATATAAGTTAAAGTATTATTTAAATTATTAAATTAACTTAACTGTAATTAATTAAACTAATTACCTTAATTAAGAGATAATCCCTTTCTTCCACAATTGCTCAAAATCCTATATAAGCACGCTTTACATTTTAGCTATTCATTCTCTATACTGATACAGAGATTCGATGGACGAAAATGAGTGTCGTCTAAGCCGTTGGTTCTCTCTTCAAATGCCCGACGCATCGACACAAAAATCTCAAACTCCAACCCCTCATTCCAAAACGCATCATCCACAACCCCTCTTTACTGCTCAAAAAATACAATCATCCAGCCTAGCTCGGACCCAAATTTGTTGACATAAGGAGGACCGTACCATGAAGAGAAACGTCGTCTTACCCTCCATTTCGCCCATCGTCATCTCCGCTTCCATCTAACTCGAACCCTATTCTCAACCATGCTAACGCCCATTGCCCAAATCAAAGTTTCATGCTACAAAATTAACATGGATGCATAGCCATCCCCTCCACGATTCCCATGAACCCGATTATGTGATTCTTAGTTGACTATAGCTTCCTATTTTGATTTTTGATTTCAAAACGAGGGAGGCGGCCATTTTCTAGGGGAGATGAACAGTGCTTGGCCAATGGAAAATTAGGGTCATGGATAATATAATACTATATTAGTTTTATTCAATTTCGCAAATAAAACTATCACGTGTTTTAAACTTGTACGATCAAACAACACGTTTGATCACCAGAAACTTGTCTGCGTCCATCATCTCATTTTTCCAAGCCTGATGTATAAATTCCGTCGCTATCTAGGACTGCGCCCTAGGATGATAATATCATGCTTTTCAAGATCAATTCGACCACTAGACCGTCTGATCTCAGAATATAGCAATCCTTATACTCATTTCAATTCACAACGTCCATACGAACTCAATGGAAGTGGTCTCGAGTCCTAATTCGATCGTATGTGGAAAATCATATTTTTGGGACCGTCTATTAATTAACGATTCAATATTTAAATCAAGTATTTAAATTGTCATCGTTAAAAATATGGGTTGTTACATTCTCCCCTTCATAAAATAATTTCGTCCTCAAAATACCAAGGACGAGATGACAAAACCTGATACCCTCACATAAGCAATGATACCATGGAAATCGTCACTTATCCTCTCGACAATAATCATTAAAAGTGATCACAACTAAGGGAATATACTGAGAATTAGCTAGGTCCATCATCCTCATCCCTAAGTACCACCACTATCTAGTCCAAAATCAAAGAGGCCAAGCCAAACATCTAAGTTAAGCACAAATTTCCAAAGAAATGGACAATGGAAAAAAATAGTGCCTACTTGCTAATAGAAAGGCAAGTCAATCAAATACCATACATTACCGGCTCTATCAACTATCAATAACGTCTAGACTTTCCTCTCAATTTTGGCTTATGTCATGGAAAATTTTGGTATCACCTCCTTTGTGCGGCTAGAGCTGGGAAAAATCCCGATACAGCATAAGCATATATACATCTCATATTTGTGACATCTTATAACTGAGGCATCTTGGGATGACAGCCAAGCATATATAGCCAAATCTACACTACAAATGTTACATACCTCTTTTATAGCAATAGAATTTTATTTAGATGTGAATATAAGAAAGTAAGTATCCAAATAGACAACACTTACTTCCATGTACCTGATCAAGTGCTGAACAAAGAGGATTAAGTACAATAGTAACATCATATTGTAAATAAGCATACTAGTTAATTATATCAAATAGATAAGCTATATCAAAGCATAACTAACCGGCATGCCTAACAATCATATAAGCATAAGTGATCGTATCAAATAGCAACAATTAAACATCAAAAGGGCATATAATATCAAATATCAAAAGACACATCCATGCCTATCCTAACATCCATGATACTAAAACATCTAGTTTAAAACATCAAATATGATATCTAACATGAAAGCAGACGATAAAATGGAAATCGCCTTTTATTTCACTCAACTGAACCTCTAATACTCCGCTGCTTTCTTTCTAACCTATTTTGTATCACGTCTGTCAGTACGAATAAGCCTACGAGATCTCGAAATTACTGGTCCAATCTCTATATCATCCAATCAATTTCGATTGAGAGCACTCTAATAGTACCTCATTCCTCAATCCAACGACATTGGGAAAATAATATCTCTCCCTTACGAAATCAACTGTCATGGTTAAGTCCATACATATCACCTCTGCAAACACTACTCACTCTTCTAATTTAACCACGATCCTCGCTAGTCTAGCTTCACGTCTTGGACTAGTACCAATCCACTAAATCAAAGTAGGTCAGATGGTCAAACTAGCCAACATCTTTGGCATTATCTCACTTTGAATTCTGGTGTCATAACCAGTGATAAACTCGAGCAATGCCCAACCTAGAAATATCGCTCTCAAACTGGTATGTCTCTAACTCAAAACACCAACAGTTCCCATACGCACATATAGGAAATGTCGAAGTCGTAGAGGCCAAGAATTTCAACCGTCGCTATTGGTGAAGGTTGAGATCCATCTCGAAGAAGAGATAATCCAATGACTTGGAATCGTTGAAAAACTTGAATCCCATTTCAAATAGATAGTGCCTCCAAATCTCCAAAGTGAACTTTAACACCGTCGACCCTGAACCAAGAGTCAGATACTCCGTTTTGTGTGGTTTCGGTTGTCAATTAGCATATGTGACAACCCTACCTTTCGGTATCAATTCCGCACCTAGTTATGTACCACGGGCATGTGCGCTATTGTCTCCTCATTCCCACTTGTAATGAGTAACATCAGTGCACTCATCAACCTCTCTGTCAGACTCACAAATGCATGTCTGAACCTCGTGTCAAATTAAAAGTCCAATACTCACTCATCAAATCGGTTAACGACGCTGCTACTTTTGAGAAGTACATGGTAAAGTATATATAACACCTTGATAATGCAAAGAAACTTCTCATCATCAGTTAGTGTTTTCCGAACACCTCCGATAAACTCATTAATCCTACCTTGTGCTCCTCTTTCGTCCATTCGTAGATGAAAGTGTCATCAACAAGCACAAACACGATCTACTCAAGTGATCTCTTGAAACACGGCTCAAGAAATCAACAAAGCATGTCGACTCATTGGTTAGCCCGAGCAGCGTAACCAACCAATCAAAAATTAATGTGGTATACGAAACGCTGTGATCGACACACACTCTCTATATACTCTCAGTGGATGAAACCCTATCGGAAGCTCCAACTGAGAGAATACTTTTGTGCCATAGAGATGATCGAAAAACCATCGATAACTGGGAGTGAATACATGTCTATCATCTCAGTTAGCTAAAGGTAATCAACAGACAACCTCAAAGAGCCATCCACCCTAGTCACGAACACTTTAGGTGCATCCCACTCAAAAATGCTACTACAAATAAACACTCACCTCAACAGGTCATCCGCTTGCACCTTTAGTCTCCTTTAATCTTTCGGTATCATTAATCTTAAAGGAAGAACTACTAGCTTAGCATGTCTAACCAGATTAATATGAAACTCAATCTCTATATGATGGTAATCCGGTCACCTCATCGAATGTGTCCGTACAATCTCTATCTACAAGAAAATATGACAACTCGTCTTGGGTGATATCGAGCGAATATGGAAAGCTAACAATCACCTCATCATCAGATGGGAAGATAAACACTACCTTCCATCCATCTTCGGTCCCTATCGTCACCAACAGCCTATCGCAATGGACCACTATTTTGTACCCCTCCAACCATAGAATTCCCAAACTCTGATATTGAATCTAAAGCAATCAATAGTAAACAAACAGACAGACAAATGTCTATGAATTGATGAGATAAATTTTTGGCAAACCATGTATATGCTAAGTGTAGAAAACCCATGTGAAAACATTTCGCATTTTGAGGACTGAAACTAAGGGCTATGAATGCCATATTCGTCCACAGTATTAATTTCTGATGAAAAAATATGGTATGTTACACATGTATAATCTAGCTAAGCCCCAATAAGGTTTGTCATAATCTAAAGGCCGATCAACAATTTAAAGGCTGGTTAACTATTTTGGATCTTAATTCCAATCTATCTATCAAATCACTAGATATGAAGGAATCTAAAACCTCGATATCAAATAAAACACATATGGAAATGTCGAAAATGGAAGGCATGCTCTCAAACGATAATTCCTGTTCCCTTCTCTTCCGTCAATGGAGCATTTGATGAAATAGAAATGGTAATGCTTCCACGGCTTCTCCCTACTCAGCTTATTCGGGACATTCCTTCACATTACATCCGGGCTCTCAAACCATAAAGCCTTTTCGGTCAACTTCTTGAAGCTCCGGTCAAATGTTCAATCAATCACTTCCCTAAATGATCGATCAACCCAATGATACACTTCCATCCTTCCTGTGTGGAGTATTAATCAAAGATAGACTATACTTCAATATCGCATGGAATTCAGTCATATACTCCAACAAATATATCGCCTTACATCAAAACGATGAACTCTCTAAATAAAACCGACTTTTGAAAATTCGAGATGAATTCCTCTTCGATGCGAACTATGAACTAATCCCAAATAAAGAGATCCTCCAAAATTGAAGCTATAAAGGTACTCTACCAGTTTTTTGTTCATCCCTCGAGACATCTAAAGGTTAACATCTATCTTGTTGCATCATCTAATCCAGGTCATTGAAGATCCTTTCACAAACATTCGTCCCTTCTTCACCTCAATAGTCGACTTCATTCTAAGGAATAGCCTACCTCCTAGACTCACATAGTCCTTATATAGCTCAGCAAAGCCGACTCTAGGAACTTGCACGCGAGCACAAAAATCATTTGGGGTAACATAGGCATTCTAGAATTATGGTTCACAAATTCTACAAACATATTCTGTAAATCAAGCTTAAGTTGAATATGCAAGTATATGATTGTTGTTTGATGATAATAAACATATATATATATATATATTCATTTAAATGTATTTGTTAATGTACTATTTTATTTTTCACATAATTAATAAATATTTGCTGAATAAAATAAATAACATAGAATTTAAATTCAAACATATATTTTATTCAAACAAATATTTTATTACAATTTTGAATAGTACAAATTTGTGCTCTCACTATATATACAAAATTTCAATTACAATACATTTCAATTTATACGACTATCCTCACTACATATCACTCATTCACTTGTATTTACCATCAACTCTATTCCAGATTAAATCCACCATCTAAGCAATCTGCAAAATAAACACTAACGCGGTAAAATTGAAAAAGAAATATTTTTGCAGTATAAAATAAAATGTGATTTTGAAAATTTTATTTGCCTCGGTTATTTGGGTTGTTTATCATCATTTTACTTTGAATTCATCAGACACAAACAACTTGTGACATGCACAGTGTATCACTATACATGCCACAAGGCCGTGCACACCGATATACACTTGACAAAACTGTAGGGACGGGTGAGCACAAGGTCAAACTCAATAAAAAGCCGGGTTCAACTCAAGTGAAATACAAATAAAGTCATTATATTAGCACAAGTTAAAACCCGAGTTATTAGCTGGATTCAACACAGGCGCAATCCAAAAGTACAAGTTCAATAAAATGGTCAAAACAACTCGACCAATCCAAAATAAAAAATGAACAGTACAAAAAGTAGTGAACAGCACTAAAGGAGGCAAACAAATAAAAAGCACACATGACTCAAACCTGAACCAATGGCCAGATTCAAACAACAAAATACAGACTTGTATCAAAACAGTTCACCAGGCCTCAACATGAAGTTCAACAACATATATGTATAGCATGAACCAGACAAGTACACATGTCATGGTACATTGGAATATGTAGTGCAAAAAAGTGGATATGCAATCAACCAAAACATCAACTCTATTCATAACCAAAGGTAAGTCTAGACACTACAAGTTTACACTGACTCGAAGCAATGAAATCAGGCTAGAGGATCAAGTGCAGTCATAATAGTACAAAACCAAGTGCAAGTCCAATATCTAAATGAATACTGCATGATGATATCCAACAGTGAAACAAATGTCTATGAATCACAAAACAAAGCTTCACAAATATCATGAACCATACTCAAGTGGATATAAAAATGGAGCATATACATGAACCAGATCAAAACAAAACAATGAGCACTGCAACAGCTATTTTGATAAAGAAAGACAACCTTGCAAGTACACATAACTTCATGCATACAACTGAGTATAAGTCAAAATGCTCAGCTCATAAATATGCAAAGCGATGTAGTGAAACCAAGTATGGCTCAATGCAAAAACAAAACAAGTCGTAAAAAATCTATGCAGTTGAGAAAAAATCAAGGCAGAATCAAAATTTATCAAAAAATCAAATTCGAATATTCACGCATGAAGCCTGAGCAAATGACCGAAGTTCCAGACAATCCGAGTAGTTCAAGATGCAATGCAACAAGTAGCAGGTTCGAACAAAGACTGAGGTGTCTTAACTATCATCACAGCTATAAAAAAGTCATGGTCGAAGTCAAAGGGAACAAAGAACGAAATCAACATCATCAGGAAATTCAAAGCCGTGATGACCAACGAATCAAGCTAGCCTAAATTTAAGCCGTGAGAATCAAGTAATAGGAAATCTACAAATATGGAAAAGTCATAAAAAATCACGAACATCGATACAAAATTGAATGGCCAAAGCATAGCAAGTGATGAATTCAAACAAATATATACGAACGAAAATCAAGCGGTTCGAACCCTATTTAAAACCCTTTAACATCATTGGTAGAGATTTATTCGAGTTCAAGCAATAAAAGAGAGGAATAATCATTCAACTCGAATAAGAGTCGAGTACAATATAAATCAAAAAGGAATAAACATACCAATTCATGCAACAATAGATCTCGAATTTGAAGCCGCAAACAATCACTTATAGAAGAAAGCATTCAACAATCAATTCAACAAGGCGGCGATTTCATTCCAGTAGCCCAAATTTCGAAACGTAGAGGAACGAACGAAAGCGAACACAACCATTTTTCACAAAGTAGTATCAGGCCGAAGATGTATAAAAGAAAAGACGAATATTTTTTAATGAATTATTATTGGGCCGGTTTAATATTTTGGGCTGTGATTTTAAACTAGGGTTTTTAGTTTTGTCTTTTAAATTGTTTTCAAATTTGTATTTTCCCTTTTAAACGTTTTAAATTCTAGTCGTGTGACTAGGGGACGAACTACGATGGTGTAGTTCGAGAATTCGCAACTCGGTGGCTGAGTTGTGGTAGGGTTTTGAGCATAAAGTTAGGTTAGTCGATAGCGGGTGTCGCGAGTACGTGTGTAAGTGTCTAACTACTTAATTTCTAGTGGAAACCTTGAGGGCAACATGTAGGTAGGGTTTTGCCGAAGCTGGGTAAATCTGTGTGCTCTGTTTTCTCTTCTGCTATTATATGTGCTGCTATAATTCTACTGTACCTGTGTTGAAATTATTTTATATGCTTCTGCATTAAATTTTTATAATTGATAGTATCATCCTATTCACCCCCCTCCTCTTGGGAGGAATCGATCCTACAGCTTATTGGTCCCCAATTCTTCCCACTCCTTAACTTTGGGGATGGAGTCAATAATAGCATTTCTAGCATGCCAGATCATTCCTAATATACGATGAGGATGACCAATCTCTCATAGAGAAATACTGCATAAATTGTGCTCGTGTTTGCAATAAAAATTATATATTGTATAGTTACTATGTAGTTTTGCAAATAAAATGTATAACAAGCACGTACTCACTCTTATATAGGTATACTCATGATATAGTCTAGGGTGAGAACTCGTAACCTATCCCTACTGAATCACGTTATCAACTCAGATCAATCACATAACCTAAGCTCTAATACTAAACGTAATAGCCACTCTACACCACTGATGCTCAAATAATTGAATAGCGCGCTACTGGAGCATCCAGACAATGTCAGACAGTTGTCAAGGGAAAGAGATAGAAATAAAGACGAGCAGCAGAAAAGGAGAGAAGAGAATAAAAGAAAAGAGAAGGAAATAAACATTCACAAAATCACATAACCTATCATATATCTCACAACGCTTTAGATAAAATATAATAGTAAAAATTTTCAGATATAAAACAGATGAGACAGTAATAACTATATAAACTATAGAATCTGAGCACACAGGTTCATACAGTTATACAAAATAGTAATAGAGTTTATACAATTGATAAATAACTCAAATAATCAACCGTCTCTAATAATAGTAAGTCAATACTGTCAAGGCTCCACAGTGTCATATAGCGGAATATACAAAATAACTCAAAATATAAATATGAGAAAACATCACCATTTGCAAGTCCATCTTCATAGCTCCAATAACTATTTACACCATCTATCTTGTCTACTCATTTAAGAGCACCTGAGGTAATAAAAAGCGAAGCATAAAAGCTCGAGCCAAACAATAGTCTGGTGTGAGTGACAAAGAATCTCAAAACACTATAGAAGTCGGTATATTATATAAAATAGTGGGCGTGGAGAATCAAACCTGACTCGTCCCTACAGCTATAGAGTTAGTGCATAAAATCGAATATATACTACTCCATGGTAGTCATCATGGGTGTACTATACATCAAAGTACTAAGGGTGTAAGGTGAAAGAAACAATCAAACAAACATGGCATACATCATCCATCCTTACATTCACTCACTCGGTGCATTGGAAAACTCATAGGCTTGGGGACTAGGCATGTCACCGCACAAATCTATCCTAATATCATGAGACTAGATATGTCCAAGCATCAATCCATTCCGGAGACTAGAATGTCACCATGTCAATCCATCTCAAAACTCAAGACTGGATACGTTACCTCGTCAATCCAACTCAACACTCGACACTAGATATGTTACTGCATCAATCCATCTCGATATCGAGAGCATTATTGATCCCTTTACACCCGTCATCCATTCTAGAGCGCATCTTGAATCTGTCCTTACAACTCTCATATGAAGTCATTGTACCCGGGAACTACTCTAGACAACCATCATAAGTCATATAGTGTCATCATTCATCCCATAGCCTCCTTCCGACGATCCCCTACGACTCATAGTCAACTACTCTACAACTCAAAGTACAACTATCCATCATTGAAGTCGTCACTTCCCATCATGGAACCATCATCGTCGAACTATGGAGTCATCGCGTCGAAGCATCACATCTTTGCTTCACTGCAAAAACCGCTCGTCGAAGAGCCATATCACCAAAATCAAACATCAAACGAAATAACAAACCATCATATCCTACTGCTTAAAGCCGCTCCAACATCTATGTCAAAATTGGCCAAACTAGCCACCAGCAGTAGTGTTAGATGTCGACCACTCAAGAGTAGTCGATAAAAACCACTTTTGTCATATACCTAACCAAAAATGGTTAAACATAAGCCAAAGGAAAACGTCTGGCATCTATCCCAAAATATAATGCACAACTCCAAATCCATCTTCTGTCTTCGTATCCATCGACATGCATGATATTCTATGCATGAAATCATATCCTATGGGTTATTTCTAATATTATATCGCCTTGGAATGATATTTTCAACAAAAAATACCAAACTAACATATAAACAAACAACAAGCATTCTAATGCTTATAATAGCCTACATGCATTTATAAGAACACAATACAATCCATTTAAGCAACCAATATGGGAATGTCAGGTTTATATCAAAAAAGCCTAAATCTGTCCATATTGTCAAAATAGTACATAAATGGATAAATTTGATATTTAGTTCCAAACTAGTTTAAAACACTTTTAATTCTTTTTATAAAATAATATATAGGCTAAGTACTTTAGAACTCACATTTTAAATTTAGAAAACATTTCTAAACGTCTTTTTAATACTATACAAACAATCATAGTATAATTAGAGACAATATCACTCACCTCAACCAAATCCATCCAAACCTTTGCCAAGTCATAGAGCTCTCCATCATTAGCACAATGCAAGAAACGATGTCCAAAATGGACCTCATATACAAAAGATATGCACAATATAATTATCGTATTATTTAAATTATTAAATTAAGTTAACTATAATTAATTAAAATTAATTATCTTAATTAGGAGATAATCTCTTTCTTCCCCGGTTTCTCAAAATCCTGTATTTGCACACTTCACGTTTTGGCCATGCTTCCTCCATACTGGTATGGAGCTTCGATGGATGAAAACAAGTGCCATTTGCACCGTTGGTTCTCTCTTTGAATCCCCGACGCATCGACACCAAAATCTCGTACTCCAACCCCTCATCCCAATATGCATAGCCCTCAATCCCTCTGTGCTACACAAAACATGTGATCACCTAGTCTAGATTAGACCCGAAGTTGATAACATGAAGAGGAGCATATCACGAAGAGAAACGTCGGTGTACCCTCGTTTTCACTCATCTTCATCTCCTCTTCCGTCTAACTCAAACCCTTGTTTCGAACATGCTAACACCGGTTGCCTAAATTGACATTGCATGCTATAAATTAAAATGGATGCGTATCCCTCCTCTCTATGATTCCAAAGAACCTATTTTGTGATTTTTAATCAAGAGAAGGTTCATCAACCCGATCTAAGAGTCGATCAAATCACCTAGCTTTGGCCTTTAGGAATTCATCATTGCTGGGAGATAGGCAACAATAAAGAAAGAATTCTCAAAATTGGATTGCTAATGTGTTGGTTTCTAGAGATAAAAACCTATACGTGGCTAGATTTCCAACTTTGAACTTAGAAAAATTCAAATGCAGCCCGAAGATAGGCAACGTCGAGGAAATAATACTTGGAATCAAGTCATAAAATCATCGATACCTGGAGATAGGAGCTGGGGTATGAATGAGAGTCTTAATAATAGAACTAGAAACCAAGCCGGACATACTTGGTCGAGGATAAGTAAGGATGGTCATAAAGTCTCAAAAACAAGAATTTATCAAGCTTCCACGATTTAAGATCGGGATCGAAAAAGTGCACTTATACTAGGGGCAATCAAAAAGTTTGCCCCATGATCCTATTAACTTATAAATGCTCGAAGTCAGGCAATTGGAATGATAAATCCCATGTATATGATAAGCATGCAAACAACTGGTCGAAAGGAACTTGGTTAGGCACCAACAAGAATAACCATAGAGTTGGTTAAATAATGGTTCTATTTTATCGAATGAGGCATTTTGGCAGTTATAAATAGGGCTGAGTAAGGATATAACCATAGAAATTGTAGAAATATTATTTATATCGATAGAGTTGTAGTAAATAAACATATTGCATAGAAAAAGTGAGTATAATATAGAAAGATTGTAGTACAGGAAGTTATATTATATACATAGGCAGTAATATATCGCAGGAACAACACAGTACATAATGGTACAGAAAAGTAAACAAGAGAAATATTGCAGGACAAAAGTCAATTTTTCATCACCGCACCTTTTATGTACATCATAGGAAAGGGATGTACCCGCAAAATCACGGCCTGTTAAAAATAAGAAAAATCTAAAAGATATAGACTCCACAACACAAAATACACGACCTTCAGTTGGCAAGCTCCAAATACTATCTTGTTAGTCTTCCATTTCTTGCCACCTCTTCCTATAGAATCTGTAGGATGAGTCTTACGCATTTTCTTCTCATCTTTAATCACCCTACCTGGGGAAGTATCACCCTTTGAATGGGTAGACTCATCATTGGCTATGGTATGGGGGTCATTAGGTTTATTGGTGGGAGCTTTACCGAGATTAGTCCTAGGAGGCCTGATCTTGAGTATAGGAAGCTTGGATGGGGTTTACAGGAGTTGAAGACATAGGCTGCATGGTGTCGGGCTCGGATTTCACCTGGATCTTCTCAAAGTCGACCTTTCATCTCTTCGCTATCATGGTATTATCATTAGGGTCTATGGCTTTGGTTATAGTAATGTCTTTACCCCGGTATATGGAAACATTCTCCAAGTTTTCTAGGGCAGCTATTTTCTTAGAATCAGGCAATTAGGCTAGAACCAAAAAGAGGAGTAGAGACAAAAAATCCCATGGGGACAGAAATAAATGTGGTGAAGATAGCCATAGATCCTAAGCCTTAAGTGGCTGGAGGTGGAGGAGGTAAGTGCGGGTGACCTACAAGTTGGAAAGCAGAATGATAATGTTTAATGATGGATTTAGTAGAGAACTAAAGCTTCTCAAAGACTGGTGAGCCAAGAGATATACCTGACCTCGGGCTTCGAGCCTTGATGGAAATTATGAATTCCCCCTCTTTAGTCCCATGCTCCTCCATTTGACTTATGGAAAAAGCAATGTAGGGATTGTGAGAAGTATTTACTGTAGAAATTGGAGTCACACGGGCTATTTGGAGCTAACCCTCGTGGAGGCAGGAATAATCATCGTTGGCTCTCCAAATTTTTGAATGGACACTTCATGCTAACTCGATGAGAGCTTCGGCGACGGCTGTAGCAGTAGCAGCAGCATTAGCACCCTCTACAGCAAGGAGGGCCTTCCCTATAGCGAGTAATTCTATGTCCTCTGCATCAAGGTACATAGTCATCAGTTCTTCCTCAAAACGATTGACACGGTCCGTGCGGCTCAGCGTAGCACTACTTCCCAAGCATTGGCGAGAGTTTTGATTTAGTTATCCCCTAACCACTTCATATTCTTTTTCATAATAAAGCTAGCATATAAGTTTTAGAGATTATTATTTAGCTTATCTCCCTCTGGCCTTCATCTCCTGAAGTTCTTTAACCTTCTATTGAGAAACTGCAAGCGCGATATCATTGGCATATTTTTCAATCGATAGGTGCTCCAAATCATTAGCTAACTTATGCTTCTCTTCATGAAGTTTAAGATTTTTTTTCTCGAAGCCTTTTAACTCGGCTGCTTATTACGAGACAGTCCATCCCTAGCTCGTATAATTACATCCTTTTGACTAAGAGCCAGGTCCTTCTCTCTAACTTGCTTCTTTAATTTAGCGCCTTCTTTGTGGGCGATCTTCAAGTTATTTCGCATCACGATTTCGGCATGATTGTGAGCCATTTTCATTCCTTCTCTTAAGCTATCGGGAACTGGCTTTTGCTTGAAGGGAGACATCCCTCTCTCTTGTGACCTTCATCAGGTCAACCTCCCATTTAAAGATCCTCTCATATGTTGCCTTCTCAAAATCAAAGGATCAAATATTAGTATAGTTGATTTTCTTCATGTTAGAGAGGGCTTGGTATAATTTTTTCCACTTGTATCCTTCATTGACATGCTTTTAGACATTTTGAACACCTGATCTGCCACTTCCTTTGGAATATCCTCAATGTCCTAGTCGAACTTCACGCCATGCAAGAAGAGTTTGGGAAACGCAATATGTAGGTGTAGAGGAGCAAGTGGAAGGGTAAGACTCCCTTGGAAGTAGGTGGAATTATTGTAGCCAGAGAATGAGAAGTAGGGACTTAATGCTGTGAAGAAGTGTGAGCTTCGAAATTGGGCAGAATAGCATCGGAAGAAGGGCCATGAAGATCAAAACAATCTTTTTGGCGTTTGGCAAGATCATGAGATAACTCTTCTCCCACCTCTCTCTTCCTCCTATCCTTCTCCCTTTCCTTCTCTTTCACTCTCCCTATCAGCTCGACGGTCTTCTTCATCCTCTCAATCTTTTCTCCTCTATCTTTCCTTATCGGTCTCACGACGAGGCTAATAGCTGGAGCTTGGTGGATAAGGATCGACTGTCTTCCCTTTAAAATCATCCCTGCTACATGAAAGAGCTCTGTATCTATCATGACCCGTGGCACCTAAAACAAGTAGATGAATGTCATAAGTATTGGAATTTTAGAACACAAATGAATGCGAGAATGCATGTCTGTGATCAAGTGAAGTTTATGTTGCCGATGACCCCTCTAAGAAAAATAAAGATCGTGTTTGCATGGGCGTAAAGATGGAGTCTCACCACCTTTATCTATATGTGTTCAAGAAGAGAAATCAAAGCCAGAGCATGCCTTCTCTAGAATATCATAGATAGAGAAGTCAATTTCGTAAGTAACCCGCAAACCGGTGAAGACATCACTAAAATAATAGGCTTGAGTGGTAACCTCTCTAGAGGGAAAGCGGTTTTTTCTCCAGCCGATCTAGAAATTTCAATGGTATCCTGCTTCTAATAGGGTGAGTTTGGAAGTTCAAGACTTTTAAAAGGTGTCTCACTGAATGATTCACCTCCTCTATGCTAGCATTATATTTTTTATCACTATCACTGGCGCCCTCTACCTTTTATTAAACCATTGATTCTTTTCCCTCTCTTCTTCCGGGTCCGTCACTTTCTTTGGGAATCGATGGCATTTATACAACTTCATTCTTTACCCTTAGGGCATCACTAACGATTTGTCAACTCTTCTCTCAACGGACTTCTCCGCATGCACTACACCTAAAGGACCTTCAACCTCACCTTGCAAATTTTCGCTGGAGTTGTGAGTACAATGAGCGGTTTAGGAAAGCATCGGAGCTACTCAAAGGACTCGAATCGGGAATGGCCATCCTTCCTGGGGATAATAAACTGCACCACCGAAGATTTTCATTGGTTTTGAGATAAGAAGTAGTACGGTGCTGGAATGAAACCTCCTATAAACCTTCCACGGTATTAGGATGCTCGTCATGGATTCTCAAGCGGGGATGCCTGGAAATAAATAAACAGAAAATTAAGTACTTAAACAAAGTAAACCCAGGCATGGAAAGAATAGAAGGAAAGAAACTCACTTCCAAACAGCCAAACCCCATCGAAGCCGTATGGGCATCGGACGAAGTACTCATTTTAAAAATATAAGTGCTTGCTGTGAAGAGATTTGATGATTTTGCACTTGAACCAAGCCACGATAATCATATAGCAAGGAGACTCTTGCCTTTACTTGAAATGAATGAGATAGGTAAGCTCTTGGAAGCTTGGAGCTAGATTGATGCGATTCATGAAAAGAATATAAAAAGAACTTGGGAAAGCACAACCATTCAGATGGATTTGAGTCGGAGCTAACGTGAGCTCCTACAAAACCATGCAAAGGAAAGGATTGAAGGGTGACACAACACCGTCGAGGCACAAAAATATGTTGCAAGCGGTATACCCCAAAGGAGGGAGATGAGATTATTCGCCTTGAGTAGGAAACCATACATCACCCTCAATAATTCGATGTTGGAGACAGATATTCAGAAGCATTTTTGTAGAAATGACAGTTGGCATTTGGTCGGGCAGATCATTCAGGATCCTTAGACCAATGTATTCATTCAAAGGAGAAGGTTAATTTTGCAATGGAACTATTGGAACAACTACATTTTGTAACTCAAAAATTATCGAACATCCGTGTCTAACGGGGGATAGAAGGCGAAACTTGAGCTGTGGAGGATCCAGCTTCAGGAGCAGTAGACGTTCCCTCACCAGACTTAAAGCATGGTGATCGACGAGTCGTCTTGGCATTCCACATGGACAAGTATGTTTTATCTTAAATAGCAAACCCGTGTGGCCAACGAATGGAATGCAAAGGATGTCGACGTGCAATGACCAATTGGATTACGATCGTTGATCGGGGCAAGTGAAATGATAATCTATGCAGTACGAGTCCAGTGTCCTGTATACCACCAACGAATCATCCTATGTAGATAGCTCGCTCGTGCTAGAAAAACAAGTCACATCATATGATGAACCGTTTATCGAAACTTACTTATTATTGATTAATAATCGATAACAGAACTACTGTCCGGAGTGTTGCAGAAGCTTTTCTTCACAGGAGCACTAGAAATTCAACAATAGGAAAAGAAAACCAATGGAATTATCCAACATGACCATTCGTGGAGTGAACCGTGCTATTGGAATTCAAGAGACTATCCGAGAACAACCGTGCATTGACAAGAGTTTGCCAAAGTCGAAGAGTTGGATTCTAGAATGGCATGCACATGACCAAGGAGAAACTTGAATTCACCATAGGACAAACGCAACCCAAACTTTGACCATCTCCTATCAACTGAAATTGGTCGCGCCTCCATCATCACCATCATTATGTCAACGACCAATCGTCAACCTTAGATAGTTGAAGTGTTGGATCGGTAGTTAATGCTTTAAATTCTTTGGCCTAAAAGCTTTAAAAGACATCTGAAGTGAAGCGCTGGTGGCAATATTAAAGGCAGTGTGTGATAACCGCCCAACTCCTCCAACGCTAAAAACACATAAGAGAGTGTGATGTTCCCATGCCCGGCCGATGCAGGATGATTGCCAAGGGTGAAAAGAAAGAAAATCAAACACAAACCTGTAGAACATCTCACAACACCTAGATAAAATGTAATATAGCAACATAGATACAAACCAGATGAAACAGTGATATAACCAAATGAACCATGCAATAAAAAAAATGGAGCACAGCTATTTCACTGACTATACAAGAACTATAAGAAAGAGTTTATTCATCTCGCATCTCCTAAATAAACTCCAATACTATCTTCAATAATACAAGTACCATCGTAGCTACAAGGTACTGCACAGTGGAATCCAACATCAACAGAACAATAGAATAAAAGAATATACCCATCAGCTACCCACGACATAGTCTGCATCCACTTTCCATCTCCTCTTCTGCTCCTGCCTGTAACTTCACACATATATAGACACATGGATTAAAAAGGAAAAAGAGTTCAATTATTTTTGGACTATGCCAATTTCTATACCTCCAGCCCAACTCAAGGATCTAGTGGCTATTGCATAGAAAAAGACTGCCTACGTACCCTTTTCAGCAGATCAAGCCCACATAGTTCTGATTCCTTCTCTTCTTTTGCATCTAAATAGTCATTAGCACATAATAACCATAGCATCCATGCAACCATTTGCAATCATCACAACCAATGGAATCAATGCAACTAATGCAGCCATTGCAACCATCACAACCAATGCTACCAATGTAGCAGGAAACATTACTCTTATGCAACCACAGAATCACCAAAGGTACTAACACCATATTAATAACACAACATTCACAACAACCAACTACACACTGAGTAGTAATAATAGTAAATAGGGTATTGAGTATGAACAACCATAACTGACATGTCCCTACATTCAAAGAGTTAGCGCATAAACAAAATATATGCTAAACTACTATCACTAGACGAAAATATGAGATGGAGGGGTACCACGCAGCACATCAAACACATGCCAATACGAGTCCGTCACATAGCCTTACATTTCTTACCCAAATGCATGGGACATATGATAATTCGTGTGCCACCATCGCAAACCATGGACTCAACCGAAATCCCTTTCTAGTCATTTCCATAATGGAACCCAATTGTTATTCCATTCCATCTATCTCCACAGTAGGACACAATCGCAAATCTCACTCACAAGTCACTATCATTAACTTGCCCTTGTGGATAGCGGACGAATTCCATCAATGAGTCATCATCCTCAAAACACTTCTAGACACCTTTTGTAAGTCATTGAGCTACTATGCCAAAGTCCCAAAGCCATTCCATCATTGATGTCGAAGCATCACCCCACTATTTCACTAGTCACCACACGAAGTCCAAGGTCATCCTAAGTTATCATAGAGTCATACATCTATACTCTACATCATAATCGTTGGAGACCCCTAAACTCTGCCCTGAAGTATGTACACACCATACCCAAAGTTTTGTAGCTAAACTCCTCGCTTCACCCTTGTTGATCCATCCTATGACTGAACCAAGCTAGATGCAAGTTAACATATGCCTAGCAACTTACCTCCCAGGGTCCGGCTTCCACCATCGAAACTAATCTTCCAAATAGATCACTGCGATCAGCCACCGAACGAAGCTCCACCATCGATCATCCAATCCTGTTCATCCACCGAGCCTCCACACCATCGAACCAAACCCTACCACCAAACAACCAATCTTGTTCGATCACTTGAGCCAATACCCACCTAACAGTTAATCCTATTTGGTCATCACTCCACCATACCACCAAACCAATCTTCATGCTCGACCATTGATCCAAGATCACCACCGAATCGAATATCTTTTCCAGTCATCAAGCCAGTCCCACCACCAAACCGACTTCCTCGCTCGGCCACCAGATTATTCCACCATCTAACCAATGTCTAGCCGAACCAGCCAATGTTGAACCAAGCTTCACTAATTGTGGTTAAGTCTTCAATGGGAAACTGTGGAAAAAAAGAGTGATTTGAAGGGATGGCTCACCTATTTATAGGAAAAGCCCCAAGCACCGTCCGAATCGACCAATATTGAACCAAGGCAACTCTTCTCCAAACTCCGAACACGCCTTGCAATGACCAGACTCGAATCTTCAAATCACAATATTTCCTAGCCAGATGATCCTAATCGTTATTATGACTACTCTACGGAAAGGAAAATCATCATATCTTTCCCTTGGAAGTTGTCCTAGATGCTAATTTGGCTCTTATCCAATGATATAGCCGAAAAAAGACTTCTAGGGGTGAAATCGTCCAGAAAAATTCTGAAGATAGAAAATGTCACTAATATGCATTTCCCAAAGCTATAGAGTCATATGACCTCATATGAATTAAATAATAATATTTTATGATTCTTCGATATGTAAAATACGAGTCATTACACTCTCCCCCTTTAGGAATTTCACCCTCAAAATCCCAACTCGAACAAGGCAAAGTCAAACATATCTACCCTTCATGCCTATCATCCATTAGCAATACACTCAAGTCCTTCCTCCCATAGGAACAATACACCTAGGCCGGTACATATCCTCATTACCACTTGCACAACTCCAAAGTGCATCGTGGTCTTCCTTCCCGCTAGAAGAAAAGAATATTACCTATGAACATTAGTACAAGCCCACGCAGCTCCTAACACTCCACTTTATCTCTAAATGCCAATCACTCACCACACAGATACCGTAGGCACTCCTCGTTTAGATATACTCCTACAAAGGACCCTCTTGCTCTTTGAGTGCCGCCTTTCTCGATGATAAAACTCTAGTCCAAGTCAATATGGAACTCGATATATATACATATCAATAGTCTTGACTAGCTCCGAATGTTTCCCTTTCCATTGGAAATGATGATGAATATCTTTATAGGATCCCAAGAGAACATACCAAGCAAACCGTAATTGTACCCTCACAGGTGCATAGTCCTGCCCCAGCCTTTGCTCTCCTCCTGTCCCAATCGTCATTCTCAGCCCCTCTCTATGCATCATATCTCCGTATCCCTCTGACCACTCTATTCCAAATGATATCAAACTCAATGACGTCGAACAAAATGGCCACTGGCGACAAAGATTCGCAACTAAAAACTCTTTGTCTCAATGAACGCGCCTAAGTTTGTCTAGCTATCGCCAAGTTTGAAACAACTATGGGTTCGTATATTGGGCCAGGAGACAGCCCTAATCTACTCACTAAGTTATTGGATGAAAGGCTCTAACATATCAGTATCAAATAAAAAACATATAGGTGTAGCATAGATGCAAAGCATACCTCGGATAATGATGCCCTTACCCTTCTCCTTTGTTGATGGAGTATTCGAAAAAGCTAGGACAACATTCAAAGTGTAAGAAGACAAAGCCTGCTTATTCCTCAACAGTTTCGGACAATCTCTCTTCATGTGCCCGGTCTTATCACAGTGGAAGCACTTGTTCTGGTCTTCTCCTTCCTAAGATTGCTTCTCCTTCCCAAGATTGCTTCCACTTTCTCTTGCCTCCCATGCTCACTTATGGCTTTGGTCCTCCTTTAGTAATAGCCCGGCTTTTGGTTTCAAATATGGGCTCTCGTGCTCCATGGCTTTTTCCACCACCCTTCCAAAGGTCTCATCAATATGGCTAACCATCCAAGTAAAGAGCTCCGAATGAGCTGTCCTCGTGCTCTCCACGGACTCCTAAGCCAGCATGCCTCCTACCTAAAGCAATAAGGTGTCATGTTCATACTAAATACCTCTCATCATCACTAAGGAGGATTAAATCATCACCAAGGTCTTGCATGACAATAGCCATCACCAGGCCTTCACATCATCAACAAGATGCTACTATATCTTGGCTATTTCCAAGGTCTTTCTCACTCGATCATCCTTGAAGCCTCGCTTCACCAAGACCTCCTCCATTTCCTCGAAGTCTAACTTTGGTATAACCATTTCTAGAGTCTCACCCCATCATGATCGTTCCTAAATTCTCACCCTGCTATAACTTTCTCAAAGTCTCTCGGATACATGATAACTTACTTTACAACCTCTCAAATTGCCGGCATCTCATGCCATATGCTATTCCTTCGGATACGTATCTCATAAGTATTGCCCTCTCAGTACAAGCCATACCATCTCGTAGTCCATGGTACACAGGCAGGTATCCTTACATACTCCTGCCCCTAGGAACAACCGTCCTATCTAAAGTTATCGGTAATCTCTTCAGCATCTAACTTGATCGAAAAAAATATCTCATGCTCCTCTGCATCACTTTAACTTGTCAAACGAGCTTTCCCAGACTACTCTAATCTCATCCACTTAAAGCACCCGATCAAATTCCTCGCGCTTTTGAGCAAGGCTCCAAATCCATCTTAGGTCATCCTGGGTGGATAGAAGTTGTCTATTGCACCTCACCATCACTCATATATGTTGGGTATATGACAAATCATATGTCATAATCACAAACCAGCGACCCAATCATAATCCCGGCTTCATTATTGCTCGAATCCATGCCACTCAAGCTCACAATCGCAAAAGCCTAGGGCAATCTCCAATTGTAAGATCTGGACATAATCGCAAATCCAAGTGGGAGCTACCTACACACCCCTTCATTACAAGCACATTAGAAGCCTTCGAGTTGTCAATAATCCCTTTACACACGTCTCATAATGGAACTCAATCGTTATCCATCAGGCCATCTCCATAGGAAGACATAATCGTTAATCCCACTCGCAAATTTCTATCGTTAACTTGCCCTTATGGATTTCCACTATGATTCCAATCATAAAGTCGTCATCTTTCACTCAAATGCTTCAGATATGTGATAACTCTCTCAGATGCTCAACTCATTGCCTACACAGATAGATAGGAACTGGACACATGTAGATGTCTAAAATATAGGTCCATACAGACTACCTTGGGTACACATAGACTACCATGTCCCACTATTGAGCATCACAACCACCAAATTATCCATCAATCCCTTAGTAGTCATACCAAGAGTAGAATTATCGTATAGATGCTCACTCTTACCCATACAAATGGCTAAGGATTGGACACACGTAGACATCGAAACACATGGGTATACATAGGCTACCTTTTGCTACTCACGAGCATCACAACTTCATGTTCCACCCTTCAAACTATCGCATAGAACCCGTCCTTTCGGTACATCACTAGATGCTATAACCACTCACCACATTGAGTCGTTGTACTTCATTAATTTCCATCCCAAAGTCACCTAGAGCTAGCGTGGGGTCATCTATGCTTACCCCAAACCAACTCCCAAGACTACCAAGCAACCGCAAGCCTTGCCCCGAAGTCTATTTCCAAACTCCAGGCTCCAAAGCTTCCAAAACACCAAGAAACTCCTTGTATTGCTCCAAAGCTAACACTCCAAAAGCACTACTCCATATTCTGACTGATGTCCCCGTGTTTGACATGAAAATGCGGTCCCACCGAACAGAAGCAACAACGAATATAATTTCCTATTTGGTTCTACTCAAAACCAAACCAACAACTACCAAACATGATTTCCTATTTAGCCCTTCACCAGCTGAGCCAAGCTTCTACTAAACAAAATTTCCAATTCGGTCCTTCACCACTAACCTATGATCCTTCTTTTGCTAAAGTCACCCACCGAACCACACTATGCCTGTCTGAACTTTTGTCGAACCAAAACTTGTACCTCCTTCGGCACATCAACATAGCGTCGATTCCATCGCTACATTTATCACTTCGATCCTCTACATCGCCTGTGCAATAATATGACTCCAAATGCTCTAGGGCCTATCAATTGAAGTCAATCCTATGGTTCCTTCTTTAGTTTGCTCCGACGGGCGTTTTTAATCCTGCAAGAATACTTGCAAACACCATGCCTACAAACAACACATAACATGAAAATATGTAATAAAAACGCTCTCTTTTTATATATTTTTAACCTAACAAAAAGTGTAAATTGACCTATCTTTAGTGGCTAAATCTTACCCAAGGCTTAGGGAGTGGCTAAATCTAAGCTATGATACCATATGTGATGATAGCTCTACACCTTCGGCACCCAAAACACATAAGAGAGCGCGCTGCTCCCATGCCCAGTCGATGTAGGACAATTGCTAAGGTTGAAAAGAGTGAAAACCAAACATAAACCTGAGGAAAATCTCATAGTGTACAGATAAAACATTATATAACAACATTGATGTGTAATAGGCAAGACGGTGATATAATCAAATGAACCATGCAATAAAACATCAGAGCACAACTGGTTCACTGACTATACAAGAACTATAATAAAGAGTTTATACATCTCGCATTTCCTAAATAAGCTCTAATAATGTCTCTACTAATACAAGTACCATCATAGCTACATGGTACTAACAGCGGAACCCTACATTAACAAAACAATAAAATAAAAGAATAAGCCAATCAGCTACTCACGACATAGTTTGCCTCCACTTTCCATTTCCTTTTCTACTCCTGCCTATGACTTCACACCTATACAGAAACATGGAATAAAAAGGAAAAAGATTTCAACTATTTTTGGTTGGTGCTAATTTCTATACACCCCAGCCTAACTCAAGGATCCAGTGGCTATTGCATTGAAAAAGACTGTCTACATACCCCTTTCAGGGGATCAAGCCCATGTAGTTCTGATTCTTTCTCTTTCATGCATCCAAATTAATGTTAGCATATAATAACCATAGCATCTATGCAACCATTTCTAATCATCACAGCCAATGGAACCAATGCAACTAATGTAGCCATTACAATCATCACAATCATTGCAACCAATGTAGCAAGAGATACTACACCTATGCAACCACCAAATCACCAAAGTTACTAATCCGTCGTATTAGTAACACAACATTCACAAAAACTAACTAAACACTGAGTAGTAATAATAGTAAATCGGGTATTGGGTATGGAAAACCATACCTGACCTGGCCACGCATCCCAAGCGTTAGTGCATAAGCATAGTATGTGGTAAACTTCTATCACAGGACGAAACTATGGTGTGTAGGGGTACCGTAGAACACATCAAGCACACGACAATATAGTGTCCTTCACATAGCATTGCATCTCTCACCCAAGTGCGTGGGATATATAATAATTCATGTGGCATCATTACAAGCCATATACTCAATTTAAATCTTTCCAGGCATTTTCCATAATGGAACCTAATCGTTATTCTATTCCAGTTGTCTTCATAGTAAGACACAATTACAAATCCCACTCGCAAGTCACTATCGTTAACTTGCACTTGTTGATAGCTGGTGAGCCCATAATTGAGTCATCATCCTTAGAACGTCGCTAGACACCCTTTTTAACTCATAAAGCCAATATGCCAAAGTCCCAAAGTCATCACGTCTTTGACGTCGAAGCAACCCCACTGCTTCATTAGTCACTGTATAAAGCCCAAGGTCATTTTGAGTTATCCTGGAGTCATTCATCCAACTCACCATCATACTCATTAGAGACCCCACAACTTTACCCTAAAGTACGTCAGTGCCATACCCAAAGTCCATAACAAAACTCCATGCTCCACCCTTGTCGATCCATCCAATGACCAAACCAAGCTAGTTGCAAGTCAGTAAACGCTAAGCCAAGTCACCTTACAGGGTCCGATTTCCATCATCGAATCGAGTTCTATGCTCGATTGCTACTCCACCTTGCCACTGATCAAATCACCACGACCGGCCACTGAACCAACTTCCACCATCGATCTGATTTCCTTACTCGGCCACCGCACCATTCCACCTTCAAACAAATGTCTAGCAGAACCAGCCAATGTTGAACCATGCTTCACTAGTGGCGATTGGGGCTTCAATGGGAGGTGGTGGAAAAAGAGAGTGATTTGGGAGGGATGGCTCACTTATTTATAGGCAAAACTCCAAGCACCCCTCGAACTGACCAATACCGAACCAAGGCAACTCCTCTCCAAACTCCAAACATGCCTTGCACTGACCAGATCAATATATCAAATGACCATATCTCCTAGCTAGATGATCCTTGCTATTATAACAAATCTATTAAAATGAAAACCATCATAGCTTTGTAATGAAAGTGGTCTTGGATGCTAGTTTGGCTCCTATCCAATGCTATAGCCGAAACAAGTCTTTCAAAGGTAAAATCGTGCAAAAAAATTCTAAAGGTAGGAAATATCACTAATAGGCATTTCCCAAAGCTATAGAGTCACACGCCTCATACAATAATATTTTACGATCAATGCAATTGTGGCCCTACACCTCCAGCACCTGAAACACATACGAGAGTACCCTGCTCCCATGCCCGGCTGATGTAGGAGTATTGCCAAGGGTGAAAAGATGTAAAATCAAATACAAACCTATCAAACATCTCCCAGCACATGGATAAAAAGTAATATGGCAACAGAGATGTAAAACAGGCGAGACAGTGATGTAATCAAATGAACCATGCAATAAAAACATCAAAGCACAACTAGATCACTGACTATACAAGAACTATAATAAAGATTTTATATATCTCGCATCTCCTAAATAAACACTAATACTTTTACCAATAATACAAGTACCATCATAGCCACAGGGTATTGCACAACGGAATTCCAACATCAACAAAACAATAGAATAAAAGAATATACCAACTAGCTACCCACGACATAGTCTGCATCTCTTACCTAAGTGTATAGGATATATGAAAATTCATGTGGCACCGTCGCAAACCATGGACTCAACCGAAATCCCTTTCCAGGCATTTCCATAATGGAACGCAATCGTTACTCCATTCTGGATGTCTCCATAGTAGGACACAATCACAAATCCCACATGGTAAGTTACTATCGCTAACTTGCCATTATGGATAGCTGGTAAATCATCATTGAGTCGTCATCCTTTAAATGCCTCTAGACACCATTCGTAAGTCATAGAGCCATTTTGCCAAAGTCCCAAAGCCATCCCATCATTGATGTCGAAGCATCACTTCACTACTTTACTAGTCACTGAACGAAGTCGAAGGTCATCTTGAATTATCTTGGAGGCATCCATCCTTGCTTCCCATCATATTCTTTAGAGATCCCCAACCTCTACCCTAAATTAAGTCCATGCTATACCCAAATTCTATAACTAAACTCCATGTTCCACCCCTATCGATCCATCCTATGATTGAACTAAGCTAGATGCAACTCATCATACGCCTAGCCAAGCCACCTCCCAAGGTCCGGCTTCCACCACCGAATTGAGTTCTATGCTCGATCGCCGCTCCACCTTGCCACCTATCAGATCACAACGATTGGGCACCGAACCAAGCTCTAACACCCAACATCCAATCTATTTCGGCCACCGAACCTCCACACCACCAAACCAAACCCTACCACTGAACAACCAATCTTGTTCAGTCATCTGAGCCAATACCCCCCAAACAGCTAATCATGTCCGGTCACCGCACCATCGAACCAAACTTCATGCTTGACCACTGATTCCAACCTCACTGCCAAACCAAATATCTTGTTTTATCATCAAGTGGTGGAAAAAGAGAGTGATTTTTATAAGATGGCTCACTGCTTTATAAGAAAAGCCCTATGCACCCCTTCGAACCGACTAATACAGAACCAAGCCAACTCCTCTCCAAACACTAAACTTTCCTTGCACTGATTTGAATTAAATCTTCAAATAGTCATATCTCCTAGCTAGATGATCTTAATCGCTATTATGGCCACTCTGTGGTACCATCATATCTTTCCAATAGAAGTGGTCTCGAATGCTGATTCAACTCCTATCTAATGCTAAAGCCGAAATAAGAATTCCTAGGGTAAACTCATCTAGAAAAATTCTAAAAAAAGGAAATGTCACTAATAGGAATTTCCCAAAGTTATAGAATCATACGACCTCATATGGATTAAATAATAATATTTTACAATCCTCCAATATGTAAAATTGGGGTCATTACATGGTGGCTGGGTTTGATTGGCAGCAAAGTAGTCAACGACGGCAAAGCAGTCGATGGTAGTAATAGATGAACGTTGACGAAGCTTGGAACACAAGAGGAGGAAGGAGTCTGGCCAAATTGTCTTAGTGAAAGGAAAAGGAAAGGTGAATAGAAAAATTTCTAAGTATGGAGCTTATATTAGCTTTTGGGGGGATGAAACATCTCGGTACCGAGAGAAACCTCTAGGTACCGAGAGGTATTCTTACCCTAAAAGCTGGCTGAATGCATGGTGAAAAGATAGATGTTTTGAACCAAAAATGGCACAAATATATAAAATTTTATGTAGAGAATAAAATATAAATAAATGTAAATGAATGAGAAATAATCAAGAAAAAATTGTTTGTAGTGGTTCAATAAAGCTTGGGTTACGTCCACTTTAATATTTTATCCGATACTTGGATTTTTAGAATTTAAAGAATATAGAATAGAGAATAACTAGAGCCCTAACTTCCTATTTATAGAGGTAGAGGTCAAAAATCTTGTACAAATATCTCCAAGCCATTATCCATAATTTAGACCAATTCTGTAAAGAAAATAGGTGCCAACTCATCAGTTTGCATGGGTCGTTACAAATCCAAGGTTATGGGTCGGTACTGATCCACAGGATGGCCAATATGGCTATCTTCAACTCTTCATCTTGGCTCGTCTTGTGTTTAGCTTCATGATTCCATTGTCGATTGCACTAATATTAGCTTGCTTCTAGGTCCAAATCATGAAGTTGTGGAAGAACAAATTCACAGCTTCAAGTGCTCATGGAGATTGATGGAAAATCACATTGAATCAAAAAAACATTAGAAATAAGCTGCATTAAGTAAAGGGTATAGGTAGGAGATGGGTCCCCTAAGTGGAGGAAATAGGGGTCGGTACCGACCCATGGATAGTGGTTAGTACCGATCCATAATATGGGTAGACCCATATTACTTTAGTCCTAGGTTATTCTAGCAGCCTTGCAACTTTGTTTTTTTGTTTCCTGGAACTTTGGGCTACCTCTCTGGGCTTCCTACCTTGATAACTCCAAGTTAGACCTATCCAATATGTCCGAATATGGCCTGGCCAAAGGGCATGATAACATTTCCCCTCAAAGTACATCTCATTTCAAACGTGACGTGCTTTGAATCAAGACGAGTCAGAATTGCTATAAAGGACTCCACTCTGTGTTTCGAATGGTCATTATCCTTCTTGCGAATTATTACTGTGAAAATTTATTTCCATTGTCATTCGTCGCGATGCTCTACCAGCAATTGGGATTATAAATCTGGAACATATTCTCATGATCCGTCATCCAAATTTGACGATTTTAAACCAATTCCATTCATAGATCTCTTGGGTTTGAAATTGATCTCCCTTTGAGTCTAGTAGTTGGGTAACGGATGTGTATACATATACATATTCACGTGTATGCTCTTAAGTAGAGCAGTATAGGTGCATGGTCCATCACATGCATATGCTTAGGCATAAATCCACACACACATAAAAATGTATATAAACACATATATAAATATATATATATATATATATTTAAACTCTAAGACTCAGTACTGACCCATAATCTAAGGGTCGGTACCGACTTGAGACTTGGAAGAAAATCCCAAGTTTCATTGCTAAAACTTCGAGTCCAGGGTATATAACCCATCCTTCCCCGCTTCATTTCCTTACTTGTCTTTGCTTATTGAACCAAGTACTCAAGACTGCCATTAAAGAATCTTCTTCAATTGAAACCTACCTTCACTTAGAAAAAATGTTTGAACAATAAATTCCAGAAAATAAAGTAGAGCCGATTGGTAGGCTAGAAATAGATCTGCTCCTGGAACCCTCGAGGATGTTGTAATATTGGAAGATCCTATTGATTCTGCTGCTTTCCAAATCTACGAAGGGTCACTTTTTAGAATATGTGATCAGAACAGGATTCTGTTTGAAGACTTTCTAGCTTCTTTCCCTCACCAAAGACCACAAGACCCCCCGAAAGGTATACGCTACCTATAATAGATATATGTGTTTAGCGGGTTGCATCCCACCATTCAACTAGTTTGTCCGCTGAGTTCTGAATTGCATGCACTTGGCTCCGATGTAGCTACACTCGAATAGCTATGCTTTCCTCCTCAGTACATACATGGTCATCTTAAAGCACTTGAATCGAGTACCCGGCAATGAGAAGATCCAGTACATTTATATCTTCGAGAGCCAAAAAGAGAGTCCATCTCTGATTTACTTGGAACCAGATAGGGTTTGAAGAGTAGCTACTGAGGCATGGAACAAGTTGAGCTACTTCAAGAGCAAGTGATTTTACGTTCGATGTCCGCTCGGGTTTGCACAACGATGGTTGTCCGGACATAAGATTTATTTGGAATGCTTTACGTGAATTTTTGCCTTATAGTTTGCATACTGAACACTTTTTTATTTGTTGTCTAGATGTTCTGATAATACTAGTAGCTTGGTGCTTTCAGACGTAATTAATACTCGTATGGCAGTTTCCGTAGAAGATGGAGACATCAGAACTCTTTTATCAGATGAAAATATTCTTGCCTATGGTTTGTTAGAGGAGGGCTGCAGCACTTGTATCGTCTAAGCGGCTGCTAGCGACGATGACAATGGTGATGATGATAACAACCCAACTGAGGGAGACGAGGTGGATCAAGATTTTCCACCAGTCATAAGTCCTGAGGCTGGAGTGGAAGAAAATATGGAACAAGTACCAGAAGATGCCGAGGAAGATGAAATTAGTGGTGAAAGTAATAAGGCTGGCCAAGGTAACATCGATGCGGGTCATGAGTCTCATCCTAAACAATCTATGGACGATCAACCGCTTGCTCCGAGCAAAAGTTTAATCGTGAAAATCTCCAAGGGGCGGACTTCTACCCAACCTCCACTAGTAATAGATGTAGAGAAAACTCCATCTTTTCCTTCGACAATCTCCTTTACAACAAGGTTTAGGGCCAATTCTTATATAGTTTGATGCTTTTGATGTTAGTAACATCAGTATTAAGGGCATTATTTCTCTATTTGTGTTAAGAAGGACATCATCCTTACCAGTGTCGAAGAGGTTGCTCCTATAAGTAAAGCTCTATCTCACGGTCCATTGGGGGGACACTAGGAGACTCATGCACTTGTGCACTCCACAACACTCGCACTTGGCTTGTGTCCTTGCTTGTTGGATCTAACTTGTTCTTGTTTTCCTTGCAATATCCATGGAAAAAAGGAAATACACATTGTTGCGCCATAATTTATACCTAGTACAAATTACAAATGGTCGAAAGGAAGGCTCATTGGCTTGTAATTACGAGACCCATTATTTGTTCTCGACCTAGAGCTTAAGCACTGGGATCAATATCAGAGAACCCAAGATCCAAAAGCAAAAGCAAAGATGTTAATTGCCCAATTAGGACACCAAGCTCAGTTGAGTGTGGCAACTACCGAGACCAAAAACATTTCAACAATATCAACAATCAATAGCTCAGATACCCCTGGACCGAGATCAATGGTCAATGTAAATGAAAGGAATCAATTGAACTATATATAAAAGCAATAAGTCATCAGTCTACATCAAAGTACTCTCAATAAGATGATGGTAAGTGTTTGACTCCACATCGCCTATAACAAGCCAAGTCATCAATCTACATGAAAGCCCCTGCACCAATGGGAGAACCTAACATTTTCTATAACTAGAAGACCACGTGCTACTGAAATGGGGATGATTATAGATTTTCTGACATTCTACAATCATTCCATATTCCCTACTCTATTTAATAAGTTATAATCAAAAGATTATTAATGGCCGACTATGCAACAAAAGTACTTATACATCAAATTAAGAAGTAAAAGCTTACAACAGAACTTTCAAAATGGACGTAGGGATCTTGGTCTCGAACCACTATGAATCTCGTGTCATTTTACGTTTCTACGCTTATTATCTACATAGTTTCATTGTTCATTCAATTTATCTGCATCCTTTAATAATATTCCAAAATTTATGTAGTGTTATTCATATAAAAAATCTATCTAACGCTTTTGGCGCTAGAAGGAGGTCCCCAACCTCCGTTATTTGTTTCATTTTGGAAAATTCAGTGACATCATCTCTCTAACCATGACTAACTTTGGAAATGAGGAACCAACTTCAGAGTTACCCCCCAACCTCTACATCCAGCTCATTAAAGAAGACAATGACAAGCATCTAGCTACCTTTATCTTGGAAAAGACTAAGATCGAGAGTGTGATCTCGTTTGAGATCAGAAAGCTTTCGGAGCATCTTCAGGAGCCTCTCCAAGAGTTTGCTCAACTCCGAGGAATGGTTAAGGCTATGGCAAAAAAAATCTAGGACTTGAGCATATAACATTGACATATGAAGGTCCATCTCGTCCTACTAAAAGAGCTTTCCTAGTCATCTCTACTCTCCAATCTCAGACGAGACCAAGTCCTCACTCTGCTTAAACAAAGTCTTTCTTGGATTTCTATGGAAACTTGTGGAGAGCTCCATTATCCAAACTATCTCATATCCACCAAAGAAGATCCGATAACTAAATGGACATGAAACAGACGTACGTTGAAGGCTTTCTTAGGCCATGGAAAACATCATCCAAAAAGGGGGATTGACTGAATTCCTTAAATAGTTAATTTAATATCTCATTTTTATAATTACTAACTTCGCTTCTATGTTTTAGGAGAAATTCATGGTATGAAAGCCCATTTAACCAAAGGTATATATACCCCCATTTAAAGATGAAGAGTACTATATGGATCTCTATAATTGAAGGAGTCTTTAACCTTTCGGAAACTCTTATTTGATGTTTAACTCTTTCCTTTCTTGATGGACATAATCTTGTCTTGGCAATAAGATTCCGCTGTCAAAGAATTATTCAAACCATCAAAGATACTATGATGAGATAGAATGTGGGAGAAATAAAAAGATTGTTCACATTGTATGTGAAATTCTGGAGATTGAAAAACTGACGAGGAACATACAAGTTTTGTCACTAACATGGTTTTTTTGCATAAGATAAGGCCCTTCGATCTCAAGAATGCAGGAGCCATATATCAAAGATTAGTTAACCAAATGTTTTCCAAGCACATAGGTCGAAATATGGAGGTATATGTTGACGATCAACATGTTGGTCAAATCTAAACAAACAGAGAGTCGTGTTTTGGATCTAGCCTTAACCTTTAATGTTCTTCGGAAGTACCAAATGAAGCTAAACCCTCAAAAATATACCTTTGGAATATAATCCGAGAATTTCTTGGTTTTTATAGTAAGTTCTAAAGGGATAAAGATAAACCTAGATCAGATAAAAGCTATTACAACATGAAGGCTCCAACTCACTTAAAGGAGCTAATGAATTTGAATAGGAAGATTGCAGCTGTAAATAGGTTCATAAGCCGATCAAATAACAAATGTGTTCCCTTTTTCAACCTTTTACTGAAGCATGTTACTTTAAAATGGACGGACGAATGCCAAAAGGCATTCAAATACCTAGAAAAGCACCTAAGTACTCGCCCAATTTTGTCTAAATCAATGGAAGGAGAAACTTTATTCCTATACTTAGCCGCCTTGGATGAGACCATAAATTCATCCATGGAGAGAGATGATAATAGAATCCAAAGACCCATGTATTATGTAAGTAAAAGGTAAGACTTAGCTGAAAAGCACTACCCAGTAATTAAGAAGCTCGCCTATAGCTTGATATTCGTGACAAGAGAGCTTGGGCTGTACTTCCAAGCCCATCTTATTAAATTCCTTATGGATCAACCGCTTCGACAAGTTTTTGGTGAACCGACGACTGCGAGGAGGTTAATAAAGTTGGAGATAGAGCTTAACCAGTATAAGATGTCGTATGAGTGGAGGACATCAATCAAAGGTCAAGCACTGGTTGACTTCATCACCGATTGCATTTGTTTTAGAACCGAAACCGAAAAAGGAGAAAACAAGGGCAAACAATTTCTTGGTAACCTTTTGTTGATGAAGCCTCAAATGAGCAGGGGCAGGTACCGGTTATATCTTGATAACCTCAGACAATCATCAAATTTGTCATGCAATCAAGCTCACCTTCTTAGCAACCAATAATGTCATCGAATATGAATCCCTAATCACTGGATTAAGAATGGTATTTCCATTAGGATTTTTGAGATCCGAATATACAGTGATTTTGAGATAGTAGTTAAAAAAATTCTTGGTCACTACTAGGCCCAAGACCCTAGGTTAACTTTATATGTTAAATAGGTAAAGCAACTACTTGAAGCTTTTGTGAGTTATCACATAGCTAACATTCCAAAAGACCAAAATGCTAGGGCCGATGCCTTAGCAAAATATGCAAGCTCAAGGGACGTGAGAGAGTTTAACTTCATGCCAATCAAGATCTTAGAGAAACCTAGCATATAGGTACCGAAGAAAGTGTTAGTTATTAAATGGGCTCAAGCTGCTCGAAGTGAATCTACGACACTTGTAATAATTGAGGAAAACTGGATGTTGCCATATATTCGATATTTAATCAAGGACATTCCACCTTCAGATGCCACCAAAGCAAGACGAATCAAACACAATGCATCAAGGTTCTGCAGCATAGATGGAGTACTCTATATGATGGGATTCTCTCCATACTCTCAATATGTATCAATCTCGGAAGGTCAACTATTATTGAAAGAAGTACATGATGGAATTTGTAAGGCCCATTGTGGAGGATGGAAGTTGGCAAAGAAAACACTCAGTCAAGGCTACTATTGGCCGATACTGAATCAATATGCATTAGACTATGTAAAGAAATGTGACTAGTGTTAGTTTTATGCCAAGGTGCCGAGAGCTCCCCTTAGTGAGCTCACCCTGCTAGTAAATCCATGGCCCTTCGATATCTAGGGCACTGATCTTATCAGACCCTTCCGATTGCTAAAGGAGGAGCGAGATATGTTATAGCGGTAATCAATCATTACTTTACAAAATGGGTTAAGGCGAAAACTTTAGCTACCATAACCTCTTATCAGGTAATAAATTTTGTGATGAGGAATATCGTATGCCGATTCGACCATCCATATAAGATCATTATAAACAATGACACTCAGTTCGAGTGCCGAGAATTTGCAAAGTATTGCCGAGATCATGGTGGCATCAAGAGTTTTTCTTTAGTATCCCTTCGACAAGCAAATAAAGCCATAGAGGAAGCTAAAAAGACTATCAAATCCTGTTTAAAGAAACAATTGAACGGTGGTCAATCTTTTAGCAGTAACTCAGGTGTACTACACAAAATTTCAAACTTCTTAAGTATTAAGCATTTCAAACATTGCATCAAAATGTTCTAGTTGTAATTATTTCCGCGATCAAGCAATATTATGCAACTTCCAAAAGTGCACCAAAATGTTTTAGTCATGATTATAGCCATGATCAAGCAATATCGTGCAACTTTTAAAAATGCATCAAAATGTTTTAATCACGATTATTTCCATTATCAAGTAATATCCAACAACTTTCAAAAGTACATCAAAACATTTTAGTCATGATACTACTCTGATCAAGTAGGGTCATGCAAGTTTCAAAGCCATGCTTTTTCCTCTAACCAAGTAAATGATTTCGCCTTACGGCAATCACTTATATTTTCCAAGTAAATGATTTTGCCTCATGGAAATTACTTAGTATCGGCAAGTAAATGATTTTTCCCCATGGCAATTACTTGGTTTCACCAGGTAAATGATTTTGTCTCATGGCAATTACTTATTTTCGGTAAGCAAATGATTTCGCCTCACGACAATTACTTAGTTTCACCAAGTAAATGATTTTGCCTCATGACAATTACTTAGTTTCATCGAGTAAATGATTTTGGCTCACGGTAGTTACTTTAATTCACCACGTAAATGATTTCACCTCCTAGTAATTGTTTAGTTTTGGAAATTACGCTTCACGGCAACTAATTAGTTTCTAAAAGTAAATGATTTTGGCTTACAAAATTAATTAGTTTCGCTAAGTAAACGATTTCGCCTCATGGCGATTACTTAGTTTCGATAAGTAAACAATTTTGCTTCATGACGACTACTTAGTTTCACTAAGTAAATGATTTCTCCTCGCGGCAATTACTTAGTTTCTCCAAGAAAATAATTTTGCCTCACTACAATTACTTAGTTTCGTAATTGGGTAGATTCCCAAAAAGATTAATAAGTTGGTAGGTTCCTAAAAGATTAATAAGTTTGGTAGATTCCCAAAAGATTAGTAAGTTGGGTAGATTCCCAAAAAGGTTTAAAAATTGGCCAATATAGTTCACCATGGTCCGAAAAAACCATGCATTGGGTAGATCCCTAATAATAGTGAGCCATGGTCGATCGTGTCGTGCAAAGAGTGAGTCATGGGAAGTCGACCGTACCGAATGCACCAAGTGAGCTACAACCAAATTGTTGTGCAAAAGAGTGAGCCATGATCGAATCGTGTCATGCAAAGAGTGAGTCATGATCAAAAGTACCATGCATGGTGCTTTATAGTGAGTCACGTCAGCCGCGTACAAAATGTAGGCAGTATATGGCTACTAGTAGTTTTATAAAACCTAATACCCATGTGAGATCAAGTCTAAATGACTGGAGCATAGTATCGGAATATTTTCGTCTCTAAGCACTCATTTCAAATTATTTTTCGAAATCCTCTATATGAGGTTAGATTTCAAGTTGTCTTCCGAAATCCTCTATATGAGGTTGATTTTCAAATTATTTCCAAAACCTTTTAGATAAGGTTGGATTTCGAAATGTTTTTGAAACAAGGTTAGATCTTCATAAGTTGTCTCGATAAAGTGACACTTAGAGAATTCTTAGGATATTTACTTCGCACAAAGGTTCAGGTCAATCTTATAATGGAAACTGTAACATCCCCTATCTAGAGGCATGAAACGAAGTGCTACAGATACTGCAGTCATCCATACTATTAACTTTCGATGACCAAATACGGCAATGTTAATGGTATCCATAATATCAGAAGCACTTAGACATGAAATAAAATCGTTATATATTAAAACACCTTCTGATTACATTTCACGAAAACATGTTTCATATCCAATTTCATAATCCCATATCATTTCCAGGTTCAGATCAAATATAATTACTACATAAATACGCGAAGAGCGACATACGAAGATGCCCCCGTGGATGAGTAGAGTACTATATAGACATAACAGCCTTAAATACATCACCGTGGAATAAACAAAAACAACAACTCCTAAATATATCTAGGCTCAGCCTCCTGCTATCTCCGGAAGCTTTGTTCGTCCATCTGTTAAAACTGAAAAGCCTAAACTCCCAATCTACTCAAATCAATTTTGAGCACTCGAGAGTTTAAGAGGAAAAACATAAACTTTGAGTGGGACATAAAGCCTGGTGTGAATATTACTATTACATCTTGGTTTACTGATATTTAGTAAGATCACAGCGCTTAGCGGAATGGGTTTCCCTTCAGTAATATCCCATTAAAACAAATCATTTTGCAAATCAAAATCCCATAAGAAAAATGGTTAATCAAATTAATTATATTAATAAAATAGAAAATATCATATATGCTTAAAACAAGTAATGAATGGACCAGTTGTCCAAACAAAATGTAGTTTTGTTTGGTTGACTATCAACCTTTAACTGACGCGGGCCTACCAGACAAACTAAATAAATTATTTAACAACTGTTAGACATACTTCTGGGTGGTCTATCCTTAACTTACTTCTCCATCGGTCACCTGGTCCTAATGGTTTTGCTGGCTCACCAATAACCTATCTCTGTACATATATATTCCTTTCTGTGTGTAACCATCATTTAAATCTTACTTGTGACTAAGCCCTACATACTGGAATTTTGGACTAAATTAGCCAGGGGCTAATAGCTAATGTATAGGGCGCGACCCTATATCAGTTCCACGTCATATACAAATGAGTCATTTTATTTAGGGTTAACTACCCTTTAAATTTTTCTAGACAACCATTTCAAAATGGTTTAACCCTTTAAATCATACTTATACAAGAAAAATAAACTATTTGCTTTTCTCAAATATCTTTGCCATGATATTTGCTTTACTCAAACCATTGTTGATGAAAACATTCGAAATTGTTTAAAACCTTTAAACAATCTTATTCAAAACCAATGAAAGTTCCTCTTTCGAAACTACTGAAAGTACCCATTTGGATAAGTAAACTACTTTAATTAATAACCTTAGGCCTAAAGGCCAAACATACCTTTGGAAACCATGGACAATAATCCTTTCGAAAACATTGAAAACACCTTCTTCGAAAGCATTATAAGCCTTCTACATCCTTTTTTAAAATCATTTAAATATGTCTTCCGAAACCATTGGAAACCTTTCATTAAAACTAAGGTAAACTTGTCGAAAATATTGGAAATCATTCCTTTCGAAACCTTTACTAGTTGCCTTTCGAATGCATCTAAGTATACTACTTAAAACAAACCTTTCGAAAGCATTGGATTCAAGTTAAAACATGTGAAAAAACCTTTCAAAACCATTCCTTTGGAAACCTTTGGGTTTAACTTTCATAATATCAAAAAGGGTCTTAAAACAACTAAGTCGAAAGCGACTTTTTTGAAAGCAGTTTCCTAAGCAAAGAAGCGGATGGTGTCGAAACCTATCCCTTCGAAAGCTATAGAGAAACGACTTTAATTTTTAAAAAAGGGAACCCTTTCAAAGCCAATCTTGGTCGAAAGAAAAAAGGCGGCAAAAAGGGTTTCGACCCTATCAAAATCATTTACTTTAAAACTAAGGCATGACATATTTCGAAAGCCTCTTTCTTTAAAACAATTTGACCTTGTCGAAAGCTGACCAAGTCAAAAGCTATCTTAATCGAAAGCAAAGCAGGCACGTTTTCTTTAGAAAACAAAACAAAGCTTCGAAACCCTTGTTTCGACCTAATTCCTTTCCCCTATGTCCAATTCACTACTTACCAAGTCTTTGATACCATGTGCATTTGTTTCGATCAGGTTGGAGGCGGAGGTACTAAGTCGAAAGGCGGCTGCCGAAGATGGTGAAGCATCGGGACCTTATAAAATTCGATTTTTAACCTAAAAATGTAATTCTTATCAACTAACCTGCATATTTGTCATCTTATAATTGGTTGCCACAACTTTTCAAAATCTTTTCTAAAAGGTGCTGCCGAATTATGGAGATTAACATTTTAAATCATTTACAAATAGCCTCTTCTCCTTTTATAAACATATAAAACATTTAAGTCTCATACCTTAAATAATTTTATATATTTATTATAACACCTAGAAAATTCTATAAAAATTCTCATAAATCACTTTTAGTATGTTTTCGAACATATTCAAATTCCTGACCCAAAACATATATTATTGCCGCAATTAATTTTAAACTCAAATATCCATTTTTATTCAGTAGAAAATTAATAATAAATCCACATTAATTCAGAAAATTATTAAACTTGAAACCCATCTCTAAAATGTCATTTTTGACCATATACTAAAATCGCAAGGCATTTAGATGTCATTTGATAGGTTTTTTTTATCTAAAACATGTCATAAAATCAATATGAATAAGCAAAGTTCATCAACAAGCATATATATCTCATTGTCATTCAAAACATGGCAATATCCTTTGCAAAATCATCTGGGTCTAATCTTAAAAACCGAAAACATCAAAACATGAGATGTAATATATTACTTACTTTTGAATTTTTTGTTACGGAGATGAGTTTTGATCTTGGATTGAATTTTAATTAAGCTTTTCCTCTTGCTTTAGCTTTTCTTCCCCTCACTCTTCTTTAATGTTGGTCGGCCTCTAGGTTTAGAGTTTTGTGAGCGTAAGAAATGTTATGGTATAAAGGGTTTAGGGCATAAGAATGTAGCTTATTCCTATATTTCCCCTTATCTAATTTCCCTCCTCTATTCATTTCAACCCATTTAACTCATTACTCAACTAGGCACGACTACCCTTATTTATTCAAATCTCAATCCCTTAAACATTTAATCTTTACGTTATTCTATTTAAATTAGCTAATTAAATCTCATGAATAATGTTATCTAAAATTAAGGGAATTCCGCACCTTAAATAATTTCATCCTCGAAATTATGATAAGGTACACATCAAATAAATCCTAAAGGTAAAACATACCATGAAACAAGTCGGGATAGGTATCTCGAATCCTGCTCTCGGTTTTCCAAATACTATCTCTCTTGTCGTCTCTCCACTAGTGTCTGACTGATCTGACTGTCTTGTTCCTTAGCTTTTTCTCACATCCCTCGACTATACCAACTGGTTTTCTAACCATAGTCAAATTTGACTCCACTACTAAGTCATATAACACAGTCGGTGCTATAGTAGTCCCTGGGTCACGAATACACTTCCTTAGATGAGAAACATGAAAGACATCATGGACACCTGCCAAACTGTTCGACCCCATATGCCTTTCCCAATTATCTCTATGATAGGAAATGGTCCTACAAACCTCGGTACCAATTTTCTTGATTTCTCAAATATAATTATACCTTTCGTTGATGACCCCTTGATGAAAACATGATCTTCAATTGAGAATTCTATGTCTTTCCGTCGTTTATCCACATAGCTCTTCAACCTCGACCGAGCTTCCTTCATCCTAGCTCGAATGATCTCAATCTTTTCTGCAGCTTCTCTACCTAAATCTGGACCAAGAACCAATCTATCCCTGGTCTCTAACTAACAAACAGGTGATTTACATGGACTTCCATACAAAGCTTCAAACGGTGTCATCCCTATACTAGCCTGATAGTTGTTGTTATATGAAAACTCGACTAAGTTTAGATGGTCTTCCCATGATCCCCCAAACTCTAACATACCAACTCTTAACAAATCTTCCAAGATTTTGTTAATTCTTTTCGTTTTCCCATCATTCTGTGGATGGTAAGTGGTACTTATCTTGAGTTTGGTTCCTAAAATCTCACGTAGACTCTTCCAGAACTCACTGGTGAATAAGGAATCTCTATCACTTATGATACTATAAGGAATTCCATGTAGTCTAACTATATTTTTCATGAATAACTTAGCTAAAACAGGTATCGTCCTGGTTGACTTAACTGGAATGAAATGAGCACTCTTGGTCAACATGTCCAATATAACCCATATGCTTCCATTTCTTCTATTTGATCTTGGCAACCCGTTTATAAAATCTATGGAAATAGAATCCCACTTCCAAACTGGAACATCTAAAGGCTGAAGTAACCAACTTGGTTTCTGATGTTCGGCTTTTACATGTTGACAGTTCAAACACTGCTTCACCCATAAGCCTACATCCCTCTTCATACCTTCCTAGAAGAAACTCCTCTTCATGTCCTGGTATATCTTAATTCCTCCTGGATGAATAGTGAACTTTGAACGATGGGTTTCCTCCAGAACTTGCTTCCTGATGTCTCCCATATTGAGAACACATAATCTTACTTTCTTTCTTAACCACTCATTCTGGTCAAGGCTGAAATCTTTTAAGTCATCGCTCTCCGTCCCATCTCTTAATTTTTGATCCGTTCGACTAACACTGGATCCTCTCCTTGCTTAGAAGCAACCCTTTCAATTACCACCAGTCGAACTTCTAAACATGACAACATAACAGTTTTCTTACTAGATCTAGCTTCAGATCTCCATTTTACTCTATATGTGGTCAGCATTTCCAAATCCTTCCATTAAGCTACCATCGCCAATACTGCATTCTAATGTTTTTGGATAAGTGCACCTACAACCTTGTTTCTTCTTCTTGGTGTGTACTTAATACCGTAATCATAAGCGGCTATAAACTCCAACCACCACTACTGTCTCATATTCAACTCCTTCCGAGAGAATAAATACTTCAGCGACTTATGATCCATGTATAACTTGAATCTTTCCTCCAAAATATATTGTCTCCATACCTTCAATGCAAAAATCATAATAGCTAATTCAAAATCATGAAGTGGGTACCTAACGTCATGCAGTCTTAGTTCTTGAGAAGCATAGGCAATCACTTTACCCTTTTGCATTAACACAACTCCTAATCATGTTCACATGCATCTGTATAAACTAGCAAATCTGATTCCCTTCTGGAACAACCAGCATGGATGCATTAGTCAATAAGTGTTCAATCTCTAGAATGCCCCCTTACACTTATTATTCCAGACGAACTTCGCATCCTTTCGCATTAGCTTGGTCATCAGTGCTGCTATCCATGAAAAATCCTTTATTAACCTCCGATAGTACCCAACTAATCTAAGAAAAACTCTTTATCTCAGACATTGTCTTGGATCCCTTCCAATTATTTACTGCTTCACTCTTAGTTGGATCTACAGACAACCCTTTCTCTAAGACAACATGACTAAGAAACTTCACTTCTTTCTTCCAGAAATGACACTTCAAAAACTTCGCTTTTAGGTGATGCTACCTCAACGTCTCAAGCGCCACTCTAAGATGAACTTCATGCCCTCTTTCATCTCTACAATATATCAGATTATCATCAATGAATACCAACATGAACCTATCCAAGTGCTCTTAGAAAACTCGGTTCATCAAATCTACAAAGAATGCTGGCGCATTTGTCAATCCGAACGACATCACTAACAATTTGTATAATCCATATCTGGTTCTAACGCCGTTAAGGGAATACTATCCTCTGCTACTCTAAGCTGATGGAACCCTGTTGCTAAATCCAATTGAGGAAATACCTTAGCTCCACTCAACTGATTGAACAAATCATCAATTTTAGGCAACGGATAACGATTCTTTATCTTTTTCTCATTCAACTTACGATAATCGATACATAACCTTATGTGACGACCCGCAAATCCGTACTCTTTGAATCAATAATAACCACACATGTTCAACCCAAAAGCACAGACCGACGGAAAGTCAAGAGAAAGAAAAGAAGAGAGAAGAAGAGAAGAGAAGAAAGAGAGAAGATAGAACCAAACAGAACAATACAGAATCTCACATCGCAGTGAAAAATATATAATATCTGTTTGCACAAAAATTGGGCAAACACCTCCAAGTCGAATAATTAAGTCGATTTTATGTTGTTCTTAGCGATTTGGGTGATTTACGCAAATATGTAGAAAGCAGGGACTAAACTGTAAAAGACACACAGATTTATAGTGGTTCGGCCAGAATGTGCCTACCTCCACTTTATATGTTATTCTCCTTTACTGATCAGATTACAAGTACAAAGCTTTGATTACATGCATATGAAAGTTGTTTGAAACTTCTATCCGTGCTTGAGCTCTCAAACTTGTCTGCTATTGTTGTACCCCTGCCCCTCTATTTATAGAGTGAGGCTGAGGGGGGGTCCTGGATGTATATAACTGCTAGTGGGCTGGGCTGAAGCAATCTGGCCTGGCAATGTTGGTTCGGCAAGGCCTTGGTCCGGAGATGGTTGGAGTGGAATTGGTCTGGTAGTACCTTGGAGATGAGTTGGTTTGGTAACGCTACGGTCCGGTGGTAGATGGGTTGAGTTCTGGTTCGACTAGGCATAGGAAGTGAGTTGGACCGGTAGTACACTGGGAGGGGAGTTGGTTCGGCAGTGCTTAGGAAAAGAGTTGGTTCGGCAGTGCTTTAGAAAGGGGTTGGTTCAGTGGTGTTGGCCCGGTCGAAACACGCCCAACACTTGCCCCCCAAAGTAGGGCATGTGCCTGCATATGGCGTGCTTTGTTTTAGGTCACTCATCTTGGACACTCTCATCTGGTCTCGAACGCCGAACCAATTGGTCTGGTCGTTGATATTTGCCTATAAGTATAGGCCTTATGCTTTCGTTATTACTTACCAACTGAAGTAGCCGAACCAATTTTTTCCTGCCGAATCAATTACATTGCCGGACCAGGTGAGGTCTTCTTTCACCGAACCAACTTTTTCCTGAACCACCGAATGAGATCGGAGGATATGAGTGCCGAATAGTATTTGAGCCTTGGACTACCAAATGGACTGGAGAGTATAGTGCCGAATGACCTTTTGCCTTGCTTTACCGGATGAATTCGGGAGTTCGAGTGCCGAATGACCTTTCGTTCTTGAACTACCGAACGCACTTTTATGTTTTGAACTGCGACTGAAATTCTAGACTACATACACTTGCTTGTTTACTTCCCTCATTCTAACGATGCACTTTTTGTGTTTACAGATAAATGTTTCGTAAAGTAGAAACTCGATCAGATAAGAAGAAATCCAAGGACAGAGAAGAGTCCTCCACAGTGTTCCCAGCTCAGTCAGGATCGGGATGTCATGGACCTCTCCCGAGATCACTAGTAGATGGGTATGGCCCTCAGAAGCTTCTGAACTCGCCACCTGACTGCTTTCCTAGCTCCCTTAAAGAGGAGCAGCTTGATGTTATATCTCGTTCTTTCGGGATTGACAAAGCACACATGATGCTGCCAGAGAATGGAGTTATGCCGTATGACCCTCCTAAAGGATATTTTGCTTATAGAAGGTACCATTGTATGTGTGGGGCCATTCCCCCGATCAATGTTTGGATAGTCAGCTTCATTACCTATTTGAAGGTGGCCCCTTTCCAGCTTCAGCCCAACTCTTATGCTATCTTGGTGAGTCTATTTATCATCTTCTAGAGAAAGTACGGGCATCCTTCCTCCAACCGGGAGATTCGGTACCTGTACAATTTGAGAGGCTACAAGAAGGGGTCTCCCTACATTAGCTTAGAATCAGCCGTGTCCTTCAAGCCAGTCCTGGACTTATATTCGAAGTTCAGCATGTTCAAGAAGGAATGGTTTTTCGTCAAGGATGACTCTATTTCTATCCGTCACTTCACCTCTGGCTTTAAGTTGAAGCTTATTTATAATTTCCATTCTAACTGCAATGCTTATTCTTATGTGTTTTTATTTCTTGCTAGCAACAGGTGGCTTTGCGGTTGTGGAGAACGATCGCCTGGTTCAGATGGCCGCGGAAATAGAAGCCATTTCGGGAAGGGAGAGGTCAGCTTCTTACTTGATCAGGAATGCTACTCTTCTGGGGCACAATTTGATTCTACCACTTCAGTCTGTGGTCAAGCAGAGAGACACAGCTGAGGAGAGGGCTGCAAAGGCTAAAGGAGGGGATGCGGCGAAGAGCAGCAAAAGGAAACCCTTCTCGATACACCCAGTCGCCGGGGGGAAGAAACTCAAGTAGTCCGATGGACCCTCCCCCGGCACATGTCCAGATGTTCCGGAGGAGAAAAATGTGGAGGAGGAAAGAGGCGAGGAGGAGAGCGGAGGTGATGGAGAAGATGATGGTGATGATGGTGGCGAAGGATGGAGCGGTGATGGCGTTGAGGCTTTGTCCTTTGGGCAAGCAGGGGAGATCCAAGAATGGACAGATGCTGCTTTTCGCCAGGATTTTGAGGGTTTGGAGGAAGGATCGGCCTTGGTGGAGAAGCCAAAGAAAGCTGACAAGGCTGGGACTGGTGCCGATTCATCTTCCAAGAGCATTTCAGCTAAGGCAACCCCTGCGATTCAAGGTGAATTTTTGACTCCTGACGACTCCATTTATGATAAGGATTTAGGAATATTTTATGGCCAGCTCCCGTCCTGGAATGAGATCCAGGACTTATTGCAGCATCCTACTTCTCCCCAGGGTTTGTATAACAAAAGCGACCTTTTACTCTTCTTAACTTGATACGTTTCTTGAATTATAGCTCAATGTATGCTTGTAACACTTGGTTTTTATTCCAGAAGTGGGCGAAGCGGCCAAGACATCAGATGTTCTGCACCGGCTTGAACAATACAAACTTCTCAAAGCTTCTACTAAGCCGAAGCCTTCGACTAACCGCCCCGGAGACGTTGTCGGCTACCGTCCTCTTCTTGGGGTCATCGAAGAGGACATCCAAAAGAGGAAAAGGAGCCGTTCCTTGTTCGAATCCTCACCTGGTCCTGGGCCCCCAACTCAACCTTTTCTGGATACCACGGAGGAGAATATTGAGTTTATACCTTCTCCACACCCGTTTGAAAACCCTACTATTACCCCAATAGATCATCCCGGCTTGGCTCGTAATCCGTTTGCGGGTCATCCGGACCTGGATCCAGGCTCTCATGATATTTCCTTTAACGAGGCTACTGGTGAGCACCTTCTCCCTCGCAATCCTATGGTACGGGTTCTTGATGAGGCTAAATCCCTGGACATTGATTTGCTTACTACTCGGATTGTAACTATGGGGGACGAAGCTAAGGCAAACATCGACCGGGTTGCTGAGGAGACCAGGAAGCTGATGGGGCATCATGCCCGACTGGTCAAGGCCGGAGAGGAAATCGGGAGTGCTAACATTCGATTGCGGTTAATGGTTTCCGACCAGGCCAAGCAACTCGCCGATCAGGCCATCCAGATCTCTCAGCATGAGGCCGCCTCCAGGCGACTAAAGAAAACCATGGAAGATGCTAGCAGAGCAGAGTTATGGAGAATGGAGGCTGCCTGCAAGGAATGGATCGATATGGCTATTGCAACGGTGGATGAGGTCCGGAAAGCGGATCTCGAGCGGGTAGAGGAGTTATCCGGGAAGCTTGAAGCCGCAGAGCTTGCTTAAACCAAGCTAAAGGAGGAGATGGAGGCAATGAGGAAATCTCTTCAGGCTGATCGCTCGCGATACCGATTGAAGAGGGATGCTGGCGTTGCAAAGCTGTTGGCTTCTGAGGTCCGAATGAGGGAATTCGAGGAGAACGAGGGGATGATGGATGAGATGCTCCAGGATATGTACTTCCGTACTTGGAAACAGGGCAACTTATCCTGGATGGATGATTATCCCCGAGTCATGGCCCGGATTTATCTCAGGGCTCTGGAGGAGGCCAAGGCTGATGCGGATAAGGTGGGTGGCATGGCCTTCAGAATGGATGTGGTTATGGCCCAATTCACCAAGGAGGAGAAAGTGGCGGTGAAAGAGGGTATGCGGGTGCTCGTTGCTGAGGAGGTAGGTGTGCAGTTGGAGGATGATGATCAAGGAACAGATGCTGGTAAGTCTTCCCTTTTAGCCTTTTCATAACTTGGTTGCCTATTGTTTATTTAATGGATTCTTCTCCTGAATTGAACAAGCGGGACCTCTGAAGTGCCAACTACCTCCGATCAACATGCTGGGAGTTCTGATCCTGCGGTTAAGTAGATTTCGGAGGGGCAGCAGGATAGAGGCGAAGCCCCGATGCAGCCGACTCCTTAGCTTGATCTGGAATTTTTTGGTTTACTTGACATTGCTGTCTATGGTAGTCTTAAAACATTAATATAATTTTCAGGTTGTAATTATGTAACGAACAACTTGATTTTTGGTATGTAACTTTTAACTTAGACTGATTTTGCTATATTTGAATGTTTTTGCTATTTTGATATGTTGCATAAGAAATACAGTTGTGCACATGTCTGTGATTCAATCGTGTTTGATGCTAAGTTTTTGCTTAAAATATAATTTCATATCTTGGAATCTTTGTGTGAAGTGCGAATAAATTATAGCTACGTATTTATATACACGAGGAAAAGGTACTGCCCCTCATGTCTTAGTTGTAGATGGTAGCTTTGAATGTCTTGTGTAGCTGAGTATGGAATGCAGCTAAGTGTCATGTCATTCAGTTGTAAGTTCCTATTTCCATTGGCGAGCGTCTCCTATTTTGTTTCCTATACTTTAAGGATTGTTATAGAGGATAGGAGGAAAAGTTTTCAAACAAAATAGAAATATAAGAAATAGTAAAACTTCCAATCACGGAAGGCCTTCGATGTGCTCAAGTTCATGGAAAACGGGTTTTGTAGTCACTTTCCCTAGCTGTGGGTCTTGGAGACATTTGTCACCCATCTTACACCTCCGCGGGGAGTTTTCTTTTCTACCACATCCGTACTTAAGACACATCGGAGCCGAGATCGTGCACGGTAACTACCCGGACCATTATGGCCCGTAATCGTGGGTATTATTCGATTTACCGTGGCCGGCAAGCGTGGGTGCCGATCGTCAACCGTGAACTACCCCTGGCTGGCCACACCTTATGTTGGGGCTTAAAGTCGGTTCACAGTTGCTGGCGATCCGAACGCCATAATGAGCTGCCTAGGCTATTTTCGGCCTCCTCGGTGGCTTATAATCGGTTCATTACAGTTGGCTTTGAGGGCCGTCGCGAGCAATGAGTTAACCCGAAGCAGAGGGATGCTGGAGCAAAAGTGTCTCATTGGCGAGGGCATAGATTCGTATAGTACCTGTTAGGTCTTGTCCAGGTGAAGTCGCGCCGTGATGTGTCTTGACTAGAAACTCAAGATTTTGTTCAACAGAAAAGGATAAAGTTAACAAGCAGCCAAGATATAAAGGAACAGGTTAAAAAAGAGACAAGATTTTTAAAGTGGTTCGGCATGAAAATGCCTACGTCCACCGATTCTCTTTGTTAATTCACTTCATATGGGCAGTACAAGTTAAGAAAAGTGTCGACGAAGGTGTTGGATATTCCATGCCCTCTGGAACACCTCTCCGTCCACTGTTGACAAAATATAAGCTTCATTGTGGAGATCTTTATGAATTACATATGGTCCGTCCCAGATTGGATCTAGCGCTCCGGGGCGCGGGAAGATTCGCTTGAGGACAAGATCTCCTTCTTGTAAGCTGCGATGCTTGACTTTGGAGTTGTATTTTGCTGCCACCTTTTTCTTGTGAGCTACCGCTTTGAGTGCTGCATCATTTCTTCTTTCTTCGATTAGATCCAAAGACATATGGAGGAGTTCTTTGTTTTCTTCTGGGTTGTAGTGGATCCTACGGTGGGAAGGCACTACAGTTTCAACTGGGAGCATGGCCTCCGATTCGCATGCCAAAGAGAAAAGAGTATGCCCTGTTGATGTTCTGAAAGACGTGCGGTAGGCCCAATGTGCCGTAGGAAGTTCATCCACCCAAGCGCCTTTTGACTTTTCAAGCTTCTTATTGATTAGAGTTTTGAGAATTGTGTTGACAGCTTCGACTTGTCCATTTGCCTGGGATAAGCCACGGACGAGAAGCTTTTGTAAATTTCGTGCTCTTTGTACCAGTCGGCGAATTCCTTGCTGTCAAACTGAAGTCCATTGTCCGATATGATTTTGAGTGTAACCCCGTACCTACATAGAACATTTTTGATCAGGAAGTTAATAACTTTTGCTGAAGATACTTAATTTAGAAGTTCCGCTTCCACCCATTTGGTGAAATAGTCGACTGCCACTATGGCATATTTGGCTCCGCCTTGGCCCATTGGCAGTTCGCCAATCAAGTCAATTCCCCATACTACAAAGGGCCAAGGGCTGGTCATCTAAGTAATCTCATTTGTTGGTAGTCGAGGGATCTTAGCAAATTTCTGACATCTGTCGCATTTTTTGACGAAGTCCAAGGCGTCTTTGTTTAAGGTAGGCCAGAAATATTCATATCGGAGTATCTTCATTGCCAGAGTCTGCCCTCCAGTGTGATCTCCGCAACTTCCTTGATGGATGTTGGCCAAGATTTCCTTGGCTTCCCTTCCAGCAACACACCTTAATAAGGGGTTAGAGAAGCCGCGCCGATAGAGGATGCCTTCTTGTATTGTGTAGCGGGAAGCTTTCCTCAAGATTTTCTTAACTTCGTTGCGCCCGTCGGGCAGTGTGCCACTTTGTAAGTATTTCCGGATGGGAGTCATCTAAGTTTCCTCTTCGATTGCAGCTATCAGATTCACTTGCTCGAAACTCGGGGCTAGTTGCTTTGATATGGTTACTGTTTCAGAAGTGGTGTCGTCCTTCATGCTAGCTTGCTTTGCCAGTTTGTCGGCCTCCTGATTCTCTTCTCGAGGAATGTGTTTGATTAAATAGTGATCCAATCGATCGAGCAGCAGCTTGGTCTTCTTTAGATATGCTGTGAGTCGTTCTCCTCGAGTCTGGAATTCTCCCAGTATTTGATTTACAATAAGTTGAGAATCACTATGGAGACATAAAGAACCGAATCCAATCTCTAAGGCAAGTTCTAATCTGGCTATCACTGCTTTGTATTCTGCATCGTTGTTGGTGGCAGTGAATTCCAACCTTAGAGCATAGTGTAGCTTCCTTCCCCTGGGAGTAATTATTACAATACCTGCCCTCGAGCCTTGTTCGTTTGATGCTCCATCCACAAAGAGATTCCACTTGATGTTTTCCGCTATTTCAGATTGCTCCTTTCCTTCGTTGGTAGTGAATTCGGCAACGAAATCGACCATGGCCTGTCCCTTGATGGCGGTGCGAGGATGGTAGGTGATATCATATTGACTCAGCTCGATGCACCATTTAAGTAGTCGCCCAGAAGTGTCGGGACGATGGAGTACCTACCTTAGCGGTTGATCGATTAGAACTCTGATGGAATGAGATTGGAAGTAGTGTCGCAGTTTCCGTGATGTGATTAGTAAACAATATGCTAGCTTCTCAAGTTTAGGATATCTGGCTTCTGCCCCCGTAAACCTCTTGCTTACAAAGTATACTGGCCGCTGTGCGTGGTTGTCTTCTCTTACCAAAGCGGCGCTTAGAGCATGAGATGACACAACAAGGTATAGGTATAGCTCTTCGCCTTCATTTGGAGTTGAGAGTACTGGTTGTCTCTGGAGGTGTTCGATTAGGTTAAGGAAGGCTTTTAAGCATTCGTCAGTCCACTCGAACTTTCCCTTGTCCTTCTTTAGAGCTTCGAAGAAAGGGACGCACTTGTCAGTTGCTTTAGAGATGAATCTGCTTAGGGCGACCACTTTCCCATTTAGGCTTTGCATTTCTCTTCGAGTGGAAGGTATCCTGATTTCTTTCAGAGCCCGGACTTGTTCAGGGTTCACTTCAATTCCTCTGGCATGGACGATGAATCCTAAGAACTTTCCCGATGATACTCCGAAGGAGCACTTTAGAGGATTCAGCTTCATTCCATACTGGCGAAGTACTTGAAACATCTTGCTTAGGTGGCTTACGTGGTCGTTGGCTTTCTCTGATTTTACTAGCATGTCGTCCACCTAAACTTCCATAGTTCGTCCTATTAGTTCTGCGAACATCTTGTTGACGAGGCGCTGATAAGTAGCTCCGGCGTTTTTAAGTCCAAAAGGCATTACTCTATAGCAGTACAATCCCCGGTCAGTGATAAAACTAGTGTGCTCTTGATCGGGAACGTGTATAGGAATTTGGTTGTATCTTGAGTATGCGTCCATAAAAGATAAGAGTTCGTGCCCGGCTGTGCTGTCCACCAGCTGATCGATTCGGGGGAGTGGGAAGCAATCCTTTGGGCAAGCATCATTTAAGTTGGAGAAGTCAATGCACGTTGGCTACTTCCCCTTAGCCTTCTTTACTAGTACCGGGTTAGCGATCCGCTCTGGGTAGATGGCTTCTCGTATGAAGTTATTGGCAAATAGGTTCTTTACTTTTTCATCGAGGGCTGCTGATCGTTCTGCCCCCATGCTTCTCTTTTTCTGCTTCACTGGCACTTTGGTAGGATCGATGTTCAGTACGTGGCACGCTACGTCTGGGGAGATTCCAGTCATATCAGCGTGCATCCATGCAAATACATCCAAGTTGTGGTGGAGAAAATCAATGAGTTGATCCTTCAATTCTGCTTTTAGTTGAGACCCGATTTTCAATAGTCTACTTGAGTCATGTTTGTCTACAGATACAAACTCCATAGCCTTTGCAGGCTCGGCGGTGGCCTCCTCCTCTTTGTCCCTGGGGTCTAATTCATTGAAAGGATCACTGGTATATCGAAGAGGAGGGGCTCTCTTTAATTTCTATGCTTCCAAGCTTTTCATGCAAAGAGTAGTCTCTGCATTCTTCCCTTTATCCCTTCTGCGGTTATTGCGAAGTTCAGTTACATAGCAGTCTCGAGCAGCGTCTTAATCTCCTTCTACTTCTCCTATTCCATTGTCTGTTGGGAATTTCATCTTCAGGCACCATGGGGCTAGGACAATTTGGAAGTCGGACAAGACTGGTCTTCCCAAAAAGGCGTTGTAGGCCGAGTGGTTTTCTATTAGCACAAATGTTTGTTTCCCATAACTGAGCGGGGATGACTTCCTATTTCAACAAAGAGGTCCATTTGCCCGAGGGGCATCTTCGCATCTCCAGTGAAACCATGTAGCGGTTTGTTGCAGGGAGACACATCCTTCATTGACAGCTTCATTTTGTCGAAAGCATGCTTAAATAGGATATTTGCTGAGCTTCCAATGTCTACTAGAATTCGGAAAACTTTGGCTGGACCGAACGAGGCAACCAGGCAGAGATGACCATAGGATCCATGTGAGGGTACTGCCTTCCTTCTAGGTCACGCCTACCGAATGTGATGTCATTGTTCTCTTTCTGCTTTGGGTGGCATTCTTCTATAACGGAATTAACGCAGTCTTCATTGTTTCTAAGCAACTTTCCATATTTTTCCATCTCGGCCCAGCTTCTGTCGGCGATGTGTGGTCCTCCCGATATGGTATGGACCACTATCTTCTCTTGATTAGAGCCGCTGGTGTTGCGATTTCCTCCGCCTGCTTCCGTGGGTGATAGCCTCAGGCTTTTATTGGCAGGAGCTGGAGTCCTGTTCTGGCTTTTTACATAGCGTTCCAGTCTCTTCCTTCTGATGTGTTCTTCAATTAAGTCCCGGAGATGATGGCATTCATTGGTATCATGCCCATGAGATTCGTGGAAACGGCATAACTTTCCAGATTTAATTGCCAGATTTAATTGCGTTATCTGATTCCTTCTTGTGCGGGGGGCGTTTGTATTTAACTTCATCTTGGGTGGCCAGGAAGATGTTTTCGATTGTTTCATTCAAAGGAGTGTTAGTGTCAAATCTCGGTCCTGGCCAATATAGATGCTTTTCTCCCTTCTTGCCCCCAGCACTATCTCTGGAGTCATTTCTACGAACGTCCTTTGCTACTGTGGGTGTGTTGCCATGTGCTGCCTTAGTTTGTTGCCCTGTCTGCCTTTCAATGGCAGCGTCTTCAAGTCTCATATATTTTCCGGCTTCATGGAAGAAATCAGGTAAGGTAGCTGGCTTTTCTTTCGTTAATCTCCTAGCAAATTTAGTATCCGGATGCACACCACTGCAGAGGTCCATATCGGCATCCTGAACTGCGGCAGCTGCGGCATTGAATCGGGTAAGATATTGTTTCACTGTCTCTCCTGGCTTTTGTTTGATATTCGATAAGGAATAAGCGTCCTTGGGTTGTTCCACATGAATGCAGAATTGGCTGATGAACTTTTCTTTCAACATTTTCCATGAGCTGATGGACCCTTGGGGTAGATGGCAGAACCAGGAGGTAGCTAGATCTGCCAAGAATAGTGGAAAGCATTTACACAATACTCCTTCTGTCGCTCCGCTCATGAGCATATGCTGTGTGTATCTCTGTAAGTGTACGACGAGGTCAGAGGTTCCCTTGTAAGGCTCCATTGTTGGCATTTTCCATTCTCGGGGGGTGATGGCAATTTCGATATTGCGAGTGAAGGGGCTGGTTACCCTAGCGCCTATCCCTCGATCTCTTTGATCCCGTCGGACGCACTCTCTGAACAATCGCGCCATCCTTTCATCAGAATTTGGAGCAGATAGAAATGCGTTTGGTTCTTCTCTGCGGGATTGATTCCATCCAGATGACCTGTAGGGATGGTATCGTCTATCACTCCTAATATTTTCCAGTGGCTGCATCTGGTCTTCTGGGAGCATGTTAGGGTCAGCTACAGTTGGCACTTGCCTGGATCTTCCCCTGCTGGGTTCTGTTCCAAGCATTTCCTCTGGTCCAACTTCGGGCTGGACTCTAGCTCGGCCCCGTTCATTGGTGTTCCCATGGCTAGGTAGCATGACAGGCTCGGCTACATCCGACCCTCGCCTGGTACCTCCCCTGTTGGGTTCGGTTCCAAGCGTCTCCTCGGATCAGAATTCGGGCTGAGTCCGGGCTCGGCTCCTACCATTGATGTTTCTGTTGTTTGCCTCTTCGAAGAAGAAAGATCTTTGTCGCCTCCCAGGTCCTCCAGACTGGGACTCATCCCATGATTCAGTGTTGCGGTTGGATTCTTCTGCATCCCTTAAGCGTGACATGAGTTGGTTCACCAAGGCTTCTTGTTGGGATGTGAAGCGATCAGTCACTTCAGCCACAACCCTGTCTAGATATGCCCTAGTAATTGCTGCCGGTTGTTCCGTGGCAGGGGCTGTCGGATTTACTTGACTTTCATTTTGTACTGCTGTTGGAACGGGACGATTCTCTTGATTAGTGATCACTGGATCTGGAATACTGCTAGTTGCGATGTTCTTTCCTTTGTTAGCATCTTTCTTCTGTCTGGGAGGCATTTTTTCCAAGCAATGAGCGATGCTGATAGGAAGAAGATTAAGTGGGAGAAGCTGAAGCTTCGAGCTCCTGTTCCCAGTGAAAGCACCAAAAATGTTTGCACAAAAATTGGGCAAACACCTCCAAGTCGTATAACTTAGTCGATTTTATGTTATTCTTAGCGATTTGGGTGATTTACGCAAATATGTAGAAAGCAGGGACTGAACTGTAAAAGACACACAGCTTTATAGTGGTTCGACCAGAATGTGCCTACGTCCACTTTATATGTTATTCTCCTTTACTGATCAGATTATAAGTACAAAGCTTTGATTACAAGTATATGAAAGTTCTATCCGTGCTTGAGCTCTCAAACTTGTCTGCCATTGTTGTACCCCTGCCCCTCTATTTATAGAGTGAGGCTGAGGGTAGGGGTCCTGGATGTATATAGCTGCTGGTGGGCCTGGGCTGAAGCAATCTGGCCTGGCAATGTTGGTTCGGCAAGGCCTTGGTCCGAAGATGGTTGGAGTGGAATTGGTCCGGTAGTACCTTGGAGATGTGTTGGTTTGGTAACGCTACGGTCCGATGGTAGATAGGTTGAGTTTTGTTCGGCTAGGCATAGGAAGTGAGTTGGACCGGTAGTACACTGGGAAGGGAGTTGGTTCGACAGTGCTTAGGAAAAGAGTTGGTTCGGCAGTGCTTTAGAAAGGGGTTGGTTCGGTGGTGTTGGCCCGGTCGAAACACACCCAACAATATCATACCAATAATCTTTACAAAACAGAAACTGTATATATACATATATCAATCAGAGTTCAACAATCAATCAATAATTATTAGCTTGAACAGTTATCATAGCCTGTCCTCACAATTGCCGATAATATACAATAACTAAGCAACAATGCAGCGGATAATCAAACAAATACGTGTGTACGAAAATGCAGATCTCCAGCTCTCCTGCTGAAGCTCCAAAAGCATCAAATCTAGACTTGTAAATATACTCGGTCTGACCCGAGCATTGAAAGGGAAGAACGCCCGGATCAGTCTGGTAAACCAGCGTGAGAAACACACTCAACTGAATTTATTAAATTACCAAAACGTCTCCTTTATCAAAACAAAAGTATCTCGTAAGAAAAGTCCACACATAAATACGGACATGTTTTTACCTTACGATAACTAAAACATTTCATATCAAATTCATGTTATATTATAGTAGTGTCTACTATATGCAAATAATATTAATCATAGCCGAAATTGTTACATTGATTAAATTTCAGCATATAGCCCAATTGGGTAATAAAATCAAAATGGAAAACATGTAGAGGATTTTGGATTTCCATACAAATGACCAGGTGAAGGGACTACCTTCCGGTAGTACATCTGTAGAAGAATGTACCGAGGGCCATCACAAAGGATGCTCTACCAACATAAGACCGGCCCACCTCTATAACTAGATGGTACCGAATATATCATCCTCCGGTCGTTACTTACCTTTATCGAGGGCCCTCATAGCATACAAACCACAATAATCATATACACGATGTCATAGCATGTAAAGATATATCTAGAAGAGGATGATCATACCTTGATGGGAGCGACCCACTTAGCCTTGCCGCATCTAACTCTGTTTTGGTCATTTCCGGTTGATGAGGCTAGAGGTAACGATTACCTTTCACAATCACATATTACATCACTTTGAATGCCACACGGCCATTTCCATTGACTACTAATTGCCTTCCACAAAAATACAACCCTTAACTCATACGTCTCAAGGAGGGTGTTAAGCTAAGAGAAGTTGCCTTCTCCACCACCACTGATCTACGTTTGTAAAAAAACAATGTATGTAATCTATATAAATGCAATGTCAGACAAACATCCCTACAAGTTGTCCAAGAACAGGACAAACCGAAGGTACATTCCTACCACATCATGTTGGGAAATCTCTAGGATTAGTAGCGAATAATCCTTGCATTGGATATTTCATAATGAAGAGACCACCGCTACTGGATGTATATTGGGATTTTAACCCCAAACGATCAACAAGCAGTCCCCCACCACAAAAATCCGGAATATCAATATCATCACAAGAAACCTGCACCATCGTCGCATATACGTTGGTCCGAAGTGGTTTTCAAATAAATCTGATCCCGGTCTCTTCGCACCAACAACGCAAAACCGTTTCTCAACTTCACACAGCAACTAGGTCTCGCAGACTTATCATGTCTCCAACTTTCCACTTGCTATCCTTCGGGCCATGAAGGAAGCTCGATAGATTGGAGAAATACTCCGCACTATACGAATCAAAATCCTTAACACATACGAAAATCAACCCTACACAAAAGGCTACGTACTAAGTGTACGACTAAATAGTTCCCACATCAAGTCGAGGAACTAAAATTTTAGCCAAGTATGATAGTCGGTTCTTTAACTGTCAAAACAAACAAACAAATATTCAGCACTATAACAACCACTAGACCCTTTTAATTAATCTTTTCTTTTTTATTAAATCATTGCCTAATATTCACTTCAAATTATCTTTAAAAGGATATAATCTCAAAATCATTTCAATACTGGAAAAAATTTCCATGTACTTATTTAATAATAAGTAATTCACAAATCTATTTATTTTCAACACTTAGAAAATATTATATATACTTAAATCACGATTAAGTATATATTTTATTCTATAAGGAAAACGTTCTCTTTAAACACATTTATTTGGGTCAAAACGAATGTTGCGTAAAACATCGTTACGACAACCCAAAATCAATAGTATAGGGATTCGAAAATAAGATAGATATATAAACCCTAATACTATACAAAACATTTACTTTCGAAAATCATTTACTATAACAACAGTGTTATAGTCCATCATTTCCATACTTCTCGAAAACGTCTATTTCAATAATGAATGTTGAAATCTATGGTTTCGATACTTAACACATTTCAAAACATCTTTAAATCATTTAAATTCAATTTAAATACCACTTTCCAAAATGTTTATTTAATTTTAAAATATTATTCACTGTCCAAAATTGTGAATATAAATTCTCTAACAGATTCCAACACTTCTACACATTTATTTCAAAAGATTATTCACTGTCCAAAATCGTGAATATAAATCTCTAACCAAATTCAAAACTTCGACATATTTAATTAAAGGATTATCTACTGTCCAAAATCGTGGATTTAATTCCTTTAATATACCTCTATATTTAACTTATCAAATTCAATCAATTTTGAATTTATAAATCAGTGTTTATAATTTCCATTTATATATTATAAAAACTTTCATATACAAAATACCTTTATAAATCAGTTCCATTTAATAACTTAATTACATGCCAAAAATCCAATTATAACTTAATTACTTATAATCTCTTTATTTTACAACATCCTTCTTTTTATAACTTCACAAATCTTATTTACTTATAAAATCCATTTATAACTCTATTTTAACGCTCTTGATTTATAAAAATTCAATTTTATAAATCTTATAAATAAACCATTTATAATAATTCAAAATCTCACTTGAAACTATTTTACAAAAAAATCAACTTTATATTTTAAAAATCACATTTCAATTATATTTCGCAAAAATCATAATTTTTATAACATAAAAATTATAACTTTTATTTATTCAAAATAAATTCAATTCCTTTACATTTCAATAAAACGTTTGTTTTCAAAATCACTTTTAAAATCCTTTTGAATTTGGAAATCATCACTTAAAACATTTTTAAATTTCCAAAATATGGCACAATACTGCAATAGCACTAAATACATCAATCACAGCATCCAAAACATCATATATCATATGATAACAGAATATATAACAATATCTGTAAATAAGTCAATACTGGTGAGAAATCCAGTTGGATCCCTCCAACCTGTCACCTGCAACAAATATACATATTAGAATATGTGTACAATGTCCGCTTCGAGGGAGACGCGCGTACAAAGGGTCATTCGCTCATACCGGGAACGTATATGGTCATCTGCTCCACTAGGCAGGTATATATCCAAATATCAATCAGTATATCATATATCATCCAAACAATCATCAATCATCATATAATAAATTATTTCTCACTTGTATAAAAATATCAATGAGTCAGAAAGAGTGAGTTGTACTCACATTGCTTGTAGCCGTCGAGATAACGATTTATTCCGAATAAAACTAAACGCACGTTTATTTTTACCCAAAATTTTCACTAGCTCAAACCAATCCCAATCCAACTCCATAATGTAGTGCTCGTCAATATAGTTCCAACGCAATTCATTTCGTCAGAAACAGACCTCGTATGAAGAAGTTATAGCGTTTTTAATATCACACGAATTATTATATAAATTAATTAACCTTTTATTTTTATTTTCAAACCCTAACCATGTCGGCCGTTGATTTCTTCCTTTACAAATTTGAGCCATTGTCTTCTTCTTCCCCCTTTCAGTAAAACACGCATGCAATAACCCATGTAGCCACCTATGCTTCTTCCAATTATACCTCATCTCCGTCGATCTATACAACGATCAAGCACCTTCATTCGAACGCTCGTACTGCATCTCACCTTCGACTATGACCACGGAAAGCTCGGTTGAACGTAGGCCGAGAAAAATGTGTGCAAACCCATGATGGACGCGAGCCCCTAGCCCTCTCCACATCGCGAATTATACGATCACCACCGTTGGAAACGTAGATCTCATCCCCCTCTACAAGTTTACAGTTGAAGGTTTTTCGAATCAATGTGCGGATAGGAAGAAAAATGAGGAAGATCGAAACGAAATTCTGGCCATTTGAACGTGGGTGGCGGCTAGCTCTAGCACCATTAGGGTTTAGTGAAAATTATGAATTATGGTGGCCTTTTATAGAAAATTCGCGCGCACAATTCATCTGATTTTTTTCTGAACTCGAAATGAAGCATGCCGCCTGGCGTTTATAATGTTTTACCCATATTCCAAACGCAATGGAATATATATCGAGAGTGAATTCGATCGTATTTGAAAGATAGGTTTTCAAATCGAATTATTTAAATTTAAAATTCACTTAAACGAATTTCTACACGTTTCAGCTTGCCCCGGACAAACCGTAGATCCGATTGGCACGAAATTTGAAATCTTACAATAATTTAACATTACAGATCCAATGAAACTAGTTTCGTCGAAATCCGAGACTGCTTGAAAAATGGCTATTTTTACACGTCAGTTAAATATTAAAATATTCAATTTCTACAATTTAACTTTCAATTCAATTTTAAAAATTCTGTAACATCATTCTAATTCAACTAGGATTTAATATCACTTTACAAATAATTTTTATTCACAATTAATTCAATTTCCAATTATTTACGCAATTTCAAATATTAAATCAACAATTTAATTATCCAATTAAATCACTAAATTCGAAATAAAAGTTATTCGACTTAAATTTACTTTTGAATATTTAAAATCAATTAAATATAGGAATTCAAATGACTGAAATTTTGGGTCGTTACATTCTCCTCAGCTTAAAAGAATTTCGTCCCCGAAATTACCAAGGAAGAAAAAACTATAAAATCCATCAACTTTTCAAAACAATTCGTTCAAATTAGATTTACCAAATCTATTTAACCTTTTAACTTTTTCCAAAAATCATTGGATAAACTTCTTATAAAAACTTTTCTAAGTTTTCAAATTCATTCACAGTTATCTTTTCAAAACCAACTAATACATTTAACTTTATAACTCAATATCAAAAAAAAATTCAAAATCTCAAAAAAAAAATTAGCGCCTTAAATTTCAAAAAATTTCACCATAGTCTCCTAGCGGTTCGATCAGAAAAAAATAGCAATATATATATCATAAATATACATCTCATAATCGAGGATGAGGCATCTCGAAGGGGAAAAAAGTGTAAAAGTACGATATGTAACCCAAGATATGTACCTTATATATTATTAGCGAGCATATACGGCTAATATAGCGTGAAAGCGAGCTCCAAATATGAAGCAAGCGTCATCTGCACCTACTAAACACTCAATACACAAATAAGAAACATGTATATAGAAAGTAATATCAATATATAACATATACCAACAACTATATATGCCAATATAGCAATGCCATCAATAAGCAACAAATCCAACCATCAACCAACTATCATCCAACTAACATCCAGAACCAAATCAATATAAATTCACTTCTTATTAATATTCATTGAATTGATTTTCAATTTAAATCACATTTGATTCATTAACATTTGATTTACTAACATACATTCATTCATATTCAATTAGTTTACATTCACTAATTATATTCAAGTTGGTTCACTTTCAATTTAAATCAATTTTATTTCTATGTATTCTTACTTCACCAATTTGACTTCAACTATTTATAGCTTTCAATTTCATTAATTCAATTTCATATGAATTTCTACACAATCAACTAACATCCATCTAACAAACAATGCATAACCAACATAACCAAATTATTTTAATTTACTCTCAACATTCATATTTACTTCATTTCCATTCAATTTGGCTCAACACTTTTAATTTCAACTGGTTTAATATCTAATTGACCTTCATTCAATTATTCAATTACTAATTCATTTTACCACTAAAGTTGAGTTTCATTTATATAACTCAAGTTCACATTCATCACTTAAGTTTATTAATTTACTTCGATACCAAAATCAACTTCATCCAAAATTACTTAAGTTATGTTTCTTTTCAACTTCATTTACTTTACTTTCACTTTTACAAGTTAAGTTCACTACTAATTTACTTCAAATTCTATTTTATTTAACCTTTACTTAAGTCAAATTTCACATTACTTATTCAAAATCAGATTTTTTTTTTGCTTAACAAAACTGTTTAACCATTTTAACAATTGGTTTTACACGCATTTTCTCAATTTTCTAAGTTATACAAGTTATTTATTTATAATCCGTGAACATCTACCAAAGCTCACTTCCATTCACTAAACTCATTCTTTATAATTTCAAACCCAATTCAATTTAACCTTCCTTAGTTAAATTAAAAATCATATATTAATGATGCTAACTCACATTTTATTTCAACTTTACCAAAGCTAAAATTTTATTTCATATTATAAATCCAAAATTCATTTCACTTACATTTAACAATTTCAACTTGGATTTTAAATTCAAATTTATTTATCAAAACAAAACTTAAATTTTCAATTTACTATGGTAGCAAATCCATCACACAGAAACTCGAAAATGATATTGATGATGCTGTAGTCATCACCGTTATTATTTCCCAGTAACAGTAGTGAATTCATGCTTTACACTCTTTTAAAATTTTATTATATTTTATTTATAAATCACATTAAAAAAAATCTTTTACTTATATAATTTCATTATTTCACTTTACTTATATAAGATCATTTCAAATTCATTTACCTTATTTAGATTTATAACAATATAACATCTTTAACTTTGAAAAACAATTTCCAAAATAAACGGATTCAAATTTTCAAATAATCGGTTTAAATTCATTTTTATTTATAACACATATTGTTTCATTTCTTACATATAAGATTATTTCACAATTGTAAATCATCTCAATTATAATTCCATACATATAATTCTTTTGCTCATATAATTTATTCTCTTACAATTTTTTTTCTATTTAGATTATTCAAACAGCTTTTACAAACTTATATATATTTACATTTTCGAACAACCAAACAATCAGTTTATATACACTTTAATAATTTCTTGAAAAATTATTTTCTTTATATATAAAATATAATCGTGGTAAAGTTATTTCATTTACCCAATTTAAAATAATACTATGTTGACTTGCCTCGTTTAAGTGTTTAGAAATTTCTATCGATAACATGGCATCCCACATACCGACCAGAATTCACAAACAGCTCAACGGATAAGTAAACACAATACAAAACATTTTATATTCACTAACAAATACACGCTCATATATATAATACACTCAACTCAATCTAGGGTGCTATTGTCCTTATCTATACTGAGTATACATCAAAGCTTAGGAATATACAAAATCTAAGCTTTGATACCACGTGTGACGACCCGCAAATCCATACCCTTTGAATCGACAATAACCACACATGTTCGATCCAAAAGGCACAAACTGAAGGAAAGTCAAGAGAAAGAAAAGAAGAGAGAAGAAGAGAAGAGAAGAGAAGAAAGGGAGAAGATAGAACCAAACAGAACAATACAGAATCTCACATCGCAGCGGAAAATATATAATATCATATCAATGATCTTTACAAAATAGAAATTGTACATATACATACATCAATCAGAGTTCAACAATCAATCGATAGTTATCAGCTTGAACAGTTATAATAACATGTCCTCACAATTGACGATAATATACAACAACAACTAAGCAACAATGCAACGGATAATCAAGAAAATACGTGTGTACGAAAATGAAGATCTCCAGCTCTCCTGCTAAAGCTCCAAAAGCATCAAATCTAGACTTGTAAATATACTCGGTCTGACCCAAGCATTGAAAGGGAAGAACGCCCGGATCAGTCTGGTAAACCAGCGTGAGAAACACACTCAACTGAGTTTATTAAATTACCAAAACGTCTCCTTTATCAAAACCAAAGTATCTCGTAAGACAAGTCCACACATAAATACGGACATGTTTTTACCTTACGATAACTAAAACATTTCATATCAAATTCATGTTATATTATAATAGTGTCTACTATATACAAATAATATTAATCATAGCTGAAATTGTTACATTGATTAAATTCCAGCATATAGCCCAATAGGATAATACAACCAAAATGGCAAACACGTAGTGGAGTTTGGATTTCCATACAAATGACCAGGTGAAGGGACTACCTTCCGGCAGTACATCTCTAGAAGAATGTACTGAGGACCATCACAAAGGATCCTCTACCAACACAAGGCCGGCCCACCTCTATAACTAGATGGTAGCGAATATATCATCCTCCGGTCGTTACCGACCTTTATCGAGGGCCCTCATAGCATACAAACCACAATAATCAGATACACGATGTCATAGCGTGTAAAGATATATCTAGAAGAGGATGATCATACCCTGATGGGTGCGACCCACTTAGCCTTGCCGCATTTAACCATGTTTTGGTCATTTCCGGTTGATGAGGCTAGAGGTAATGATTACCTTTCACAATCACATATCACATCACTTTGAATGCCATATGGTCATTTTCGTTGACTACTAATTGCCTTCCACAAAAATATAACCCTTAAGCTCATACGTCTCATGAAGGATGTTAAGCTAAGAGAAGTTGCCTTCTCCACCGCCACTAATGTACGTTTGTAAAAACCAATGTACGTAATCTATAGAAATGCAAAGTATGACAAACATTCATATAAGTTGTCCAAGAATAGGACAAATCGAAGGTACTTTCCTACCACATCCTATCAGGAAATCCCTATGATTAGTAGCGAATAGTCCTTGCATTGGATATTTCATAATGAAGAGACCACCGCTACTGGATGTATATTGGGATTTTAACCCCAAAAGATCAACATGTAGCCCCCCACTATGAAAATCCGGAATATCAATATCATCACAAGCAACCTGCACAATCATCGCATATACGTTGGTCCGAAGTGGTTTTCAGATAAATCTGATCCCGGTCTCTTCGCACCAACAACGTAAAAGCGTTTCTCAACTTCACACAGCAACTAAGTCTCATAGACTTATCACGTCTCCAACTTTCAACTTGCTATCCTTTGGGCCAAGAAGGAAGCTCGATAGATTGGAGTAATACTCCACACTATACGAATCAACATCCTCAACACAAACGATAATCCAGCCTACACAGAAGGCAACATACCAAGTGTACGACTAAATAGTTCCCACATCAAGTCGAGGAACTAAAATTTTGGCCAAGTTAGATAGTCCGTTCTTTAACTATCAAAATAAACAAACAAATATTTAGCACTATAACAACCACTAGGCCCTTTTAATTAATCTTTTCTTTTATTAAATCATTGCCAAATATTCACTTCAATTTATCTTTAAAAAGATATAATCTCAAAATCATTTCAATACTGGAAAACATTTCCATATACTTACTTAGAAAATATTATATATACTTAAATCACGATAAAGTATATATTTTATTCTATAAGGAAAACGTTCTCTTTAGACACACTTATTTGGGTCAAAACGAATGTTGCGTAAAACATCGTAACGACAACCCAAAACCAATAGTACATGGATTCGAAAATAAGATAGATATATAAACCCAATACTACATAAAACATTTTCTTTTGAAAATCATTTACTATAACAACAGCGTTATGGTCCATCATTTCCATACTTCTCGAAAACGTCTATCTCAACAATGAATGTTGAAATCTATGGTTTCGATACTTAACACATTTTAAAACATCTTTAAATCATTTAAATTCAATTTAAATACCACTTCCCAAAACGTTTATTTAATTTAAAATATTATTCACTGTCCAAAATCGTGAATATAAATTCTCTAACAAATTCCAATACTTATACATATTTATTTCAAAAGATAATTCACTGTCCAAAATCGTGAATATAAATCTCTAACCAAATTCAACACTTCTACATATTTAATTAAAGGATTATCCACTGTCCAAAATCGTGGATATAATTCCTTTAATATACCTCTGTATTTAACTTATCAAATTCAATCAATTTTGAATTTATAAATCAATGTTTATAAATTCCATTTATATATTATAAAAACTTTCATTTACAAAATTCCTTTATAAATCAATTCCATTTAATAACTTAATTACATGCCAAAAATCCAATTATAAGTTAATTACTTATAATCTCTTTATTTTACAACATCCTTCTTTTTATAACTTCACAAATCTTATTTACTTATAAAATCCATTTATAACTCTATTTTGACACTTTTGATTTATAAAAATTCAATTTTATAAATCTTATAAATAAACCATTTATAATAATTCAAAATCTCACTTAAAACTATTTTACAAAAAAATCAACTTTATATTTTAAAAATTACATTTCAATTATATTTCGCAAAAATAATATTTTTTATAACATAAAAATTATAACTTCTATTTTTTCAAAATAAATTCAATTCCTTTACATTTCAAAAATCAATAAAACCTTTATTTCCAAAATCACTTTTAAAATTCTTTTGAATTTGGAAATCATCACTTAAAACATTTTTAAATTTCCAAAATATGGCTCAATGCTGCAATAGCACTAAATACATCAATCACGGCATCCAAAACATCATATATCATATGATAACAGAATATATAACAATATCTGTAAATAAATCAATACTGGTGAGGAATCTAGTTGGATCCCTCCAACCTGTCACCTGCAACAAATATACATATTAGAATATGTGTACAATGTCCGCTTCGAGGCAGACGCGCATACAAAGGGTCATTCGCTCATACACGGTAACGTATAGGGTCATTTGCTCCACTAGGCAGGTATATATCCAAATATCAATCAATATATCATATATAATCCAAACAATCAACAATCATCATATAATAAATTATTTCTCACTTGTACAAAATTATCAGTGAGTCAGAAAGAGTGAGTTGTACTCATATTACTTGTAGCTGCCGCGATAGCGATTTATTCCGAATAAAACTAAACGCACGTTTAATTTTACCCAAAATTTTCAGTAGCTCAAGCAAATCCCAATCCAGCGCTACATGTAGTGCTCGTCAATATGGTTCCCACGCAATTTGTTTGATCAGAAACGGACCTCGTATGAAGAAGTTATAGCGTTTTTAATATCACATGAATTATATATAAATTAATTAACCTTTTATTTTTATTTTTAAACCCTAACCATCTCGGCCGTTGATTTCTTCCTCTGCCAATCTGAGCCGTTGTCTTCTTCTTACCCCTTCAGTAAAACGCGCACGCAATAACCTATGTAGCCGCCCATGCTTCTTCCAATTATACCCCATCTCCGTCGATCTATACGATGATCAACCACCTTCATTCGAACGCTCGTACTGCATCTCACCTTCGACTATGGCCACGGCGAGCTCGGTTGCACGTAGGCCGAGAAAAATGTGTGCAAACCCATGATGGACGTGAGCCCCTAGCCCTCTCCATGTCGTGAATTATGCGATCACCACCGTTGGGAACGTAGATCTCATCCCCCTCTACAAGTTTGCAGTTGAAGGATTTTCGAATCAATGTGCAGATAGGAAGAAAAATGAGGAAGATTGAAACGAAATTCTTGCCATTAGAATGTGGGTGGCAGCTAGCCCTAGCACCATTAGGGTTTCGTGAAAATTGTGAATTATGCTGGCCTTTTATAGAAAATTTGCACGCACTATTCACCCGATTTTTTTCCGAACTCAAAACGAAGCATGCCGCTTGTCATTTATAATGTTTTACTCCTATTCCGAGTGGAATTTATATCGGGAGCCAATTCGATCGTATTTGAAAGATAGGTTTTCGAATCGAATTATTTAAATTTAAAATTCACTTAAACGAATTTCTACGCGTTTTAGCTTGTTCCGGACAAACCGTAAATCCGATTGACACGAAATTTAAAATCTTACAATAATATAACATTACGGATCCAATGAAACTACTTTCGTCAAAATCCGAGACTGTTTGAAAAATGGCTATTTTTACACGTCAATTAAATATTAAAATATTCAATTTTTACAATTTACTTTCAATTCAATTTTAAAAGTTCTGTAACATCAGTCTAATTCAACTAGGATTTAGTATCACTTTACAAATCATTTTTATTCACATTTAATTCAATTTCCAATTATTTACGCAATTTCAAATATTAAATCAACAATTTAATCATCCAGTTAAATCACTATATTCGAAATAAAAGTTATTCGACTTATAAAATTTATTTTTGAATTTTTAAAATCAATTAAATATATGAATTTCAGATGACTGAAATTCTAGGTTGTTACACCTTAACGATCTGTCCGACTTCTTAGCAAACACTATAGCTACTCCCCAAGGCGAACTACTTAGCCTAATTAAATTCTTGCCTTCCAAATCCACCAACTGCATCATCGACTCCTTCATCTCGGTAGGTTTCATCCTACTTGGCGATCTACACACTTTTTTCGCTCTGGTACTAAATCTATCCAAAACTCAATAGCTCCTTTCGGCGACAATCCCACCATTGGTTCAAATACATCTGTGAATTTCCTAACCACAAAAACATGATTCAACTCGTCTTCTGCCTCTACAATACCTAATAAAGCATTCACCTCACAACTTGGGTCTTCTACGATGTATATAATCTGATCACTACAGTCAAGGTGCCTAAGCGATATTTTCCAATCATGGCAAAATATCCTAGCATCGTATTTACTTAACTATTCCATACCATAATTAATTCCAAACCCTACGAAATCATATACATACAAACCATAAATAAAGATGACCTAACAAATCAAACTCTAGGTGGTCACATTTCATCCCAAGTGTCGCATACCCTCCTATAGGATTTGCAACATTTAAGGAAGTAACTAGTTACGAGGGTTCTATGTTAAGCTTATCTACCAAACAATGAGATATAAAAGAATGTGATGCACCATTACCAAAAAAACTCT